>SJYA01001326.1:117544-280385 GCA_006410615.1 Neotragus moschatus
CTATCTATTTCCCATGAAGTGATGGGACTGGATGCCATGATCTTTATTTTCTGAATGTTGAGCTTTAAGCCAACTTTTTCACTCTCCTCTTTCACTTTCCTCAAGAGGCTTTTTACTTCCTCTTCACTTTCTGCCATAAGGGTGGTGTCACCTGCATATCTGAGGTTATTGATATTTCTCCTGACAATCTTGATTCCAGCATGTGCTTCTTCCAGCCCAGCATTTCTTATGATGTATTCTGCATGTAAGTTTTAAGCAAGGTGACAATATACAGCCTTGACGTACTCCTTTTCCTATTTGGAACCAGTCTGTTGTTCCATGTCCAGTTCTAACTGTTGCTTCCTGACCTGCACATAAGTTTCTCAAGAAGCAGGTCAGGTGGTCCTGTATTCCCATCTCTTTCAGAATTTTCACAGTGGATAAATCAAGATTCTAGTTAAAGTTCTTAATCTTTTAGCACAAATAGAAGTGATAGTCACTGAGTCAAACTATTTCATCCATGTCTTCATGGAACTAATAATCATTTGAATGTTGAAGAAAGTGTGCAAACCTTGCCTCTCCACAGGCTTTTCCTGTCCTGTTATCCTGTGATAACAAACTGAACTAACCAGTTACTCCCACTGCCACCTCAACAATGTCTTTCTGAACCTTGGCTCAGACAGTAAAGAATCTGCCTACAATACAGGAGACCCAAGTTTGATCCCTGGGTCGTGAAGATCCCCCCTGGAGAAGGGAATGGCAACCTAATCTAGTACTCTTTCCTGGAGAATCCCATGGACAGAGTGTACTGGTGGGCCACAATCCATGGGGTTGCAATAAGTCAGACACCACTGAATGACTAACACAGAGACTTGTCCTGACTAAGCTAATGTGGCTTAGAACTCTGCCAACTCATCCTTATTTCCAAGTCCCATTCTGGCTCTCTGATAGCCACACAGTTACCACTGCACCAANAGTGTAATGGTGGGCCACAATCCATGGCGTTGCAATAAGTCAGACACCACTGAATGACTAACACAGAGACTTGTCCTGACTAAGCTAATGTGGCTTAGAACTCTGCCAACTCATCCTTATTTCCAAGTCCCATTCTGGCTCTCTGATAGCCACACAGTTACCACTGCACCAATCTTGTTTCCAAAAGGTAAGGTGAGTTACTATTTCCACTGATTTGAAGAATACTCTGCTGCCATATGGAGAACTGTCTTAATCTTAGGATGAGTCTTGACACTCAAAATACCTTTTTTAAAACTGTTTTTAGGGGTACAGTAGCCTCCAAAGAATGTGTATAGTGACTCCTGAGGTCAGAAGCGGGTATACAGAATCGTGTATGTGCTCCCACAGGTGCACATATGGTTATGAAGCTGACAGAAAACTTTTAGTTAATAGTAAGGACCATAAAGCACAAAATAGAAACTGCAGCACAGCTGATGTAGAACCAAATCAGCTTGAGACTTAACAGAAAAGTTCCGTTGGAATCATGCATCTCCTTAGCTGTAGCATTTAAGAGAAGCCCTTAGGAAGAATTGGATACCTCAACGCAAGTAACTCTGTCTAATGATTGAAGTTTCGATTCTGGGGCCCAGAATAGGCAAAATGAGAAAAAGATTTTGCTTTACATTTGCTTTTTCTTCGGAGGCTTCTATTATGAGGGCAAGTGGGCACCATTCTACTGCTGGGATTTCCTCTCTAGCTCTGCCCCGTCCACCCTGTTCCCACTAGGGCTCTGTGGCTTGAATTGTGACTCCTTCTGACTCCCAGGAGAATTGACTCATGATAAAAGACGCTGATGCTGGGAAAAATTGAAGCCAGGAGAAGAGGATGATAGAAGATGAGATGGTTGGATGGCATCACCGACTCAGTGGACATGAGTTTGAGCAAGCTATGGGAGTTGGTGATGGACAGGGAAGGCTGGTACGCTGCAATCCATGGGGTCACAAAGAATCAGACACAACTGAGTGACTGAACTGAACTGATTCCCAGGACTAGGCAGGGCTCCAGTGTCATTTCGGTCCCAAAGACTGAGGGTTCCTGCTTCAGATCTACTGCCCGAGTAACTCAGAACTACAGTTCCTTTCATCATCTCAAGTCATCCACCACTGACAGAAAGCAATGACTAAAATGAGAAAAGAATCTTTGAAATCAAAGAAGCCACTTGTTAAATATACTGTTTGGGGAAAACTGTTTCATTTCACTGAAGTTCAGTGATCACTAGAAAAGAATACTTTATACTGAATAATGCAATAATATATGTAAACAATTTACCTCACTGAAATCGTTCACTTTGAGGTAGTTCTTATACTTAGCAATATTGTATAAGGACAAGTTAGTTAATTTTAATTCCTATCCAGGTCCCTTAGACAACGATGTCTTCCTACTATACCAAGTGATGCTGACTATTATCAGCATGCAAATAATGCAGCAGTTTGGTATATAACCCAGAACTACTTCCGTATCAAAATTACCTGGTGAATGGCTTATTTTTCTATGCAAAAGATTTTAAGTTTAATTAGGTCGCACTTGTTTTAATTTTTATTTTCATTACTCTACAAGATGGTTCAAAAAGGATGTAGCTGCAATTTATGTCAAAGAGTTCTGCTCAACAGATGAAAGGATAAAGATGTGGTACATATGTACAATGGAATCCTACTTAGTCATAAAGAGGAATGAAACTGGGTCATCTATAGTGATGTGGATGGACCTAGAGTATAATATACAGAGTAAAGTCAGTCAGAAAGAGAAAAGGCAATATTGTACATTAAGGCATATATGTGGAACCTAGAAAAATGTACAGATAAACCTATTTGCAGGGCAGGAGTAAGGATGTAGATACAGAGAATGGACATGTGGAATGGGGTGGCAGGGGGAAGGGGAAGACGGGACGAATTGGCAGAGTAGAACCAACATATGTACACGTCACGTGAGTTCAGTTGCTAAATCATGTCTGACTCTGAAACCCCATAAACTGCACACTGCAAGGCACCTCTGTCCCTGGGATTTCCCAGACAAGAATACTGGAGTGAGTTGCCATGCCCTCCTCCAGCGGATCTTCCCAACCTGGGGACTGAACCCACCTCTCCTGCATTGGCAGGCTCTTTATCACTGAGCTACCAGAGAAGCCCAACATATATACACTCTTGCTGCTGCATTGCTTCATTTGTGTCTGACTCTGTGAGACCCCAGAGTTGGTAGCCCATCGGCTCCTCCATCCCTGGGATTCTCCAGGCAAGAACACTGGAGTGGGTTGCCATTTCCTCCTCCAATGCATGTATGCATGCTAAGTCGCTCCAGTCGTGTCCAACTCTGTCTGACCCTATGGACAGCAGCCCACCATGCTTCTCTGTCCACAGGATTCTCTAGGCAAGAATACTGGAATGGGCTGCCATTTCCTTCTCCGAGATGTATATGCTACTGTATGTAAAATAGGTTGCTATTGGAAAGCTGCTGTACAGCACAGAGAGATCAGCTTGGTGCTCTGTGATGATCTAGAGAGGTGGGATGAGCATGGGGCAGGAGGGAGACTGAAAAAGGAGGAGAGGTATATGTATGGAATTCTCTAGGCCAGAATACTGGAGAGGGTAGCCTTTCCCTCCTCCAGGGGATCTTCCCAAACCAGGGGTCAAACCCAGGTCTCCCACATTGCAAGCAGATTCTTTACCAGCCGAGCCACAAGGGAAGCCCATACACACACACACACACACACACACACACAAACACACACACACACACACACATAGACATACAATTCACTTTGTTGTACACCAGAAACTAACGCACAGTGTAAAGCAATTATATTCCAGTAAAAATTAAGTGAATAAACTTTGTCCCCACTTCACAAGATATGAATACTCCAAATAATCTATCTTAATAAAAAAAGAAAAATTCTGAAGAAAAACAAACAAGCAAAATTACCTAATGTAGAGTTTTACCATACTTTATTCTGAGGGCTTCCCTGATGGCTCAGAATGTAAAGAATCCACCTATAATGCAGGAGACCTGGATTTGATCCTTGGTTTGGGAAAATCTCCTGGAGAAGAGAATGGCTACCAACTCCAGTATTCTTGCCTGGAGAATCCACATGGACAGAGGAGCCTAGCAGGCTACAGTCCGTGGCATAGATTTCTACCATACTTTATTTTAGAAAGCTTCAAAGGTACTTTTAAAGGGCAAAGAGGGTTGGGAGCTTCTCTTATTAGATATGATATTATATAAAAGTTTATTGAGTTTAGGAATTAAACACAGAATTAAATTAAGCTCTCCAGAGGTCACACAAGTAAGGATATTCTCTTCTGACACTGAAATAGTCTACCTATATTAATGCCACCTATTTTGTGGATAATTAAGAACATCTTATTGTTCTTACTTGTGAAGCATTTTTTAAATTGCCTTTATAAATCTGAATCTGTCCTGTTTTTTTGTTTTACCAAAATTCAGGCCTTGACATATTTTTATCTATTGTATGAAAGTGAAGTCACTCAGTAGAGTCCAACTCTTTGCGACCCCTTGGACTGTAGCCCACCAAGCTCCTCTGTCCATGGGATTCTCCAGGTAAGAATACTGTAGTGGGTTGCCATTTCCTTCTCCAGGGGATCTTCCCAACCCAGGGATTGAACCCAGGTCTCCCACATTGCAGGCAGACGCTTTAACCTCTGAGCCACCAGGGAAGCCTGGTGTATATCTATTGTATACTCTATTGGTAATCCCTGGAAATGCTCTGGAGTTAAATTATGATTCTCAGGTGTATTGTTTGGCTCTTTCATTTTGCATATTTATGAATAAATTTGATAACTGCCTCATTAGTTTCTTCATCAAAATTGCTAACAATCATGTTTAGGTAGAATAGAGAACAGAGTACATAGAAGGAGATGGCACAGAATCCAGTTACTCCATCAGCATTTCTCAGGCCCCCAAACACCTAAGCCATTATTCTTTAGAACCAAAACATAATTTATTTACAACAGTGAATGGAAAAGACCAAATGTACATTTGTTCAATTATGGTAATAAATCCTTGTAAAGGTTGACAAAGGCTATTTTCAGCAAGTGGAGTTAAAAGACATTGATATGGGAATTTCCAGAGAACTGTATCCTAGTACAAGAACATTTAAAAATGATTGTACTTAATATATTTAAGTAAAATCCATTGAAAACTAGCACATGCCATTTACCCATTGGGGTTACTGGAAATGCCAATATGATCAAAAAGAAATGGAAGAAACTTCAGTTTGTGAAATTTTATAGCAAATCACCTCACATATTAAAGACTGATTGCAAAAGCAAATGAAAGAAGTAAATAAATGACTTACTGAATGTTCAGTTCAGTTCAGTCACTCAGTCATGTCTGACTCTTTGTGACCCCATAAACTGCAACACGCCAGGCCTCCCTGTCCATCACCAACATATACCTAAATAGTGGCAGAATTAAAACCATGACCCAATTATATTGACTTAGTCACTATTTTTTTTGCTGCACTAATAGTTAAACAAATCTTAATGGGTCTATGACAGTAAGCAAATCAGTGATAAATTTAAATCTACAACCAAATATCCATTGTCTAATGTTTGATGGTGTCCTAATATATATTATGCCTACTTTCATTTATAATCCAACTTCATTTAAATTTCTGTCTTAGAGATAGCAAAAATCACAGGATTAAAATCATATCTGTTATTCAGTTCAGTTCAGTTGCTCAGTCGTGTCCAGTTCTTTGTTACTCCATGAATCGNTCCATCCATGGGATTTTCCAGGCAAGAGTACTGGAGTGGGCTGCCATTGCCTAAGCTGCTACTTCTCATCATTTCTAGGTTTCATTTCACATGAGATCTAGAAGCTACTCCTTAAAGGGGCTTTTTCTGACCAGTGTTTTTAAAATAGGTCATCTTTCATTTTTCTGTCTCTGCCCTCTGTGTGTTCATCAGTAACATGTATCAGGTTAACCTTTGTTTGTAATAATTACATTATTTTTTCAGTTTTACTGAGGTAGAGTTGAAAGTAAAATTTTAGCACTCAAAATGTATGACATGATGATTTGCTATACATGTACAAATTCTGAGAAGGATTTCCCTCATGAGTTAATTAACGCATCCATTACCTCAAATATGATCTTTTTGTTTTTTTTTTGGTTTGGAGAAAAACATTTGAGTTCTACTCACTTTACAAATCTCAATTATAAAATGCTGTACTATGAAAACTATAGTTGCCATGCTATCCACTGGATCTCCAGACCTCGTTCACTTAGAACTAAAAATCTGTACCCTTTTACCAGCTTCTCTCTATTTGCCCCGCCTCTCAGCTTCTTTTTCTATGAGTTAGACTCTTTAGTTTTTAGATGTATAAGTGATGCCTAGTGGTGTTTGTCTTTCTCTGTTTGGCTTCTTTCGCTTAACCTAGCTTCTCCAAGGCCCATTCATATTGTNTGTACCCTTTTACCAGCTTCTCTCTATTTGCCCCGCCTCTCAGCTTCTTTTTCTATGAGTTAGACTCTTTAGTTTTTAGATGTATAAGTGATGCCTAGTGGTGTTTGTCTTTCTCTGTTTGGCTTCTTTCGCTTAACCTAGCTTCTCCAAGGCCCATTCATATTGTTGTACACAGCAGAGTTCCTCCTTTTCTGACGCTGTATACACACATACACACACACACACACACACACACATACACACATGTGCATGATATTTTCTTTATCCATTGATAGATACTTAGTTTGTTTTCATGTCTGGTCTACTATGAACAATGATGATATGAACTTCGGAGCACATACATCCCTTTGAGATAATAATTTCATTTCCTTTGGCTATTTACCCAAAAGTAGGATTACTGGACCATATGGCAGTTTCAATTTTTTGAGGAATCTATACTGTTTCTATAATAGAAAGTGACTGCACCAGTTTACATTTCCACCAACAGTGCACAAGGGTTCCTTTTACTCCACATTCAATATCTGTATTCCTTGTTCTTTTGGTAATAGACATCACACTAGTATAAGATGGTATCTTGTTGTGGTTTCAATTTGAATTCCTTAATAATTAGAGATGCTAAGTATCTTTTCATGTACTTTTTATATGACATACTGTTTGTGTATACTCTTTGGAAAAAATGTCTGTTCAGGCCCTTTGCCCATTTTTAACTGAGTTATTGGTTTTTTGATATTGAGTTGCATAAGTTCCTTGCATAGTTTGGATATTAACTCTCTAATGGGTTTGTGATCTGCAAATATTGTCTCCTATTCCATAAGCTGCTTTTTCATTTTGTTGATGGTTTCCTGTGCTGTGCAGAAACTTTTAGTTATATGTCATCCCATTTATTTTCGATTTTGTTGCATGTGCTTTTGGTATCAATTCAAAAAAATAAATAAAATCATTGCCAAGACTAAAGTCCAGAAGCTTGCCATCTATATTTTCTTCTAGGAATTTTACAGCTTCAAATCTTATGTTCAAGTCCATTTTGAGTTGATTTTTGTGCATGGTATAAGATAGTGATCCAATTTCATTGTTTTGCATGTGGCTGCCCAGTTTACCCAGCACCATTAATTGAAGAGACTCTTCTTTCCTCATTGTATATATTGTGTGTTTTTCACCAAACCACATACCCATGAGGTGAACAAAACTGTCTGGCTTTTCACTATTGTAGAGTATTTGGCACATAGTTATGTAATATTTAGGGAATGAATATATATTTAATCACTGTGTAGTAAAATGGGTATTATTCACTCATACAAACCTAGTTATTTTTAAGCAATAACATTATAGTCTTTATCAATAACAACAAAAATAAAATTTATGTGCATTCCCTAGAAGAGATGGATTCAACATTTATAATCACAATCCTCAAAATCAAACTGAGAAATGCACATCACCTTCTTCAATATGCAGATGACACCACCCTTATGGCAGCAAGTGAAGAAGAACTAAAGAGCCTCTTGATGAAAGTGAAAGAGGAGAGTGAAGAAGTTGGCTTAAAGCTCAACATTCAGAAAACGAAGATCATGGCATCCAGTCCCATCACTTCATGGCAAATACATGGGGAAACAGTGGCTGACTTTATTTTTCTGGGCTCCAAAATCACTTCAGATGGTGATTGCAGCCATGAAATTAAAAGACACTTACTCCTTGGAAGGAAAGTTATGACCAACCTAGACAGCATATTAAAAAGCCGAGACATTACTTTGCCAACAAAGGTCTGTCTAGTCAAGGCTATGGTTTTTCCTGTGGTCATGTATGGATGTGACTATATACGTATGGTCATGTATGAATGTGTCATGTATTGGACTATAAAGAAAGCTGAGTGTCGAAGAATTGGTGCTTTTGAACAGTGGTGTTGGAGAAGACTCTTGAGAGGCCCTTGGAATACAAGGAGACTCAACCAGTCCATCCTAAAGGAGATCAGTCCTGAGTGTTCACTGGAAGGACTGATGTTTAAGCTGAAAATCCTATACTTTGGTCACCTGATTCGAAGAGCTGACTCATTGGAAAAGACTCTGATGCTGGGAGGGATTGGGAGCAGGAGGAGAAGGTGACAACAAAGGATAAGATGGCTGGATGGCATCACCAACTCAATGGACATGGGTTTGAGTGGACAGGGAGTTGGTGATGGACAGGGAGGCCTGGTGTGCTGCGATTCATGGGGTTGAAAAGAGTCAGACACGACTGAGCGCCTGAACTGAACCGAATCCTCTTCAAAATGGTGCTTGCATGAGGCTTATCAATGTGTGTTTAATGGCCTTTTATTAGTAAATAGTTGATATTCAATAAACGTGTGTTTGATTCATTAAGGAAAATAGCAAAGCAGATTCTTCATGTCTTTTTTTTGTTTGTTTTTGTACTGCTTATTATTCCCAGAATTTGTCTGACTCTCAGAGTGCAGAAGCTCCATTCCTGGCAGGCTTCTACTCTCTGTGCTTAATCACTCAGCTGTGTCGGATTCTTTTGATCCCAAGGACTATAGCCCACCAGGCTCCTCTGTTCATGGAATTCTCCAGGCATGAGTACTTGATACCCATTCCCTTCTCCAGGGGATCTTCCCAACTCAGGGATCAAACCTGGGTCCCTTGTACTGCAGGCAGATTCTTTACCATCTGAGATACCAGGGAAGCCCAATGTGGATATACATAGATGCAAAGAACATATCACATACATGCCCTTTCTGAAAAAAATATTTAAGAAAATACTCTTCCCAGACAGTAAAAATTCAGAATAGACTTCTCAAAATAGGATTAGATGAGAAAGAAAAGAAATAGTATTAATCAATAAACAGAATTGATAGGTAATACATAGATGTAAACATGATGTATATGTATATGACACAAATGCTAAGTAATAATTTTTGAAATAGGGAGAAAACATTGTAGGAAGTAACTAATTATAATCTAGAACAAAGACCCCAAAATGTCTCAGCAAAATCATTTGATAGTGACAATAAGAAGAGGGAGGGGGAAGTATTCTGGGACTTGATGGAAAGAAGCAGTAAGAAAACAGAATCTATGAGTAGAAGGAAAGGGCATTATTTTAAAACATTAGAAAACTGAATGTTTGACTATGAGTACTGGGAAGGAAAAGATACTTAGAAATAAAATTAAGAAGTAAAATAAAAATTCCAAAAAGGAGAAGAGGGGTGAAAGGAATGAATAACAATTTGATCAATTCAACAAAAGTTGGCTAAAGGAAAAATAAGAAATTTTAAAATGATACATATTTTAAAATTAGTTACAAATAAAATCAGCTTTTTATTCATTGTATTATGTTAAAATGAATTAAAATTATCCATTAAAAGCCAAGTACTCTCATATTGACATATAAAGCATAATGAGGTTTATGCTATTTATAAGTAACACATTTAAAAGGGTAATAAAAAGGGCATTGGAAAAATTAGCTGAAATAATACAAATTTAATAAACAAAAAGAAGAACAAACAATACTAAGAAGAGAAGGATAGAAAAATATAAAGAGTGTAGCAGGTTATAGAATAAAGGGAGAATTATATGTGTAGTGGCTCAGATGGTAAAGAATCTGCTTGCAATGCAGGAGACCTGGGTTTGATCCCTAGGTCAGGAAGATCCCCCGGAGAAGGGAATAGTAACCCACTCCAGTATTTCTGTCTGGAGAATCCCATGGACAGAGGAGCCTGGCAAGCTGCACTACATGGGGTCACAAAGAGTCGGACATGACTAAGTGATTAACACATCCACTTTCTTTCTTATATGTATGTGTGTGTGTGTGTGTGTGTATGTGTGTGTGTGTCTGTATACACGTATGCATGTGCTTCCCTGATAGCTCAGTTGGTAAAGGATCTGCCTGCAGTTCAGGAGACCCAGGTTTGATCCCTGAGTCGAGAAGATCCCCTGGAGAAGGAAATGCAACTCACTCCAATAGTCTTGCCTAGAAAATCCTAGGGACAGAGGAACCATGCTGGCTCCAGTCCATGGGGTTGTGAGAGTCAGACTTAGTGACTAAACCACCGTGTATGTGTATATATATATATATATATATATATGAATGTATACATATGTATATAAATTTATATACACATCTACATACACATGCAAAGCCTTAGAGAGCTGAGAGAGCATGAACAGGTCCACATAACTATAAGTAGATCAGGGTCTAAGCCATATGTGGTAGTTAAAAATAATGACATAGACATTGACAACAAATGTATATACTTCTCTTAACCTCCCCTAGGTTGAGAGAATTCAGTTCTATTTATTACCACTTTTGGGATCAGAGCCATATTAGCAAAAAATATTAGGTTACAAATCTAAATTATATGTTTTATTTTTTATTTATTTTTTTATTTTTATTTTATTTTTTTACTTTACAATACTGTATGGTTTTGCCCTACATTGCCATGAATCCACCACAGGTGTACCTGAATTCCCAACCCTGAGCCCCTCTCCCACCACCCTCCCCATATCATCTCTCTGGGTCATCCCAGTGCACCAGCCCCAAGCATCCTGTATCCTGTATCAAACCTAGACTAGCTTTTTGTTCTTACATGATCATATACATGTTTCAGTGCCATTCTCCCAAATCATCCCACCCTCTCTCTCTCCCTCTCCCACAGAGTCCAAAAGTCTATTCTTTACATTTGTGTCTCTTTTGCTGTCTAGCATACAGGGTTATCATTACCATCTTTCTAAATTTTAAATAGCCACAAAGTATTAAAAGGCGAAAGTCTTACAAAGAGACAATTCTGAGATTTGTACTATGCCACACTGTTATTTTTTTCTGGCTTTAAGGTTCAAACTCTGTTCATTTTTGACATACCACATTAACATGAGACAGAATATTAATTAATTTACATTCCAAACGTACTTCTGGCAGAAGAAACTAACTATATTTCAGGTAGCCAAAAATTACTAAGTATGGAATACTAGAGATGATCGAAATTCAAAGATTTTCAGTAATGTTAACTCTGCCATGTTAAACTTATTGTACATTTCATGCCTACCATTTAAGTACCACTTAACATCCAGCTTGACAAGTTAATGGAGAAGTGGTTGTAGAAATTTGGAAAACAGATACTTAAACTTAAAAAACTAATAAATATACAGATTATATAAGTATATTAATAAGCTTCTCATTTTAAAAAATGATAATATTTTGAGGAATAAAAGAAAACTAAGAATAGTAACATTTAAAGTGATTCTCATTCTTACTAGAATATCTCACCAGGATTTGTAATTTTCCTAATCAAAAATTTGTAAGCAGAAGCCAGGAATATTTATTTTTCTCTGTAGTTATTGATTTCAATTTTAAAACGTTATATTTTGATAGAAATTGTTTACTTTCCTCATTACCACCTGTTTTCTACATATTGAATAGACTTTTAAAATTGTGATTATAAGTAATTTAACCTACACATTAATTTAAGCAAAAATGTATTATTTTTTCCATTGTTAAGTATCATAACTTTTCTCCTGGCATTCCTATAAGCTTTGTCTCATTTAAATTCCTGTACCTGGATGCTGTGGTTATTTCCACTAAATTTTCAAAAACTTTCATGAAGAGCATCCTGCAGAACAATTTTAGCTCCAGTGAAATATATATGCATATTTTATAAACTGACAAGAGACTTTCATCTTCTCTTCATTTCACCATGAGACACATAACATAGAATTATGTCTTCAGATAAAATGAAAAGGTAAAAAAAGAAAAAAAAGGTGATTGTTTTGAGATGACAACATGTAGATTCTTAAGAAAGAATGTTTTCTTAAGGTTAGTAAGATCTTTTTCAGATAATTATCTGTTTCCCTTTCCTTATTAAAAATAATTTTTAAAAAGTATACAACATTAGAAAACTTCTAAGGGAAAAGACACAAATAACATTGTAACTAAATCCCAGGACCCAAAGAGAACTGCTACTAATATTTTGATATATTAATCTTTATACATATGCAATAAAAAGAGAAGAGAGAAAGGGTAAGAAAGGAAAAGAAGATATTTTGGATATCCAGGAGAAAAAAGAATGAAGTTGGACATCAATCCACATAATATGCAAAAATTAACTCAAAATGGATCATTAATTTAAAAATAAGAGATGACACCATAAAGCTCTAAGAAGAAACATAGATATACATTTTCATGATCCTGGACTTGCCAAGAATTCTTAAATTGAAAATGAAGACACAAATAAAAAAAAAAAANGATGCTGGGAGGGACTGGGGGCAGGAGGAGAAGGGGACAAGAGAGGATGAGATGGCTGGATGGCATCACCGACTCGATGGACGTAAGTTTGAGTGAACTCTGGGTGATGGTGATGGACAGGGAGGGCTAGCGTGCTGTGATTCATGGGGTCGCAAAGAGTCAGACAGGACTGAGCGACTGAACTGAACTGACTCTTTCTCCACGACATGTGCATGCCAACTGCTTGGACTTCTCTCATTCATACAGATCCAATGTAGCTTCCTCTCTGAACCTTCTCTGGCCATTCCATTCCTCAATAATCACAGGCTTCCTCAATTTCATTAACATGTATTGTCTGTACAGTATATGAGGTATACTGTCTGGCACATAGCAGTCAGTCAATTACTGTACTTATTTAAAAAATTTGCCTCACATGTGAAGACAGTATTACATGTTCCAACAAATTTTTGTCATTTTTTCCAACCATACTATAGCTCTGAGACCAGAAGCCATCTTCCTACAACTGAATGAAGAATGGATAAATTAATATATAATTAATCACTGCTAGAAATCTATTTTCTTTGTTTCCTTCTCAAACTGAAGCAGTTATTACCAAGAAGCTTTTAGTCTCTGTTTTATAGGTCCCTGAATTCAGCTCTTCCCATGTTCTCTAGTTATTTCCCCCAAAGTAGAAATTGAGAGTACTGACATTTTCTCACTGCTTCCTGCCAAACTACAATAACTTTCAGACTATGTTATATAGGCAAAATAACCATCCTACTGGGGGCTATTTCTCCAAGTTTAATTGTCTAAAGAGCACCTGACAGGCAGTGAATATTGTGGTTATTATTGTAACAAAGCATGTCACTCAGTTGTGTCCAAATCTTTGTGATCCCCATGGACTGTAGCCCACCAGGCTATTCTGTCCATAGGATTCTCCAGGCAAGAATATTGGCATGGGTTGTCATTCCCTTCTTGAGGGGATCTCCCTAACCCAGGGATTGAGCCCAGGTCTCCTGCACTGCAGGCAGATTCTTTACCATCTAAGCCACCAGGGAGGTCCAAAACGGGTACACTACCTTATGCTCTCATCAGAAAATTAACATGCTTAAAAAATTGTTTCCATCTAGAAGCAAACTGAGAATTTTTTGTCATAGGTATTCAGGTAAATCTGAATACTTAAATGATTAATAAAAATACTTGCTTTTGGTTAATGCATTTTCCCCTGTATCATAAGAAGATAAGTGCTTAGGAGAAACATGTCCAAAAAAGTATGCATAGGAAAAGTTTCTGATGTAATGGTAATTATAAAAGAATTAAATATTGAGGGAGATGTGATTTAAACTATATAAACATGGGAGAACAGTTATTTCTGATTGAGAGACATGCCAGTGAGGTTTTCTTTTTCTGTTCTTTTATGCCTTTCTATATTCTCTAAAGTTTTATTCAATAATAATTTTTTTTGTTATCAGAGGAAAAAAAATAAGCATATATGACACATTTGAAAAATCATGACTAACAGAAGATGGAATGAGAATTTTCTTCTGGTCTCAAAAATAATCTTAAGTCCCCAAATCTAAGGACTGTAAATGCTAAGGACTCCTATATAAGCAGATTACCAGGCAGATTTTTAGGACTTGCTCAGAGTGAGCAAAACAGTTCTGCTAGTGAGCAAACATCACCACCACACAAATCACCACTACCTGAGCCCAGCTTAGGAAGATGACTAGAGTAGTTGTTCAGTGTTTTGGATATGTCTGCTCAGGGGCTCAGTGCTGTGACTTCCTCCTACCCTTACTTAAATCAAGCAAAATAATGGCTCCCAGAGAACACAGGTGCTGACAAAGAAGAGGGGAATGGGAGCTCAGTTTTCAGTCAGATATCTATTTACACGTGGATCGCTACTCTCTTTTCTACACATCTAAGATAAAACAAGCTGCAGGGATGGCAAGAAGAATGAAGAGAACAGTTGCTGATTTGCCTGAATTCCTACTCTTTGGCCAAAAAAAGTAGGCAAGATCCCCACAGTTCAAAGTGATGCTGCAAAAAAACTTACGCTGCTTGCCAGGTGACAACCCCAGTTACAAAACGTGTTACAGGTGTACCCGGATTTCTCACTGAAAGAAGTTGAGGACGCATCAGTACACAGTAGACATTCCCATGTGAAGATTTCTGAGGGACTTTTATGTTAATTATCCAAAAGAATTACCCACAGTAGCAGTTAATTAACTACAGCAGCAGTTAAAGAATTTCCCCTTTCCTCATCCATCTCCCGGCCCTAATTCTGTGACGGAGAAATGGAGACCCAGAATGGTCTGTTAAATGCATCATTTTAGATGTGTGTGCTCAGTTGCTCAGTCGTGTCCAACTCTTTGCAACCCTTTGGGCTGTAGCCCACCAGGCTCCTCTCTCCATGGGGTTTTTCAGGCAAGAATACTGGAGTGGGCTGCCATTTCCTCCTCTAGGGGATCTTCCTGATCCAGGGATTGAACCTGTGTCTCCTATGTCTTCTGCATTGCAAGCAGATTATTTACCCACTAAGTCATTGGGGAAGCTGTTTAAATACATAAAAGCTGTTTAAATGTATACATTAGTGGTTATTACATGCAGAGAAACAACATTCTACATAAACCTGGGGGTTTAAAAAAGCAGCCATTGTGTTCTCTCTTGTTTTTCTGAATTCTAAAATTCTATATTTTACATTCTAGATATAAAAGTCTATATTCTTTTTCTTTTTTAATATAAATTTATTTATTTTAATTGGAGGCTAAAAAATAAATAAAAATAAAAGTCTATATTCTTAAATCCAAAATATCCTAAATTTCAAAATCTATCTGGCTTCAAGAATTTTTAATGAGAAATTATGGACCAGATTCAATGTAATCCCTAACAAACCACTATTGGTATTTTTAACAGAACTAGAAAAAATAATTTCACAGTCTATATGGCAACACAAAAGACCCCAAATTGCCAAAGCAATCTTGAGAAAGAAGAATGGAGCTGGAGGAATTCAGACTACACTTGTAACACAGCATACTTGTAGTAAAGTCTGTATATAGTAGTATAGACTGTAGTACAGCTAGTCATCAAGATAGTATGTTACTGGCACAAAATCTGAAATGTAGAACAATGGATCAGGGTAGAAAACCCAGAGATAAATCTACACACCTATGGGCAACTTTTCTTTGACAAAGGAGACAGATATACAGTGGAGAAATGATAGATACACTCTTCAGTAAGTGATGCTGGGAAACTGGTCAGCTACATGTAAAAGAATGAAATTAGAACACTTCTTAACACCATACACAAAAATAAACTAAAACAACAACAACTACAACAACAGCAACAAAAAACTTGAAATGTATTAAAGACCTAAATGTAAGACCAGAAAATATAAAACTCATAGAGGAAAATATATGCAGAATACTCTTTAATATAAATCACAGCTGCTGCTGCTACTGCTAAGTCACATCAGTCGTGTCTGACTCTGTGTGACACCGTAGACAGCAGCCCAACAGGCTCCTCTATCGTTGGGGTTCTCCAGTGCCGGGAGCCAGCGTGAGGAATCCCACCTGTGACAAGGTCACACAGCAGGAGATTTTGATGGGCAAGGACGAGTCAAATCTCAGGGTTTTTCTCCCTGGCATTTCCTGGGCATGTACCCCCCAAAACTAAGAATCTGCCTGCTTTTCCACTCTTCTGACACTCTCTGGAAAAAGTCAACTAAGGGCTTTAGTCTTCTGCATTTGATAGAGTGTTTCAATCCAAAAACCCCTCTGATGGCTTTCTAGCCTGCCTGCAAGACTCTTACAGCTGAGCATGTGATTGCTTGAGGCCTCTTGACTGCGGGAGGCACAGGAAGCTTAAAACATCCTAGGAATGTAGGAGCTTCCGAGGAGTCAAAATCATTAGAATAGGACTGATTAAAGGTTTCATTTGTTGAGCCAATACTTGCTGCCAAATTTTCATATCTTTTATTTGTAAGATATAGTTGGTATTTAGAAAAACGGGTAGTAGACCTGGTATTAGCAATATTAGATCTTTGAGTTAAGTACTTTCTTTGTTACAACCCACTGCACCTTTGTTTAGATGGTGCAAGCTCCTTGTCTGGAACTTANTTTTCTCCCTGGCATTTCCTGGGCATGTACCCCCCAAAACTAAGAATCTGCCTGCTTTTCCACTCTTCTGACACTCTCTGGAAAAAGTCAACTAAGGGCTTTAGTCTTCTGCATTTGATAGAGTGTTTCAATCCAAAAACCCCTCTGATGGCTTTCTAGCCTGCCTGCAAGACTCTTACAGCTGAGCATGTGATTGCTTGAGGCCTCTTGACTGCGGGAGGCACAGGAAGCTTAAAACATCCTAGGAATGTAGGAGCTTCCGAGGAGTCAAAATCATTAGAATAGGACTGATTAAAGGTTTCATTTGTTGAGCCAATACTTGCTGCCAAATTTTCATATCTTTTATTTGTAAGATATAGTTGGTATTTAGAAAAACGGGTAGTAGACCTGGTATTAGCAATATTAGATCTTTGAGTTAAGTACTTTCTTTGTTACAACCCACTGCACCTTTGTTTAGATGGTGCAAGCTCCTTGTCTGGAACTTAATTGGCTTTCCACGTAAACCAAGTTATTCAGCCTCTTTTCTCCACTTAATTTTACTACTATACTATTATTTCCTAATCTAATCTTATATCTATAAATAAATAAGTTTTTCCTCGCCAACACCGTCCCCGCTTCGAATTCCCTGGACCCGCCGGGGCTGGACCCCGGCACTCCAGGCAAGAATACTGGAGTGGGTTGCCATTTGCATCTCCAACGCGTGAAAGTGAAGTCACTCAGTCATGTCTGACTCTTAGCAACCCCATGGACTGCAGCCTACCAGGCTCCTACATCCATGGGATTCTCTAGGCAAGAGTACTGGAGTGGGGTGCCATTGCCTTCTCCAAAATTACAGCAAGGTCCTCTATGACCTAACCTTCTAGAGTAATGGAAATAAAAACAAAAATAAGCAAATGGTATCTAAGCTTTTGCACAGTGAAGAAAACTACAAGCAAGGTGAAAGGAAAATCCTCAGATTGGCAGAAATTCCAAATGAAACAACTGACAAAGGATTAATCTCCAAAATATATAAGCAGCTCATGTAGCTCAATACCAGAAAAACAACTAACCCAAACAAAAGTGGGCAGAAGACCTAAACAGACATTTATCCAAAGAAGACATAAAGATGGCTAATAAACACATGAAAAGATGCTCAAAATCACTCTTTTTGTGTGTGCTTAGTTGTTCAGTCATATCCAGCTCCTTGTGACCCAATGGATGGTAGCCCACCAGGCTCCTTTGTCCATGGGGATTTTCCAGGCAAGAATACTGGAGTGGGTTGCCATGCCCTCCTGCAGGGGATCTTCCCAATCCAGGGATCGAACCCAGATCTGCCACTTAGAGGCAGATTCTTTACTGTCTGAGCCACCATGGAAGCCCTATCATCATTAGAGAAATGCAAATCAAAACTACAATGAGGTAGCCTCTCACACTGACCGGAATGGCCATTATCAAAAAGTCTACAAACAATAAATGCTGGAGAGGGTATGGAGAAAAGAGAACACTCTTGCACTGTTAGTGGGAATGCAATTTGATACAGCCACTGTGGAGAACAGTACGGAGCTTCCTTAAAAAACTAAACTACTATATGACCTAGGAATCCACTACTGGGCATATACCCTGTGCGTATATGTCTAAGTTGCTTCAGTCATGTCTGACTCTTTGCGAGCCTATGGACTATAGCCCATTAGGCTCCTCTGTCCTTGGGATTCTACAGGCAAGATTACTGGAGTGTGTTGCTTTGCCATGCCCTCCTCCAGGAGATGTTCCTGATGAAGGGATCAAACCCACATCTCTTAAGTCTTCTGCACTGGCAGGAGAGTTCTTTACCACTAGCACTACCTGAGAAGCCCATATACCCTGAGGAAACCATAACTGAAAAAGATACACATACCCCAATGTTCATTACAGCACTATTTACAATAGCCAGGACTTGTAAGCAACCTAGATATCCAAAGACAGATGAATGGATAAAAATGTTGTCGTACATATACACAATGTAATATTACTCACCTTTAAAAAGGAATGCATTTGAGTCTGTCCAAAATGAGGTGGGTGAACACTAGAGCCTGTTATATATACAGAGTGAAGTAATTCAAAAAAAGAAATATCATATTTTAATGTATAAAAATGGAGTTTAGAAAGTTGGTACTGATGATCCTATTCACAAGGCTGCAAACGGAGATGGAACATAAAGTTCTCTGGACACAGTAGGGAAAGGAGAGGGTGGGATGAATTGAGAGAGTAGCAGTGAAAAATATATATTCAGTTCAGTTCAGTCGCTCAGTTTTGTCTGACTCTTTGCGACCCCATGGACTGCAGCATGCCAAGTCTCCCTGTTCATCATCAACTCCTGGAGTTTACTCAAACTCATGTCCATTGAGTGAGTGATGCCACCCAACCATCTCATCTTCTGGCATCCTCTTTACTTCCTGCATTCAATCTTTCCCAGAATCAGGGTTTTTTTCAAATAAGTCAGTTCTTTGCATCAGGTGGCCAAAGTATTGGAGTTTCAGCTTCACATCAGTCATTCCAATGAACACCCAGGACTGATTTCCTTTAGGATTGACTGACTGGATCTCCTTGAAGTCCAAGGGACTTTCAAGAGTCTTCTCCAATTCCACAGATCAAAAGCATCAATTCTTTAGTGCTCAGCTTTCTTTATGGTCCAACTTTCACATCCATACATGACTACTGGAAAAACCATAGATTTGACTAGACAGACCTTTGCTGACAAAGTAATATCTGCTTTTTAATATTCTGTCTAGGTTGGGCATAACTTTCCTTCCAAGAGTAGGTGTCTTTAATTTCATGGCTGCAGTCACCATCTGCAGTGATTTTGGAACCCCCCAAAATAAAATCTGACACTGTTTCCATTGTTTCCCCATCTATTTGCCATGAAGTGATGGGGCCAGATGTCATGATCTTAGTTTTATGAACATTGAGTTTTAACCCAACTTTTTCACTCTCCACTTTCACTTTCATCAAGAGGCTTTTTAGTTCCTCTTCACTTTCTGCCATAAGGGTGGTGTCATATGCATATCTGAGGTTATTGATATTTCTCCTGGCAATCTTGATTCCAGCTTGTGTTTCTTCCAGCCCAGCATTTCTCATGATGTACTCTGCATATAAGTTAAATAAGCAGGTTCTGCATATAAGTTAAATAAGCAGGGTGACAATACACAGCCTTGATGTACTCCTTTTCCTATTTGGAACCATTCTGTTGTTTCATGTCCAGTTCTAACTGTTGCTTCCCGACCTGCATACAGGTTTCTCAAGAGGGAGGTCAGGTGGTCTGGTATTCCCATCTCTTTCAGAATTTTCCACAGTTTGTTGTGACCCACACAATATGTTAAATAGATAGGCAGTGAGAATTTGCTGAATGACACATGGAACCCAAAGCTCGTGCTGTGTGACAATGTAGAGGGCTGTGACGGAACGTGAGAGTAAGGTTCAAGAGGGAAGGGACATATGTCTACCTATGGCTTATTCATGTTGATGTATGACAGAAAGCATCACAATATTGTGAAGCAATTATCCTCCAATTAAAAATTAAATTAACAACAAAAAGATTATGCACCAGTTTGGGATCTTTACGACCCATCTTTTAAAAACGATATGCCCTATATCTACCATAGATAAGAACATTCCAGAGAAAAATCCTTCCTTTATCATTCTTTAGGCAGATACTTTTCAATTAATCTTTTTGTAATTGATGTCTTTAAGCACACATTTTGGGCTTCCCTGGTGGCTCAGATGGTGAAAGAATCCACCTGCAATATGGGAAAACTGGGTTTGATCCCTGGGTTGGGAAGAGCCCCTGGAGAAGGGCACGGCAACCCACTCCAGCGTTCTTGCCTGGAGAATCCCCATGGACAGAGGAGCCTGGCGGACTACAGCCTATGGGGTCACAAAGAGTCAGACACGACTGAGCAACTAAGCACAGCACAGCACAAGCACCCATTTTATGTTATCAGGCATAAAGACAAATAAGAAATATTCTGTTGTTGGTAAGCTTACAGGTCAAGAGCTAAAAAACAAAGCCGGTAGACAAAATATGTCTCCTCAAAAAGCCCTACAGAAAAGAAGCATAGTTTTTCTTTTTCAATCACAGCAGTCTTCGTTATGTGACTCTCTTATGATCTAATAAAATCATGAATATATTGGACATTATTTGTGGTCTTAGAGAATAAAAAATGTCTCTTTACACTGAAGGGAGAACAATATAAGATGAATCAGCTGAGCTAGTAAAAAGTAAAATAATAGAGTGACCCAAAAATATGAACAGTTTTGATTCAAGACTGAAAAAATAGTGAGGGAAGAGTCAACCTTTGTTGTGCTAATTAAAATCCTTATTTTACTGGAGTATTTGTCATCTCTGCACATCAAAGAATAAGTTATATCTCAAAGGAATTGTTCAACAGATATGGTCAAACTTGGCCAGAGGGAAGAGGATGTTACTAGAGTTAATCTAGGCCAGCTTTAATTATGAATATATTTTGATTCTTGCAATACTGTTGACATATCTTTAATAACTCTAAAAGAAGGATAAGATATGTTAGATATGCATTTATCAACTATTTACATATGTGATATGTCTGCCTTTTTTTTGCTTTGTCTGTCCCAAGGATTAACGGAATATCATCCAGTCTCTTACATTAAGACTAAACATACAAAACACATATTTTCAATCAAAGTGATTTTTTATATAACTGAGTCCTAATAAATGAGACCAAACATCCTGGGAAGGAAGGCCTTGCTATGCTTATTTATTTTTCTCTTAGTGATAATAATTTAGATTCTGGGATTTTAAAAAGTATTAATATATTAAACATATAATTATCTTAGTAAAGTGGATATTTCAATTGGGGAAAACTAGAGAAAAGAAGAAATGAGGCATGCAGGAAAAGTGGCCAAATAGCAGGGGATCTTTATGTATCAATGAAAGACAAGACAGGCTGAAAAAAAAGCAGTCATGACAGATTCTGTCCAGAACAGATGGACCACGGACAGTCCACCTGCACCAGCAGCTTCAGTGGAAACTGATACTCCACTGGATTTTGAAGATAATGTGTTTTAAGCTTCCAATCTTATAAGCACTCAGCAGGAAAAAACTGCTATCAATTCATTCCAATCGGTGTCACATTTTGCCATAGCTGAGAGCTGCCCAACATGCAGGTCCAAAATCTGTACATTAGTGTTTTCAAGATTATACAGGGGTAATGGTTGGTGTGAGAAATAGGTATTTTTCAGAAATTCCTTGAACATTACATTAGGCTTGAAAAAGCTAAATGTCATATGGAAGTATGCAAGAACAGTATACATTTCCAATCCTGAAACAGATATTTTTCCCTTCTTGCTTTGTCTCCCATGTCCAAGAAAGAATGTGCATAAAGGTTCTTGGCAAAGTTTCTACTTTAATGAATGCAGAGTATCTAGGCTTGAAAAGGACTCTCTGGATGTATTTCTGGAAGCCTAGTTTGTCCCTCTGATCACATGAGTGGCAGCCAGAAACTTTGGATTTATTATCTCTTTTGACAAGAACCAATCAATGTGCATGATGTTTTGCCATCCTAACTTAATGTCTATCAGTGAAAATACTGTAGTAGACACTATTAACACAAAAATGACCATATGCATAATAAATTCATGAAAGGATACCCAAATAACTAGGAACAACTACTTTTTAGATTGAAAATTTTCCTATCACATCTTGGGGACAAATTACAAATGCAAAGATATGACTTCTCTTGAAACGTTTGGCATATCACCCAGGGCATGCTTAGCCTTTCCTCCTTCAGCTTGCTATGGGAGCCAAACTACAATCAAGGCAACTCAAATAAGCAGCACTTACTCACTCACCCAACATGACAGTTTGACAAATGACAGAATCAGTGTTATTCCAACATAGGAAAAATGTGCAAAATGTTTAATATGATTGACAGGCAATTTATTCTCTCTCTGTTTTTCAGTAATCGATAATTTCCATATAATATAAACATCAGAATTGGCTGCTCCTAAAGTGAATAAATTATTTTATATTTCTTAAAACTGTACATTAAGAAAAAATGTTCTTTATGTAATTTTCTATTACATTCAAATAGTTCTATATTCTTAAATATTGGTATATTATCATAATCAATCACAAACATAATGCTGTAATACAATGCTGCTCTGTTATTATGTTATTTTAAAATATAGTTTATTTCAGATAATACAGAAAACCCATAACAATGGTTTTATTCCAGTGAGTTAAAACAATGTTCTCTATAACAAATAAATACAAGAGAAAAAAAGATACAATAAGCTTTATGATGTCAAATGGAAATACAATAAAAATCACCTTTTTAGAACTTCCAAGAAGTAGACTACCAAAATTAACCAAGAGGGCTTTTTTTTTTTTAACATATATAGGATCTCTCTTCCTCACTTTTTAAAAATATTTATTTATTTGGCAGCACTAAGGTCTTAGCTGCATATGGGATCTCTTAGTTGCAGCATGCAGATCTGGTTCCCTGATCAGGGGTCGAACAGCAGACCCCCACATTGGGAACATGGACCACCAGAGAAGTCCCTAACCCAAAGGTTTTAAGAAGGAAATTTCTGATTGCCTGGCTCTTGAGGGATATGGATGATCCCCAGGTGGGCAATGTTTCCAGTATACCATTAGCAACCTCTCAACAACCCTTCCTCTTTTTGATATAGTAACTCTGAGAGTTGTATTTTATAACTACCACTGATGGCAAATTGTTTAGACTAGACTAAGTGTTTCCCAGGTGGCAATAGTGGTAAAGAGCTCACCTGCCAGTGCAGGAGACATAAGAGACACAGGTTCAACCCCTGGGTCAGGAAGATCCCTTGGAGGAGGGCAAGGCAACTCACTCCAGTATTCTTGCCTGGAGAATCCCATGGGCAGAGAAGCCTGGCGGGCAGCAGTCCATAGGTTCACCGAGAGTTAGACACAACTGAAGAGACTTGCATGCATACAGGACAAATGAAATATGTTACCAGATATCCTTACCACTTCATCACCTAAAACAAGCAACACAGAAGACTCATGTATTGCTAGAATTTTGGCCCCTGAATGGTGGAAAATACAAAGCATCTACTTACAAGAAGCAATGTTCATGAGGAATGGAGTTCAAATGGAAAGCTTTGTTTAAAGTATTTATAAATACTCTAATTTCATGTATGAATACTTGATTGATGAAATTTAGTATTTTTAGATTACAGATAAATAAGAGTTTAAAAGAAGTATATGTTCATTTTCTATAAAAATCAGTAGATATAAATCTGCCTTTCTTCATGTGAATGTTTCCAGGTAACATGAATTAGGGTCTATAATCTTTATAAAATGTTTCACAGTCTATATACTTTTCTGAAAGTGAAATTCATCAAAAATATTGAATGGACAAATTCTAGAGTAATTGAGCTTTGACACTCAAGTCCTAGCATTTGGTTTCATTCTGATTGCAAGAATTAGGGTCCTGGCAGAAAACATCTGACACACTTATATAGGTTAATCGTGAAAAGTTTGAGAAGGAGATTTTTATATCTATGGGTAGGTTTCAGGCAAATGGACAGGCAGGGGTGTGCCATATCTACTGCTGTAGAGGTCCCTACACTTAAGTGCCTTGTGTCTAGCATAATGTTCTATTGCTGCCATCTTGAAATTCTTAAAATTTTTTTTAACAAGTGCCCCTTCATTTTCATCTGCACTGGGCCCCAGGAATTATGTAGTCATTCCTGCCAACAGGAAATAGTGGAGGATCTAAAGGATTCTATTCCAGGCTTCCTTCAGACTCAAAACAATACTAACTCCTCCCTGGGTCTCTTCCCTCTGACCTGTCTTGTGGGTTTTGGACTTGCCAGTTTTCACAATCATGTGAGAAATTCCTTTAATAAAAATTTAGGTAAACAGATGTAGGAATATATATGGATGAATAGACAGGTAGATGTAGACAGAAAAAGATATACAGATTTATCTGGTAAAAACATCTCTATCATCTATCTATCTCCATGACAGTTTACTTTCTCTAGTTTCCTACTCCTTCTTCTTGTTCCTTTAGGTCTAGAAATGAAACAGTTTCTTTTTTAGATAGTAAGAGAGAGAGAGAGAGAGAGACCAGGGAAATAAATACACCATGCCTAAATGTCCTCCACTCTGAAATTTCCCTTTTAGAGTCTCTCTTTGCCCTAAGGTGACTGAAAAATCAAAGGATAAGAGAATTTGTTTATGTGGCTCACAGATGTCAGCCTGCTGAAACACAAAGTAAGATGGAGAAAAAGTGGGAATGAATCTAGAGGGCAAAATAATAACATCCATCATCCTAATGTAGCTATATGATAAATCTAAATGCAGCTTCCAGTTGATGCAATACGTAGCTTCAGACAGTGGTTGACTTATCCTATTGACCTTCTTTTAACTTTATGAGATACAATTGCATTCCCTCTTCACATATAAGAAAACAGATACTTAGAAAATATAAGTAATGTGTCCAAAATCAGAAAGCTAGTAAATGACAGAGCTGGGATTCAATATTAGTCTGTCTGATCCCAGAGACAGGGGTCTTGCTGACTTTCCAAATATGTGGGAATTTTTCTTTGATGAATTTCTGTCTTTAATAGACTCCACACAAAATATTCAAATTATTCCAAATAGCTCCCTTGTATCTTATGGTCAGCATATATCCTACCCTTATAATCTTATTTTCCTAGCTTATTCTTTTAGCAGGAAATGATCTCTGCTAAGATGTTACCTAACAACATTCCCTGGAAAGCATGGGAATGTTTTCTCAAATACCAGACATCTATAGAATCTGCAGCTGACTGCGTGAAAGGTATATTTCATATTTTTGTTTTTGTGAATATTCAATTTGTTTACCATCTCTTTTGAGTATTCTTCAGAAGGGAAGAAGAATTATAGGATTGTTTTCTCCGGTTTCTAACACCTTCCACACATCTCTACTTTAACATAAATAGCTGATGACCAACATCTAGTGAATAAATAGTATAAGAATGTGGGTAGTGTGTTTGATCATTCCCAGCAGGAGATCTGAGGATGGAGAGTCTTGACCAGGTATTACCTACCCACCAGGGCAGGTAAAAGAACCAGGCACTGACTCGGAAACAAACTCTGACAGGTTAAGTAGGACAGGGAAGCAGAGTCTAGTCTCTGTATATGCAAATCTCCAGCAAATGGGGCTTCAATCAAAGGAGATCCAAGATAAAATGCAGAATGTGAAGGTTTTACATCACAGAGGTTACTGAAGGTACAGTCAGTATCAAAGGTATCTATCAGGTGTGGTGTAATTACATCCAAAGGTGAGGATTCAGAGTCAGAATTCGTCAATCAAGAGGGAAAATGACAAGAGCAAGTCAGGGTCCATAAAGAGAAATTGCCCTGCATGCTAAGCAGACCGTTAAAGAGAAGTGTAATTGTAACAGTTAGGTCACAGGAGCAAGGAACACGGTAGAGGCCAGTTTATCCAACTTGAACCTCATACCAAATCCTCAAAGCTAGTGTTGACAGTAGACTCAGGACTGCCTGCCATTCTGGGGCCAGGTCTGACTTAAGATGAGTTAGACTAGAGCAACTGATGGGGACAGAGACTGTGGATCAGACTAAGTTCCATTAATGTGGACAGCCTTCATTTCCAACTTCAGACTATTTATAAACTTAGGTGAAAAGCACAATCCAATCTGAAGCAGTTGAATGCCCTAGGATATAAACGCATTGACTCATTTGGAGCATATATTATTATCTGATTTTGAGCTCTAAAGCCCCAATGAATTAAAATCTTTGCAGTTAAATTAAAAAGAAGTTTGAGAGAAAACGGATGTTAATTTTGAAACTGGGAGATCCTATCAACTTTTTAAATTTCTCTGATTATTTATGAGCTTCATTTAATTACTATGGGGGTGGGAGGCTGTATATACATACAGTCAATCCCTCAGAAATGAATATCTCAGTTACTTTATCAGACAAGTAATAACTTGATAATTGCCATGCTATACTTATACAAGGAGAAGGCAATGGCAACCCGCTCCAGTACTCTTGCCTGGAAAACCCCATGGACCGAGGAGCCTGGTGGGCTACAGTCCACGGGTTCGCGAAGAGTCAGATNGTTACTTTATCAGACAAGTAATAACTTGATAATTGCCATGCTATACTTATACAAGGAGAAGGCAATGGCAACCCGCTCCAGTACTCTTGCCTGGAAAACCCCATGGACCGAGGAGCCTGGTGGGCTACAGTCCATGGGTTCGCGAAGAGTCAGATGCGACTGAACGACTTCACTTTCACTTTTCACTTTCATGCACTGGAGAAGGAAATGGCAACCCACTCCAGTGCTCTTGCCTGGAGAATCCCAGGGACGGGGGAGCCTGGTGGGCTGCCGTCTATGGGATCGCACGGAGTCGGACACGACTGAAGCGACTCAGCAGCAGCAGCATACTTATACAAAAGAACCTACATATCAAGACTTCCCAAGTTGTAATTGGCTAAGCTATTGCTCATTTATTTACACAGGGGATTAGACTGTTAAAAGCTGACCTTAATGGAAGAGACCGAAGAAAAATGTACAAATAAAAATAAAGGGGACCAGGAGAAGAATTGCGACCTCCAGACTTTCTCCAAGGATAAACTAAGATTTTACTGTTGGAAATTAATGAATTTACCAAAAGAAAAGAGCAGACTAACAAAAAAAACAAAACAAAAAAGCAGCTTTTTGCAGAGAAATTACATGTTAGGTAAATCATTACATAACTCCTTAAAAAATAAAAATGATATCTCAAGCAAAATACATAAAAATGAGAATGTAGAAATAACCAAGAGCAAAGGGAATTAAAATAATTTTAGCATTTGTTTATATGTATACAAAAACTTAAAAATCAGAGTAAAATTGCTTTTCTTTGTGAAAATATAAATATGCTCATTGCCTTAATAAAAATTAGAATGAATTATTATTTCCAAACTTAACACCAGGCAATTGTATAGATTAAATCTTTCAAATGTATGTGGAAAGAAATAAGGATATCTCTGTTTTTTGTTTCACCTGTGAACTGCCTGCATCAAAACCTATCTTCACCTAGTTTTTCTGGAATTTCTTAACCTCTTTGTGCTGCCATTTCATAATTTGCAAAATGACGACGCTAATAATATTTCCTTCATTCATCTATCATGAGGATATTTGTAAAGCATGTAGAACAGTACCTGGTAAATATATACCTGGTATATATAATTTTTTGTTAAATAAACTATTTAACGAATACAATGATTTTTTTTAAAACCATTGTCTATTAATATTAATGTAAACACCATGAATAAACATTAGCAAAACTATTTCATCAATGCAATAAATATACAATGAAAAACAGATTATATATCAGGAATGTAGTGATAATAGTCTAGTAATACAATTTACTAAGTTTAATTATTAAACCATAATCATTTCCATGGATGTTGAAAAAGCATTTGTTAAGAGTTTATTTATTCCAGTTGAAAATTTCTAATAAATATGGACAGATGCAATTTTATATATTAATGTATAAATAGATTTAACATCATTTTCAAGGGTCAAATAATAAAAGCAAAATTAGGAACAAAAGAAAGATATTGTCTCACTGGATGTTATTCTAGATATGTGAGCTAATGGAATTAGAATTGAGAAAAAAAATCAATATGTATAAATATGTAAAATCATATGCAAAGTTATAATAATTTAGAAATGATATAATGTTATAAAAATATCCAATAGAGTTAGTTGGGAAAATGTTACAAAAAAAGAAAATAGGCTGCGAACAAAAAGAAGAAAAAGCCATGTAATTGTCTTAATTTTGCAAACTACTGAGTAAAAGATAACTGGGGCAAAGAACTTAGGTAACTGTAGTAAAGTGACTCCAACAATGTCTCTTCTATTTATTTCCAAAGTCGTATTCTGCTGGAGAAGTTTTCAAAATCTCCTAACCAAATCAAATAGAAAGCAAAACATAATGGAGCAGGAAATCTAGACTCTCCTTCCAATTTTGCAAACCAGTTACTTGATCATAGAAAAGTTTGAACCTCTCTAGGATTCAAAATTCTTGTCTGCAGGTAGGGAAGTGAAGGCATGATAATATCGGTTTTCACATTCTGTTTCATATAGACATAGGATAGAGAAATTTCATGTTTCTTTTAGCATTCAAAAGCTCAGCAAAATATTTGGGTCAACAATAGACATCTACTGTAAGAATAATCATAATGTCTTCATTGAGTAGGGAAAGTATGAGGTCAAAATCAGTTCAGTCACTCAGTCATGTCTGATTCTTTGCAACCCCATGAATCACACCACGCCAGGCCTCCCTGTCCATCACCATCTCCCAGAGTTCACTCAAAATCATGTCCATCGAGTCAGTGATGCCATCCAGCCATCTCATCCTCTGTCGTCCCCTTCTCCTCCTGCCCCCAATCCCTCCCAGCATCAAAGTCTTTTCCAATGCGTCAACTCTTCGCATGAGGTAGCCAAAGTACTGGAGCTTCAGCTTTAGCATCATTCCTTCCAAAGAACACCCAGGACTGATCTCCTTTAGGATGGACTGGTTGGATCTCCTTGCAGTCCAAGGGACTTTCAAGAGTCTTCTCCAACACCACAGTTTAAAAGCATCAATTCTTTGGCGCTCAGCTTTCTTCACAATCCAACTCTCACATCCATACATGACCACTGGAAAAACCAGAGCCTTGACTAGATGGACCTTAGTTGGCAAAGTAATGTCTTTGCTTTTCAGTATGTTATCTAGGTTGGTCATAACTTTTCTTCCAAGGAGTAAGTGTCTTTTAATATCATGGCTACAATCACCATCTGCAGTGATTTTGGAGCCCAAAAAAATAAAATCTGATACTGTTTCCACTATTTCCCCATCTATATCTCATGAAGTGATGGGACCAGATGCCATGATCTTCGTTTTCTGAATGTTGAGCTTTAAGCCAACTTTTTTCACTTTCCTCTTTTACTTTCATCAAGAGGCTTTTTAGTTCCTCTTCACTTTCTGCCATAAGGGTGGTATCATCTGCATATCTAAGGTTATTGATATTTCTCCCAGCAATCTAAGTTTAGCTAAATATTGAAAATGGTTGAAGCTGAGTGATAGGTAAATGGAGGTTTAGTGTATTTTTCTTGTCATTTTCTTTTTACATTTGAAATATTTCATTAGCTTTTATAATAAGGGTTCTTATCACAAAGTAAGAATAATGATGAAAACAATAATAAAATGAGGAGGAGTGATGGCTATGTTTATGGTTTGGATTGTGGCAATAATTTCACAGATGCATACTTATCTCCAAACTCACGTAGTTGGAACACATTGAATATGTATGGTTTTTTCTATGTTAATCATGCCTCAAAAAGTGGCTTTAAACATGTTTAATTATAAAAGATTTTTAAAAACCAAAATTATGTCAAAATAATATTCCTCTCTCTAATTACCATTCACATAGAGAGGAAAGATTTAAACAATTTTAAGAAGAACAATTTATAAGATGCAGCCTTTAGTTGAATTTTTTTTCTAGAAAAATAACACTATAGACAGCTAATACTTTTCAAAATGTTCTGAAAAAGGCTATAGAGAAACAAACATTTTTCACAGAACTCCCTTTGAACAAAGAAACTACATAGAATTAATGCTTTATAAAAATCAAATTGTCTACATTTTAAAGTGCCCAGAGCAAACAGAAGTAATAATATATTCCTTATATTTCCTTTATACTAATAATCATATTTTTGATAAAAGGCTGAAATGCTATTTTAGTACAATCATAATCAATATAAATTCTCATATTGTAAATTTCATGCTTACAAATAGAATTTTTTGCTATAATGATATATTTTCCAATTTTAAATTAAGTCTGGAGTTATGAGATAACCTTTGGCTGGACATCATAAGTTCCTATATTAAGTAAAGGAAAAAAGAAAGAATACATATACCGAAGAAAAAGTTAGGATTTTTTTCTTTTATACTTGCTTTTATATTTTTAGGTATCTTTACATAAACTATATAAAAGCACTCTTCAATCTCACATTCAGGAGAAATATAAGAAATATATCTCAAATATTTGTTGAGAAACTCCTATACTTACCAGATTCTGTAAGGGTCTGTGAGAAGTAAAAACGATAAAATATGGTTCTTTTCTCTGAGAAGTATAAGAACTGGTTGGAGGAAAGACAAGCAGAGCTGAAACAATTAGAGAAGAGTTGTGTGCTAGAATACTTAGAACTCATGGTAATAGTAGTGTTGTCTCAGAAAAATGGGGAGTGAGGTCAATGAGAAAATGGTAAGTGAAGTCTTAGGATACAGCACCTGAGCTAGGTCTGGAAAACTAGGAGGCTTTGAGTGGATAAAAGAGGAAGAAAGCAGGGGAATAACGTTAAGACAGAAGGCAAAGAATCTGACTTTGGCAGTGTCCTGTGGAAATTGTCCAGTCTCTAAGTCTAGAATTTTCTGTTGGAATGTGAAATGAGATTTAATAACAAGATTCAGCTCATACTATGAGCTTTATAATTCAAAAGGAGCTTATAGGCAACATTAGAAATCAAATAGTCAAGTCAAATTGAGGAAGGCGCCTTCATCAGTGAAGTAATTAAAAAAAAAAATCTGGTTACTCCTTGCCAACTAGGTTTAAAGGAAGAAAATCTTAGAGTCAGAGAGATCATCTGGGGTCTGTAGTATTCCCAATATTAGAGAGCACAGTGGTTTTAACACATGCCCACAAATTTTTTAATTAAATTCTATTCTAACCAATAGAAGGCAGTAGAAGTGACGGCACCTCACTTCTGAGACTGGATCATTGCTCATCCTTTCTCTTTCAGAGTATTCAGCTGTCATGTCACGAGCAGCCCTTTGGAGGTGAGCTAGATAATGAAGCCTCTGTGCAACAGCCATGTAGAAGATCCTCCTTGAAGCATATTTTCCAACCTTAATCAAATGCCTTCAGGTGACTACAGCTCCTGCCAGTATTCTGACAACTACTCATGAGTGACTTGGAACCAGAACCAACCACCTAAGCCACACCCAGGTTCCTGACCTTTGGAAATCATATAAGATAATAAGTATTGATTATTTTTAAATAACTAAGTTTTGGGCTGATTTGCTATGTCATAATAGAAGCCATTAACAGAATGAGTTGACAGTAAATTGGTTGGCTTTCTGTCACTGTTTGGTTCGTTTTCTAATTTTTCTTAAGGGAGAAAGAAAATATGTATAGTATGTAACAGTTTGACCATTTCAAGGCAAAATAAAAAAATTCAAATGACTGCTGTAATACAGTAGCTTTGGCAAAATTACAAGACAGCCTCATTTTGACCTAAAGTATCATAAACATATTGTTAAGATCGTCATTTCCTGGGATATGGTCATTGTTTTGGCATTTTAGTTCAAAGAGAGACCAGATCCTGTAAAACCAAATCAAGAGACCATTATAAGATCCAGAAAAAGAAAAGCAAAACTCAGCTACAATGGGAGAAACATTCTGAAGAAAGAATGTAAATCTGTCCTTACTCTGGTGCTCAAGTAGAAAATCCAGACACATACATGGGAAGTAAGTTAGCTATCAGATGCTAATTTGGCAAGGGTGGAAGTAAGGCAGACATGTCTGACTGAAGTGGTGACAGAAACCGAAACTTTAAAAAAGAGAAGCTGGCTGCTTTGTGTGACCTCCACTTTGTATTTATTAGTTCAGTTCTCTTTGCTCTAGGCAGTATTGAATGAATACTTATAATCATGCATAAACTTCTTCATTGACATACTCAGTGGTATATAGCTTATTTATATTATCGTTCACGTTGGTTGCTTCTTGATGATATGTATGCCCTAATCTTATAGATAAGTAGTTTCAAACACTAAAGGTAGGTAATTGCACTCTGAGAATTAGCATCATGCCAGCGTGTGATATTTTTTATTCTGCTTCTATCAGAAGAAAACTAATGTTTTTATGACTTTTGTATGTGTGTATTCTACAAAATGGACTCAGCAGAGTTGAAATATATTGTCAAAGGACAGAGTTTGATTTTAAGGTCTAGTCTTTCTGAGTTAGTGTCTACAGTAGCATAAAAGATTTGTACCTTCAGGAAATAGAAGAATGGTGGTATTACTGATAAATAATGTTGTTGATATTACAGCCAATTTTAAAAGGAAGAAGAGTTGGGTAAAATTTGATTTCCCCGAAGAGTGTTTCTCAGTAGTCAGTTAATAGAAGTTGTTCATAAATAGACTCTGAAGTCAAAATATTTGGGTTACAAAACCCTGGCAAACACATTTTGGTATGTGATATACTTGATGATTTTCATGCTAATTTTCATTCCCTTGAAGCCTATGGAAAATTCAGTTTAAGTCATATAGATGGAAATAATAAGAGCACAATTTGAATCATGAATCTCTAATAAGTTTAAATAATACAACAGTGCTCTAAAAAGTTGTAATTATCTTTACTGCACTGATTTTAAAATGAATGAAAACCAAGACACTTTGTGATATGGATCCATATGTTTTTTCCTATATTTCCCTAAAAAAAATTGAATCCCCAAGTGAAAATGGCTGCAAGGCATTGTCTTGTTATTAATCCAGTAATGTGCAAGCAGATTCCTTGTGCCTAGACAAACACAAGTTGTCTGGATGGTGATTTTTTTTTAATGATCCAATAAGTAGGATAAATTAGGGGATTAATAGAGTCAGTATAGAAACGTGAATCCTGCTATAACAGGTTTTTCCCACTATTCCCAAGATATAAAGGAAAGACAATTTTCATATCCTCCATGGTAAATAATCCTACTAATTAGAAAAGCAATATCCATCATTGCATGCAATAAACTAAAAGAAAGATGAGACATTTGCAATTATAGCAAATGATTAGAAAAAGGCCTCAGGATGAGAAGTATGATCCAATGTGCCCTGGTGATGTATATAATGTAATAATGTGGCTATAAAATGTTCCACTTGCTAAATGTCTGAACCATCTGTACTCTATTCAAAATAGGTTCAAAATAGTATACAAAAAACACTCTGAGAGATGTGAAGGTAGGGTTGAAGGAATGCTTTCTATTGTTGGGCACATAAGAGTGAAGAATGGATTTTATTTAAAACTTTTTTCTGTTCCCATGATAGTTTTATGAATTTCAGTCATGGTAGAAATAATCATTTGAAAATTCACAGTATGGTATGGCTCTCCCTTTGTGAAGTTGAAAGCTCTATAAACATCTAAAATTTCTACCTTTTTCAAATAATTATAGTAAGAAAGACCTCTGCAAACCACTTGGAGAGCAACAATTCATCATGTCCCATACCAATACATAACTTTTTACAACTGGTTTTCAAGTTTATTATTTATCCTATATAAACAATTGGTAAGGTTTTGAGATAAAATATATGACTCTCAAATAAATTTGAACTTCAGGTAAACGACAAATACTTTTTTTGTTATAAGTATTCCCCAACATTGCATAGAACATACTTACATAACAAAAGTATTTTTGTTTTCTTAAATTTGAATTTAACAGTATCATACATTTTTACTTGATAAATATGCTTGGGCTTCCCAGGTGGCACTGGTGGTAAAGAACCTGCCTGCCAATGCAGGAGACATAAGAAATGAAGGTTTGATCCTTGGTTTGGGAGGATCCCCTGGAGGAAGGCATGGCAACCCACTCCAATATTCTTGCCTGGAGAATCCCATGGACAGAGGAACCTGGTGGACTACAGTCCCTGGGGTCACAATGAATCAGACAGGACTGAAGTGACTTAACACAAAAAAAATGTATCATGCATTTTCACTTGAAAAATATGGTAACACTGATAGCTGGCAATGACAGTTACAAATTAGTGGAAAGTTTAACGTTAGCTCAGACGGTAAAGCATCTGCCTGCAAGGCGGGAGACCTGGGTTCAATCCCCGGGAAGGAAGATGCCCTGGAGAAGGAAATGGCAATCCATTCCAGTACTCTTGCTTGGAAAATTCCATGGATGGAGGAGACTGGTAGGCTACAGTTCATGGGATTGCAAAGAGTCGGACACAACTGAGCAACTTCATGCTACTTCACTGACTAAGGAGTGTGAATAGAAATCATAACATTGAATTAAGTGAAGACATGAATAACAGTATTAAAAAAAAAACAACTTTTCACTGAATTCTAATAGACAATAAAAAAAAAAAGCTTTCCCCCCAAAATGGCATTTACTTGATTGTGAAGTAAACCTTAAAGTTTTTTGTATAGTTGCCAATCGTTGTTTGCTGTTTTAGTTGCTAAGTCATGCCCACCTCTTTTGCAACCCCATGGACTATAGCCCACCTGGTTCCTCAGTCCATGAGATTTCCCAGGCAAGATACTTGAGTGGGTTGCATTGTCTTCTCCAGGGGATCTTCCCAACCCAGGAATCAAACACGCATGTCCTGCATGGCAGGCAGATTCTTTACCACTTAGTCACCTGATATATAAACTCACTTTCTATGTGGTACATATTTCAAATAGGCAGCTCAATTACGTTTTTATAATTCCTTTATTGAGCATAATTAACAAACCATAAAATTCACCATATTAAAGTGTGCAAATTAGCGGGTTTTGTGTATTACAAAGTTTTGCATCCATTACAATAAATTTTAGCAGATCTTCACGATCCCTAAGATAAAAATGTTGCCTTCCAGCAGTCATTCTCCATTCTTTATACCTGCCCCCAAGCCAACTAAAAATATTTCTCTCTATATAGATTTACCTATTATGGAAAATATATGTTAATGGAATCATATGATATGTGGACCTCTGTGGCTTGATTCTTTTATTATCATATTTTCAAGGATCATCCATAGTGTAGAATGAACCATTTTTTTTTCTTTTGATTGTTGAACAGTATTTTACTATATGGATATACCACATTTTATTTATCCTTTCACCAGTTAATGAATATTTGGTTGTTTCAAGTCTTTAGCAATTGTTAATAATGCTGCCATAAAATTTGCATCCATGTCTTGCAATTAATTTTGGTGGAAAAGCTCTAAGTTTTTCATCATTAAGTACAATGTTAGTTTTTTTCATATATATTCTTTCATTAAGTTGAGGAAATTACCCTGTTTTCTTAGTTTATGGAGAGTTTCTGTAATGAATTGGTGTTGGATTTTGTCAAAAGCTTTTTTGTATCTAGCGGTATGATTAATTTTTCTTTCCTAGCCCACTGATGTGGTGGATGACATCAATTCATTTTTCAATGTTAAACCAGTCTTCCGTGCCTGGGATAAATCCCACTTTATGGTGGTGTATGCAGCTTCCCTTGAACAATACAAGATTTAATTGTACAGGGTCACTTATATGCAGATTTTTTCAATAGATAATTGGAAAAAAAATTGGGGATGTGCAACAATAAATCTCACAAACTATATAGCGTGAAAATATGGAAAAATCAAGAAAAATTTAGGTATGTCATGAATGCACAAAATATATGTAAATACTAGTCATTATTTACTATCATAAAATTTACAAAAATCTAATATAAAAAGCTAAAATTCATCAAAATTTATTCACACACAGATCATACACAGAATCATCTGGAGTGGAGAGAAATGTAAATAAATATAAAGATGCAGTGTTGAATCATAACTGCACGAAGCTAACTCTAGTAATACTGTACTACCATAAATGAATAATTTTGTAGCCACCTCCTATTACTATTGTGGTGAACTCAAATGCTATATCTGCTTAAATCACTTTGTAATGATAATCGTCTTTTCAAGAGCAGTTTGTTTCTCCAGTAAACTTCATAGACCAGTAAAATTGCACAGTAAAATCGAGCACTGAAGAATTGATGCTTTTGAACTATGGTGTTGGAGAAGACTCTTGAGAGTCCCTTGGATTGCAAGAATATCCAACCAGTCAATCCTAAAGGAAACCAGTTCTGAATACTCATTGGAAGGACTGATGCTGAAGCTGAAACTCCAAAACTTGGGTCACCTGATACAAAGAACTGACTCATTGGAAAAGACCCTGATGCTGGGAAAGATTGAAGGCGGGAGGAGAAGGGGACGACAGAGGATGAGATGGTTGGATGTCATTACCGACTCAATGGACATGAGTTTGAGCAAGCTCTGGGAGTTAGTGATGGACAGGGAAGCCTGGCGTGCTGCAGTCTATGAGGTCGCAAAGAGTCAGACATGACTGAGCAACTGAACTAACCGAACTGTGGTTCTCATGTATTTTTCATTGTGTTTAACTCATTACCATAAACCTTCAGTAATTCCATGGGGCACATATGAAGTGCCACTAGTGATACTGGAAAGGGTCCCAAGAAGTAGAAAAAATCATGACATTATAAGAAAAAGTTGAATGACTTGCTATGTATTATAGATTGAGGTCTACAGCTGTGGTTGCCCACCATTTCAAGATAAATGAATCCAAAAGGTAAGGACCTTTCTTTTTTTTTACAAAAACAGAAAAGGCAATTCATGAAACCATCTCTGCAGCTATGCCAGCAGGTACAAATAGCTTGCCTTTTCAGGAAATACCCTTTAATCTCATATTGAAAATGCAGCTTTTATGTGGATACAGAGTTGCTATAAGAAATGTATCCCTATAAACTAGAATAGAGTTTGAGAAAAGTAAAGTCATTGCATAACAGCTTAAAGCATAAGGAAGGTGAAGGGTATAAAGCTAGAGAATTGAGTGCCAGCAAAGAATGGTTTGATAATTTTAGAAAAAGGCTTGCCTTTGAAAATGTCAGCATAACAGGAAAAGCAGCTTCTGCCAACCAAGAGACAGCAGGTAAGTTCCAGGATTCCATTAAGAAAATTATTGAGCAGAAAGGATATCTGCCTGAATAGGTTTATAATGCACAAGAAAGCACTCTATTTTGGAAAAAAAAAAAATAGTGTGGCAAAGGGCATTTATTAGGAAGAAAAGTGAGCAATAGGATTTGAGGCAGGAAGTGATAGGCTAACTCCACTGTTTTGTGCAAATGCCATCCAATTTATAATCAGGGCTACCTTTACAAAGTTGCTAACACTGGAGCCTGGAAGGAAAAGATAAACACCAGCTGCCAGCCTTTTGGTTGTACAACAAGAAAGCCTAGACAAGAATGCTTTTTCTGGATTGGTTCCACTGATGCTTTATCCCTGAAGTCAGGAATACCTTGCCAGTAAGGGAAAGCCTTTTAAAGTTTTTTGACAATGAACAATAGCCCTGGCCACCCTAGAGCTGCATGAGCTCAACACTGAGGATATAGAAGTGGTCTACTTTCCCTAAAACACAAAGTCTCTAATTCAGTAGCCACATCATAGGATCATAAAGACCATAAAGACTCATTACACAGAGTATTCTATGGAAAGGACCATCAACACTGTGAAAGAGAACTCTGATGGAAAGAACATCATGAAAGTCTGGAAGGATTATACCATTAAAGATGCTACTGTTGTAACAGAAAAAGCAGTTAAATCCATCAAGCCCAAAACAATAGATTCTGCTGGAGAAAACTGTATCCAGATGTTCTGTAATGACTTCACAGGATTTATGACAGAACAAATCAAAGAAATCTTGAAAGAGATTGTGGACATTAAAAGAAAGAGTTGAGAGTGGAAAATTTTAAGATATGAATCTTGGAAAAATTAAAAAGCTAATAAACATCATGAAAGTGAAAGACACTCAGTCGTGTCTGACTCTTCGTGACCCCATGGAGTACAGTCCATGGAATTCTCCAGGCCAGCGTACTGGAGTGGGTAACCTTTCCCTTCTCCAGAGGATCTTCCCAACCCATAGACTGAACCCAGGTCTCCAACATTGTGCCCGGAGTCTTTACCAGTTCAGCCACCAGGGAAGGCCAAGAACACTGAAGTGGGTAGCCTATCCCCTCTCCAATGGATCTTCCTGACCCAGGAATTGAACCAGGATCTCCTGCATTGCAGGCAGATTCTTTACCAACTGAGCTATCAGGGAAGCCTAATAGACATCACATCAAAGGAATTAACAGAAGGAAACGGTGAAGATGAGTGTTTCTGAACCACTACCAGATGGGAAGAAGAAGCAGAAGAAGCAGTGCCAGAAAACAAATTGACACCAGACAATCTGACAAGAAGGGTTCCTATTATTCAAGAGTGTTTTTGAATTCTTTTACAAAATGGACACTTCTGTGATACAGATATTAAAACTAAAGCAAATGGTGGAAAAAGGATTTGTACCAGGGAGTAGGTAGGGTGCAGAGAGATAAATTAGGAGTTTGGGATTAACATGTACACACTACAATATATAAAATAGATAACCAACAAGTACCTATTGTATAGGACAGGGAACTGTACTCAATATTTTGTAATAATCTATAAGGGAAAAAAGTCTTTAAAAGAATATATATATACATGACTGAATCGTTGTATTGTACAAGTGAAACACAATATTGTAAATCAACTATACTTCAATTAAAAAATAAAGGCAAAGAGAAAAAGTAAAAAAAAAAAAAGGATTGGCACCACATAGAAACATTTTTAAAGAAATAAAAAAGCAAAAATGTCACACAGAAATGATGATATATTTCCATAAAGTTACACCTAGTGTGTCTGCCTCTCCTTCCACCCCTTCAACGGCTTCCCCCTCTGTTGCTCCTGAGACGGCAAGACTAATCTACTTCCTCTTCCTCCTTCTTTTCATCCTACTCACTGTGAAGTCTATGAGGCTTTTATGATGACCCATTTCCATTTAATGAATGGTAAATAATCATGCCCCTCAGTTAATAAACTTATCTGTTGTGTATATGTTTGTCTGAGTGAAAATCTAATAGCTAATTGCAAGAGCTGTATGAGACACGTTTTGTGTCGTCATTACTATCACTTAAATATTCATTGTGTCCAACATCATGTGCAAGACCTGTGTTAAAAGTGGATAGCATATCCTTACAGAAGCGTAAGGTGAGTGATATTTAATATAAAATTAATAATGTGTTAGCTTTCTTACTGTTTTATAACTTTGCTTTCAAAACTTTCATTACTGAATAGTACATCATTGTCTCTCCTGAAACTGGAGAAATTTCTGTTATCAGCCAATCATTACAAGTGATTCTTTAAGTTAATGTTTCTAATACTGTATTTTGAATATGACTACAATAGTGTATAGCATAAAAATTTTATAATGATTTATTCATTAGTACCCAGGATAGGCTACCATGAAATAGTTATAGTGTTATCAGTGCATGAATCATTATATCTGTAAATAAATATGATTTTTTTTCACATTTTCACATCTTTATTTTTAATATCTAGAGTTAGTAATACTTATAACATCTACAATGTTTTGTATCATATAAGGTGATATTTGTATAAGTACTGACAGACAATTCATCTTGTAAACAATGTAAACTTACAGTAATAAATACAGTAGTGAAAATGTATTTTCTCTACTTTATGGTTTTTCTTGATAACATATTCTCTAGTGGAGTTCACTTAAGAATGTGAATAAAACACAAATAATATGCCAAATAAGTACTAATCAACTGTTACAGGTAAGGCCTTGTGGACAAAAGTGGGCTATTTGTAGTTAAGTTTCTAGGAAGTCAAAAGTTATATATGAATTTTCAACTGCACATAGGGTTGGAATCCCTTCAGTTCAGTTCAGTCACTCAGTCGTGTCCAACTCTTTGCAACCCCATGGACTGCCGCAGGCCAGGCCTCCCTGTCCATCACCAACTCCCAGAGTTTACTCAAATTCATGTTCATTGAGTTGGTGATGCTATCCAACCATCTCATCCTCTGGTGTCTCTTTATCCTCCTGCCTTCAATCTTTCTCAGTATCAGGGTCTTTTCAAATGAGTCAGCTCTTCGCATCAAGTGGCCAAAGTATTGGAGTTTCAGCTTCGGCATCAGTCCTTCCAATGAATATTCANATAACTATTTAATATATATAAATATTACAGAATGATGACAATAATCTCTTTAATATTCATCATTGCACATAGTTACAATGTCTTTTGATGAGAACTTTTAAGATCTACTTTCTCATCAAGTTTCAAATATACAGTCTAGTAGAATTAGCTATAGCTATTTATCATCCTGTACATTTACTTTCCTGGGGCTTATTTATTTTATCGCTGGAAGTTTACTTTAATTCTTATTATTTCTTTTCTTCTTACTTTGGATTTAATTTGCTCTTCTTTTTTCTCATTTCCTGAGGTGTAAATTTAGATTATTGTTAGATTTTCAATTACTTTTAAAATATTAAATAATAAATCCTTAAAAATGTTTTAATCCTTGTTTGATAGTTGAAACTGGCAAGTAATGTAGGTCTCATTTAAATTGTAAATAAATAAGAACAAAGACAACGATTTATGTGACATATCCCAGAATTTTCAGTAGCCTGTAGAAAAATTATCTGTAAATATTTAGAAGTTCAGATATTTGTTTTTATTTTGGTGTCTTCAGAAGCTTTCATAGGATTTTGCAATGGTAGAATCTTAGAAATGNATAAATCCTTAAAAATGTTTTAATCCTTGTTTGATAGTTGAAACTGGCAAGTAATGTAGGTCTCATTTAAATTGTAAATAAATAAGAACAAAGACAACGATTTATGTGACATATCCCAGAATTTTCAGTAGCCTGTAGAAAAATTATCTGTAAATATTTAGAAGTTCAGATATTTGTTTTTATTTTGGTGTCTTCAGAAGCTTTCATAGGATTTTGCAATGGTAGAATCTTAGAAATGGGATCTATGTTAGCAAGACTGAAAAAACTACAAAAGTATTTTTGGAGAAAATCTCAGTCCACTATTTCGGAATTTCATTGCCCCCTTTATGACAACAAGCATATTCTGAATAGTTAGAAAATGACAACAATAATTTTATGAAGTACAATGACTAAATTTTCTGTAAGAGAAGCAGTCACTTTTCTAAGTTTTAAGTAAATAGTTTCCAGCAAACAGTTTCCAGCATCTTTTACTCTGTAGAAATTGAGGATATTCTATAGTATGTAACAATTTTAAAGCTCATTTACTCTTGATAATATGTTTGGTTCTGCTATAATTTGAGGTAGTACATTTTTAAACAGGTTAAACTGTGAAGAAATATATAAATATCACCATACATGTGGCACTGTATCTTTTTTAAAATACCTGAAATTTATTTGTAGCAGTAAGCATAAGAATGTTCTCAGCTTGTAAACTATTGCTAAATAATGAAACAGGTTTACTGAATGAAGAGAGAAAGCTGTAACTTCAGATGTGAACAAGTGTCTTGGAGATATATGGAATATGGGGCATATTTGAGATGTGCATGTGTGTTTGGTTTGTTCCTTCACAACTTCATTCAGCCGAGTGCACATTTTGTGTTCACCTAGTGTTTCATGTGGGGAAACTGCACATAGGCAAATGTGGAATTTACGTTCTGCTCCAATTATTTCCTAATATATCAATTGCTTTGGAACAAAATTGTGTTTCAAAGCAAACATCATAGCAGAGCTCACTGTATCTGAAAATGTCTACATTAAAAACATAAGGTTGCAGGTTCATGGCAGATACATTCTTGAGTAAGGAGATTGAGCATAGTAAGCCTTTCTTTTATGGTTGACAATCCAGGGAATGTTTGGGAAGTTATCTGAACTGGCAGTCAAAGTGGGAAAGATATGTGATGGATCATTTGAAGAAACTGAAAATGTGCTGCGTAAGAAAGCAGGTAGAGCATCTGTAAGCCTCAGAGAAAAACAACTTGCCCAGTCAGCTTTACAATATAGCCATTCCTGCACTCCACTAAACCAGGTGTCATATATATATGTATCTTGCTGCTCTGCTGCTGCTAAGTTGCTTCAGTCGTGTCGAACTCTGTGTGACCCCATAGATGGCAGCCCACCAAGCTCCTCTGTCCCTGGGATTCTCCAGGCAAGAATACTGGAGTGGGTTGCCATGTCCTTCTCCAATGCATGAAAGTGAAAAGTGAAAGTGAAGTCACTTAGTTGTGCCCAACTCTTAGGAACCCCATGGACTGGAGCCCACCAGACTCCTCCGTCCATGGGGTTTTCCAGGCAAGAGTACTGGAGTAGGGTGCCATTGCCTTCTCCGATATATGTATCTTAAACACTGATAAAATCTTTTTCTCCTTGTGCTTTTTTAAAAGCTTTCCTGGAGAATAATTTAAGGGAAGCTTATATCATTTCATGCCACCAGCCTGTCACACTAGCTAATGTCTTCTTACATAAGTTACACAAAAATAGAACCAAAAGGTATCTGACTTCAGAATGTCCATGTCTTCATCAGCGTAATTTCATGTTTTTGAATATTTTATTTACAGAAGTAAACATGAAATAGGCAATAAGACTGATATGAGGAGATTACATGTTTTAAATTTCCCCTTTTTCTTAAATATTTAAGTCTATATCATAACATCATTCATATATTTCTTTATTTCTGTCTATCTTACATACAGTTTTGTGTTTTATTCAGTAAGTCATACCTTACTTCAGTATTTTTAAAATCTTTTTGGTAGTGGTATTTAAATAAAGATATAAGGTATTTATTGCAAAGTTATTCCTATGGTTCTTTGATTAAATGTTTGCAAGTTGCATTCCAGTCTAAGTGCTTGAATAGTTGATACATTTAAGTGAGACTTAAACAGGGTATTATATTTTCTATATTTAATTTATATTTTTGTATTTATTATATATGTTATCTATACATTATAAATATATGACAGATCTACACTTTTATATTTCTTTATTTATACATTTCGTATATATACATAATTTTTATTAAAAAGCAAAGTAATTAACCTCTAATTAAAATAAATAAATTTATATTTTTTTTAAAAAAGCAGAATTCCAGAGACTATAGAATGTGCCTATTACCTAAACTAATAGGAGAATAAAAGTTTTTAAAACTTTGTATTAATGTTAATGGTTTCTATATGGAGAATTATGCTGTTTCCCTCTTGGTTGTTTGAAATTTGGAGTGAAAGAAGTAATTTCATGGTACTAGGTGTTAGAGGCTGCCAGATGTACCTGTCATTTTTTTTTTTTTCTTGGCTAAATCCCTGGCAAAAAGACTTATCCAAATTCTATTCCCTAATCATTATTGGGGAATTTTCAGCCCACATACTAGGCTTGTAAGTAAACCTGCAGCGTAGGCATTCTTTGCATGTTTTGTTCCTTCTGTTAGCCCATGATTACAGCTGGCATTAGACTTCACTCTCCATTAGAGTAGGTTAAATTATGCTATCAAACAGCCTGACAATGGGCTCATGGCCCCAGTATAATAGCACTATAGTTCCTCACATGTCCTAAATAGAAACTGGATTTCCAACAGAAGTTTTCTTCTAGCAACAAAATTTTACCAGCTTTGTAAGTTTTAATTCATATCTCATCTACTGATTTTAGGATTTCAGTTCAAATTGTTACTTCTTATACCATCTCCATATCCTACTTTGATAATACTCAAATATTTTTGCCTAAATAATTTCAAGAGTATATTTTGTCCCTAATTTTAGAATTTTTTATAAATTAAAACTCAAAATTTTGCAATATTAATCCTCTTGGCTTATAGTAGTTCATTTTATATTGTCTAAATTATTATTTACAGGCAATTAACTCAAGGACTAAAACAGAGGTATGCTTATCACCTTAGGCTGAAGGCAAAGATCTCAGTTTAAAAGAACTCAAATTCTCTAATTCTGTATTAAGACTTGCATTTATATAACAAACTCAGGGAATATGCAAAACCAAGCTCAAGTACATTACCAAACAAATTAATTTTATCATTATACCGTACTTATTAATCTGGCTAAATTTTTCCATTAAAAATAATGTCCCTGGGATTCTCCGGGCAAGAACACTGGAATGGGTTGCCATTTCCTTCTCCAATGCATGAAAGTGAGAAGTGAAAGTGAAGTCGCTCAGTCGTGTCTGACTCTTCGAGACCCCATGGACTGTAGCCCACCAGGCTCCTCCGTCCATGGGATTTTCCAGGCAAGAGTACTGGAGTGGGAAAGTATAACACTATCGATCTAAAATTCCAGCACTGACAGTATCGAAGTATTCCATGACTCTTTCACTATCTTAGCAAATTTTGGCAGTCTCACAATAACAGAAATTTTAACTGAAACTAGTTACTAAATTCAAAGCAAAACATTGAATTTTTATTAGAAACTGAATACTCACAGCTACTAGAAATTTTTCTGAAATAAAGTTTAATGTTTTAAAGGCTGATTTAAATCTAGTATTTTGACAAAAAAAAAAAACAAATTTTTTCAGACATTAGTCACGCAGTTTATTTCCTAAAATTAAGATTTTATTGTTTTATATTTATTACTATGATTTTATTATTTTCCTAAAGCATTATTTGTATTATTTCATATTTCTTTATATTAAATATGTGTGATGCTTCTTACACAAAAGTGTCAATAAAACTTGGTTCCACCAGCATTACCTTCCTTCCTAAAACAGTTTTGCATTTCTCAAGTTCTAGGTTATTGCCTATCCTATTCAGTCATTCATTCATTTACTCAGCCATGTTTTTAAACAAGTATTTAACATCTACCAGGTATAAGGTAAATACTATAGGTGTAAAAGATCAGGAAAATTGAGTCACTAATTTCAATTTGCTCAGAAGAGAAAGGGAAAAAAGACAAGTAAAAAGAAGATAAAAGTACATATTATACATGTTAAAATAAGCCTGCAGCTGCTGCTGCTCCTGCTAAGTCGCTTCAGTTGTGTCCAACTCTGTGAGACCTCACAGACGGCAGCCCACCAGGCTCCACGGTCCCTGGGATTCTCCAGGCAAGAGCACTGGAGTGGGTTGCCATTTCCTTCTCCAGTGCATGAAAGTGAAAAATGAAAGTGAAGTCTAAACATAAGAAACTCTGGATTGCCTGGAATAAATCACACTGAGCGAAGTCCTGTTGTATTCATAGGAATTGGCCATGTGGAAAGGAAAGGAGGTGGTGATAGAAAGTACCAGAAATTAAAAGATAATCATGAGCAAAGGTTTTGAAGTGCACAACACATTACATGCAGGTGAAAGATGAGTGGAAAATGTAGCACAGGAAGATGAGATAAAGGAAGTGATGAGCAAGGAGGCTGGAAAGACACAGAGATAAGATCAAAAAGCAAGTTCAATGAGTCACCAAGAATTTCAAAAAATGTCTCCATTAAAATTTTAGTTTAGAAAATTATAAAAGTAAATGTATGGAAGATAACTTGAAATATAACACTAGTAAATTTTGGACATAATTATGAGACTGTTTCAATCATCCAGAACTATATTATGAAAAACTGAACTAACAGAATGAAATGGGAATAGGAAAAACAGACTTTAGCAGTATCATGAAGGTGATTTGTATTTAATTTGTAGCTCGTTTAGAGGCAAGAAGTGAAGGAGAGAGTCATGGTTGGCTTTCGAGATTCTACTTTTAGCATTAGAAGCAAATGAGGCATAAGTGAAAGGGAGCAAAATTAGCCAGGAAGAAAATCAGTGCAGTTTCTATGTACAGTTTTGGGTACCTGTCTTACATACATATAGAGATGTTCTTCACAGAATCGGACATGTTGTTTTGAAGCTAAGAGAGAACTACATTAATGATACAGATTTGGAAGGAATTAGCACAAAAATGGTAGTTTCAGACTTTGGAAAAGAGGACCAGAAAAGTCAAGATTCAAAAGTTACCAGGTAGATTTTCTGAGCCAATAGGGTGTTTATTAAATGCCTTCACCTGGCATTCTTTATGAGGCAAGCTCCCTCTAATTTATCCCAGTTGTCACCAGACCATATCAAGGTAAACATAGCACAGCCCACTCTGTACTTTTCTGTTACCAGCCTGGCTCCTAAAGGTGGTTGGCTGCAAAACTCAAAAGGAGATAGAGAGCAAATGTTGGACCTCTGAAAAACATCAACGTTTTGGGGGCAGAGGAAGACAATCATGTGAATGATACTGAAAAGAGATCTACAGAGCAAGAAAAGGAGATTTAGAATAACCCACTTATACTGAGGTTTTTAATTCCCTTACCAATTGCTGTGTTTATTCTCATTTATATTTATTTATTAAATAAAGAAAATAACTCTTCTTTTTCTCAATAGTAGTGATATACCCCCCCTTTTTTTTTAACAAATTACAAGTAACTCCACAGTTACTTACAAAAATCATAGAATAAGATTTGAGATCCCAAGAGTTTAGTGTAGTTCTCCATCATTTTGTTTGTTCCCCTCTTTTTTCTTTTTCAGTTTGGAAGTATATATTGTTAAGGTGCCTGCCATATAGAAGTTTCTAAAAACATTTGTTCTTTTCTTCATATAGCATAATTTCCTTTTGCACAAAGTTGAGAATACAAATGTGTTTGATGGCACCTTCTACCTCATTAACAGCAAGTTTTCTTAAAAAAAAAAAAANAGTTAATTCTCCACTGATGTCCAGTAGCATATTGGGCACCTACTGACCTGGGGAGTTCCTCATTCAGTATCCTATTATTTTGCCTTTTCATACTGTTCATGGGGTTCTCAAGGCAAGAATACTGAAGTGGTTTGCCATTCCCTTCTCCAGTGGACCATATTCTGTCAGAATTTCTATTATTAGATGATATTATAAATTTTTTATTATTTATCTCTATATATCCCTAACAAACATATTAATAAAGACTGAAAAATTATATATAAACATTTTCAACTGGAATATTAAAGGCACCATTTACACAGTAAAAATGTGAATAAAATACTGGGGAGAGAATTTTTGGTATTAGTTTTTAGAAAAACATAGGTTTAGTTAAGCACATTTAATAGTTTATATGAATGACAAAAGAACATATAACCCAAAAGAATACAGGCAAGAAAAATAAATAGGCAATTGTAGAATAAGAAAAATATTAAGAGTTTGGTTAATCCCACATTAAAAGAACTACAAATTTAAATAAAGAATTATATTCTTCTGTCCAATGCTTGCACAAAAGGAAAAAAATTGACTGCATTTGTGAATTATTTATCTTAGGTAAATACCATTCTTATACTCTATAAGAGGATATATTAGAAGACGTTAAATTGGTTCAACTTTTTGGAAATCATTTCAATAGTATTTATTACAAACTTAATTTTTCAAACAACTAGATTCAATTTCCATTTCTATATAACTATCCTAAAGAAATAATTGCTCATGTACACAGAGGCATGTATAAAAAATGCAACCGAAACATTGTAATACAGATAAATCTCCATCAATATAGATATATTTAAAGGGTACCAGATTACTATGAAATACTACTCATCAATTAAAAAACTGATATTACACGTTTCAATACCATTCTCCCAAATCATCCTAAATCATACACTGAAACGTATAATATCATATCTGAAACAAATTGCCAGTCCAGGTTCAATGCATGATACTGGATGCTTGGGGCTGATGCACTGGGACGACCCAGAGGGGTGGTACGGGGAGGGAGGAGGGAGGAGGGAGGGGGGTTCAGGATGGGAAACACGTGTATACCTGTGGCGGATTCATGTTGATGTATGGCAAAACCAATACAATATTGTAAAATAATTAACCTCCAATTAAACTAAATAAATTTATATTAAAAAAATTAAAAAACTGACTCTGGAATTCTTAAGGACATGTGAAGAAGGAGAAGCAGTGAGGCTGAGCTGATCATTGGGGTAGGTTTTGGGTTTGGGGTATTATTATTAAGATCAGTGTTTCTCACTGAAAGTCCACAAACAAACCAGATAGAATTACATGGGATCTAGGGTAAGATCCAGGAATCTGCATTTTGACATTTTATTCATTTTTAAAAATAATTTTATTAAGCATATTTTCTACTTTACACATCACATGATCCGTTCATTTCAACTGTACAATGCAATGATTGTTTAAAAATTTTATCAAGTTGTGATAGCATCACCATAAATCATTTTTACAGCATTTTCATCACCCCAGAATGATCCCTTACATCTTTTTACTGTTAATCTCCACGCCTACCCTACCTCAGACAACCATTAATCCACTGTCTCTATCGATTTGCCTTTTCTGGACATTTCATTTCAATGGAATCACACAGCATGTCTCAAACTTTAACATGCATAGAAATCACCTGGGAATCTTGTTACAATGCAGACTGAGCAGGTCTAGAGTAAAGCCTTGGGGAAGGAATTGGCAACCCACTCCAGTGTTCTTGCCTGGAGAATCCCAGGGACGGCGGAGCCTGGTGGGTTGCCGTCTACGGGGTTGCACAGAGTCAGACACGACTGAAGCGACTGAGCAGCAGCAGCAGCAGAGTAAAGCCTTAAAGTCTGCAGTTCCAACAAGTTCTCAAATGATGCTGATGCTGCTGGTCCATGAAGCACAGTATTTAGAGCAGGATCCCAGGATGCTTCTTGATCTTACACACAGCAAATTTTGAGGACCGCTGTTACATATCTGTCTGAAATTTGTTAAGAACAAATATTTGCTCTAGTCTTACATCTATCTTATTTTAAGAAGAAATTGAGAAAGTAGGATGCTTCTAGCACTATCTAATAATAGCAAGAATTTTATTCCAATAACAGTAACTAAAAATTTTACTAGATTCCTCACACCTTTGCAACGGCTCTGTCCTTAAATGTCATATTTGCATTATCTTTTATTTTCCCGAGAGAAATTAGTCAAAAGTATGTGGATTATCTTGATCAACAGAAGAATGGAGATCCAGCATCATGGGGAAATCATCATCCAGTCTCAGGAAATGAAGAAAAATATTTAAAAGGAAAAGAACAACAAATAAATTCTTATGGGAAAAGGCGCACAGAAGGGCAACCAAGAAAGGATGGAGAGAGGACTCAGGCTGTTCCCAACTCTTGTGTCTGTGTTTTTGTCACTCAGTCATGCCCTACTCTTTGCGACTCCATGTCCCATCAGGCTCCCCTGTCCATGGAATTCACGAGAAAGAATACTAGAGTGGGTAGTCATCATTTCTTTCTCCAGGGGATCTTCCCCACTCAGGGATCAAAGCCAGACCTTCAGCATTGTGGGCAGATCCTTTACTGTATGAGCCACCAGTGCATCTCTTGTCAACTCTTAATATTCCAAATAAATAACAAAAGGTATTTTACTTATTTGCATTCTCTTGACAAGCTTATTTTTAATGCTTGCCCTTAAATTATTTCTCCAAGACTATTAGTGGTTGGACCAATTTATTTCTATTTTCATATTTTCTATGTGTTATATAATATGAACTTCTAAGGCAGCACTTTTCTAATATTGCTGCTGCTAAGTCGCTTCAGTCGTGTCCAACTCTGTGCAACCCCGTAAACGGCAGCCCACCAGGCTCCCCCGTCCCTGGGATTCTCCAGGCAAGAACACTGGAGTGGGTTGCCATTTTCTTCTCCAATGCATGAAAGTGAAAAGTGAAAGTGAAGTTGCTCAGTCATGTCCGACTCTTAGTGACTCCATGGACTGCAGCCCACGAGGCTCCTCTGTCCATGGGATTTTCCAGGCAAGAGTACTGGAGTGGGGTGCCATTGCCTTCTCTCTCTTCTAATATTATGTACATCTATTTGTGGCCTGGAGGATGCATCACTAGTTGTATTAGCATTTACTCTCTCCCTGGACAATATCCTGTTGTGAATACAGACAAAGCAAGAATAATAATAGATGCCCAGAACACTGTTATCTTTGTGAATTTCTGGTTGAGTAAATATAAATTATATCTTTTAAATTCAAGCCAATCAATCTTATTCAACTTATACCTACCATACTCCATTGTCCATCTCCTACTTATTTTCAATATTACCAACTATTATGTTTTTCTATGAAGAAAAGCTGTGATTTGGGTAATCCAAAGTAACAGTTAAAACTAAATTTATATTTAAATAAAATAAAATAAAAAACTAAATATTTGGTTTTGAAATATTTTATAAAATTCTATAGTTTTTGTTTGCTTGAGTTCCCAAACCCCAGAAGTTAGCTACAGGGACTGTTGGGACTATAAGAGGTATCTGAGTAAAATCAGAAAGAAAGGAATATAATATGTATTTCAATTTTCCAGTTTTTTTGTATTCCTGCATGCACATCTTTTCTCATGCTAAACATTATTCATTTTATGCAATAAAATATCTTTAACCTGAAACTTTATAACAAATATATCCTTTCTCTCTCTAATGACCTAAAGGTAAATTGAAGTTTTTTCTTAAAAAAATTGTTTGACCTTGTATTATCATTTGGATAAATATATCTAAGAAAGTATACTGAAAGCAGAAAAATCTTTACATTTGAAGATGCTCATTATATTATTATTTTTATATAAAAGAAAATACTGAAAATAACCTAAATGTTGGTTAATATACAAATAATTACATAATTATGGAATATTTGCCTGATTAAATAAGCCAAAACTTAAAAATAATTTTTATGGTGAATTTCAACATACATTGTCTTATAATAACTATATTCATTAATTTATTCATATATTTTAGCAAGTGTCTTTAGCATGTGCTAGACATTGAATAATAAAGTACTTATATGATCGTAAATTTTTTAAAGCAGCATGTAATATGCAATTAGAAATTGTATATTATTGAAACTTTTTAATATCACAACAAAAATTATGAATATAAAAATATAATAGGGAAAGTTAGTAACTGTGAAACATTAATGTTTAACTTCCAATTTTCTGTATATTTATTATGTATACACTGACTTTTACAAAGAAAACTAAAAATTTAAGAAATAAGTAGAGCTTGAAAACCCTGTCTTATATAAATTAGTGACAAAAGAATTAAAATACACTCTGCAGGCTTTTATGTATATAAAAAATGCACTGTCTTATTCAGTTCTCTCTTCTCTTTATGCATAACAGAGCTTGTCTACTTTAGTTATTTTCTATTTCAATATCAATGATAACCAGGCCAGAGGGCTCCCAGTCTTTGAAAATGTACTGTATAACAGATTAGTTTTAGGGTATCAGTAAATTGGATCTAAACTCAAGGCATTTCTCACAGTGCATCTCAGTGTTGTTTTTCAGATTCTTGCTTGTAACTTCAGTAACAGCACGAGTGGAAAGCTAGCTTAGCCTACAGAAAAAAAAAAAAAAACCTTTTTGACTGATATTAATTTTTATGTCCATAGTAAAAAATTTCAGAGGTTGACTCAGCGGCTGGCTGTGTTAATTCCAAACCAAGGAAGTTTCTATATAGTTACATATATAAGTTTCTCTCAGCAGGACTCCTATTTTCTGGCCACAGGACAATGATAGGAGAAAGAGTGCAGTATGGAATAATTAATGTAATCAAAAGTGTGTTTCCTTCTATTTTAGAAACTGTGAAGATGATCTGTGATGGTTGATTTTACATGTCAATTTGATTAGGCTACAGTACCAAATATGTGGTCAAACAGCACTCTACACATTCCGGTGAAAGTATTTCTGGGGTGGAATAACACTTAAATCGGTAACTGAGTAAGGCATTTCCCTCCATTATGTGAGTGTAAGTCAGGCAATCAGTTGAAGGACTTGAGAAAATGACTTATCACCCTCCACAGAGAGCTCTGCCAGCAGACTACCTTTTGCTTTGTTATGCAACGCTTCCCGGCTTCTCTAGCCTGCTGATCTACCCTGCGTGTTCTGGACTTGGCTGGTATCCACAATTATGTGAGATAATTCCTTAAAATAAGTCTCTCTCTTTTTCTCTCTCAAAAGAAATTTCTCTCTCTTTCTCTTGCATACACATACCCCGCACATACGCTCACATGTGCTATTAGTTCTATTTCTCTGAAGAACCTTCAGAGAATAATATTATCTTATGTGTCGTCTTCATCATATTGACTATTATCAATATCCAGTGGACTGACCTCTTTCTTAAACATCATCATTACACAAAGTTGCTTATGGAATATAANAGAAATATGGTTTAGACAACAGGAAGAAATGTCAGCCATGTGAGAATATGAACCACCTAGCAGTAATGAAAAAAGAAACTACTGGCAGCTTCCATTCAGAGGAAAGCTGAAAGCCATTATAGCTACTCAATTCTGAAGGGACTATGGAACCCATGGGCATATAGGTACACGTATTTAATTCACCCTATTTTCTAAGTAACTAGATGATGTGTAACACCAGAATATTGCCTCAAATACTTTTACAGTCCACATGTTCACAATTCATCAATAAAGAGGGCTTCACTGGTGGCTCAGAGAGTAAAGAATCTGTCTGCAATGCCACAGACCCAGGTTAGATTCCTGGTAGGGAAGACCCCCAGAGAAGGGAATGGCTACCCACTCCAGTATTCTTGCCTGGAGAATTCCACGGACAGAGGCGCCTGGCAGGCTACAGTCCATGGGGTCACAAAGAAGATAAAGAAGACTAGTAAAATTCTTATTTCTCTGAGAATACAGTCAACAATAAACTTTATTTGAAAGAATAATTCTAAATATAGTCCTAGTATTCAATAACTGTCAATCTCTCTTAAATGTAGTTATCTCCTTAAGAACAAAGTATTCTAAAGCATGTGACAAAAATTTAGCACCTGAATGACCTTTCCTCTGACTTTCACATACGCACAGATCTAGATTTGTCCTTTTCTTGATGACATTTCCTCAACTTCTATGGTAAGCTTCTCAGTTAGTCAGACTATTCAACTAATCAAGTTTCTCAGTGTCATATAATTGACACTTCTCCTCTAACTCTACACTTTATCTGTATATTATTTGTCAATTCTTATGTCTTCAATTTTGTTACCATCTGATGGCCAATGACTCCCATATTTGCATTCCAATCATGTTGCTTATTTAATGCTTATATATAGACGCTAGAATATATGAGAAATTTGGCATCTTAGATAATTTGGATGGTTCACAGGAATTTCAAACTGTTGAATATTCAAATATTTGAAAACATGAATTATTAATCTCTTTCTGCAAAACTTTCTTCACAGTCTTTGTCACATTATTAAAGGGTATTTCCTAGCCTAGTCTTTTTCCTCTTTATCATTCTCTGTGCTCAGTTCACTCTCAAATCTGGATTCTACTTCCAAAAATATATGTATGTTTCTCTTCATTTTCATTGTCACTACCTCAATNTCAAATATTTGAAAACATGAATTATTAATCTCTTTCTGCAAAATTTTCTTCACAGTCTTTGTCACATTATTAAAGGGTATTTCCTAGCCTAGTCTTTTCCCTATTTATCATTCTCTGTGCTCCGTTCACTCTCAAATCTGGATTCTACTTCCAAAAATATATGTGTGTTTCTCTTCATTTTCATTGTCACTACCTCAGTTCCATCCATCATATTTCTTACCTGGATCACCACAAAGGACTTCTAACTGGTCTCCCTGCTTCTTCATTATTTTCACACTAATTCTTTCCCATGCATATTTTCAGATTCATCTGATGCCACAGTTCTTCCATCTTCACCACTGACCTGCATCCATGTATTTCTCAACTCTGATTCATTCAGTGCCTCTCCATTCCTCAAGTATTCAGTTTCCTCTAACCAAATTATTCTTATTTCCTGTTTATGATTCTAATAACTCTTAGTGTCTACCGTGCCATATATTCCTCTGAGAATAGTTCCCTGAGTAGTTAACCAAAATTAGGATCCCTAGTATACTTTCCCATTGCATATAGTGCTTTCTTAGAATACGTTTATGCTACATAATCATATATTGGAATAATTATGTTTTTCTTTCCCTTACATCCAGGAGAATGGGGTCAAAAAGTTTTGTTTAATATTATATATTCAGTATGGAGTCAATAAAAAGCTCATATTAAATACAATCTAGGCTTTATTCTGCTCTGTTCCAATATGAAATATTCATAATAACACTGATACAAGTTGTTTTCCTCAAAATGCTTTCTGTTAAATTTATAAACTCACCATGACTTATAAATTTGTAAACAACTGCTAAAAAATGTTTGATGAATAATCTTTTTTATTCCATGAAGGACTTCTTGAAAAACCCCAGTCATAGCAATCAAGAGTACTGGCTCACAAACTGTTTAGAAGTCACTTTATACACACACACACACATATGTTGTTTTCCCTTAATTTGAATGTAAAATCTTTGAGGACTTTTCTGTCTATATGTAAATTATACTGCTTATTTTTAAGCAGGCAGACTCTCTATACTGCCAGTTTATTTTTGTATTTATAGTTATATGGGCATGATACGGACTTCCCTGGTGGCTCAGACGGTAAAGCGTCTGTCTACAATGCGGGTGACTTGGGTTCGATCCCTGGGTCGGGAAGATCCCCTGGAGAAGGAAACAGCAATCCACTCCAGTACTATTGCCGGGAAAATCCCATGGACAGAGGAGCCTGGTAGGGCTACAGTTCACGGAGCCACAAAGAGTATCATTTGTATTTTCCAAAGTTTTCTTAGCAAATAGATCATTAGGGTTACAGAAGATGGGATACCTAAAAAAATATTTACAAAGAAAAAAAAAAAAACAACTATGCAGTATCAGCAGCTTCCCAGGTGGCTCAGCGGGTAAAGAGTCCACCTAGCAAAGCAGGAGACGCAAGCTTGATCCCTGGGCGGGGAAGATCTCCTGGAGGAGGGCGTGGCAACCCACTCTAGTATTCTTGCCTGGAGAATCCCATGGACAGAGGAGCCTCACAAGCTACAGTCCATAGGGTAGAATGGAGTGAAACATGACTGAAGCGACTGAGTACACGCATGCATACAGTATTGCCATAGCCTCTTGTTTCAGAAACTAAAGTAAAACAAGTTGATTATAATAAGATATTATTCTAGAGAGTTAGAGGATTTTGTAATTTGGAGTCATGTTTTGCTTTTATTCCCACTGATTCTGGTGCAATTTTGCTCTCTCAAATTAGGTTTTCTATTAAAAGACTGAAACTGTACCTCACCTCCTTTGACCAGTAACTTGCTCCCCCTGGTGGTCTTGTTAAGTTTAAACTGTTAACAAAAGAGAAATATTTAATTTATAATTTTTCTTTCCTTAATGTTTTGGTAGGCTGACATCTCAGCACCTATTTCTAGGGGAGTAAGGTGTCCCTAACCTTATTGGTAAGAAATGCTATTCAGTGGTTTTGAGGGATCATTCCAATATATTTATTTAAAAAATTTCTCATTATAGTCCCCAAACCAAACAATTTTTATAAGAGTTAACATTAAGAACCATGGTGACAAGATAATAATTATAAGCTTATTTAAAGATCTATCAAGATGAACCAGTAGCTTGGAATGCTGAAGTGGGTGGGGGAACAGGGTAGGCAAAGATTTCTTGCTTGGGAAAAACCTTTCATCTGACACTATAACATTATTTCCTATTTCACTGAATATCATTATGACTTAAGAAGTTTCTTTTGAAATCACTGAATATTTCTGACATAAAAGAAATACAGGTTGAAAAGGAATTCGATTAAGGAAAGTAGCACTTCTTCAAATCCGGTCTTCCAAAATAAGGTAGAGCATTAAAAATAAATGGCCACATTTCTAAAGATCATTAAAAATAAATGGTCTTTTTTAATTTGACATCACATAAATACTTCAAATGTTTAATGGTGGCAGTGTACAAGCTAAATTCTGCGTCAAACGCTGAAACAGTATATTTGTGTCAAAATGTCATATTTGCTTCCAGTTTAAGAAGCCTTCAGTGAAATGCTCTCAGAGCAAAGGGGAGGGGAGCTGTCTTCAGCTGAATATATACATGCTCCCAAGCTGTACTTGAAATGTTTTACTCTGAGCTCTTCATGCTGAAGAAGGCATTCAGAGGGAAATCTACAATATTTTTTCCTCAGATGTCTTATCGTGAAGACTTCGCATTTTTTAAGCCTCCCTATCTGTCAGAGCCCAATAAAAAGATGGATTCACTCCAGTACGTTTTGAAAAAGCTACTGGCTATTAAGAATAATGAATGAAAAGAGAAAACAGAAAGAGAACTGAGAACTAGGTGGGGTTGTGAGTTGAGAATTTACAGCTGAAGCATAAAGACTTTTAGAAATTTTCTGGCTTAACAATATTGTTTACATAACAAATACTTAAGATTTAGAACTCCTTGAAATCATAAGGATTTAGGAGATTTTAGGAATTTCTCATTCAACCACTATTCAGTCCAGATTTATAGTAATGCTACTGGATTTATCCCATCAACATTAGCTGCTATGGATGAGTAGGTACTGTAACTGTGCAGAAATAATAACTAGTAACTGCAGCATATTTAGAAGCCCCTGGAGAAATCATCTGTGACACTCTTTTTATAAGATCAGGGCATCTATGACGCTTTTCTGTATTGATTTTGAGATACTGGAGAATCTGAAAGAGGGTTAAACCTTTTCCATTTATGGTAGTCCTAATCTTAACAGAGGGCCAGCTGGTCCCTTATAAAGCCCTCTGATACATTTGCTATGAGGCTTTATTGTACATAGGTCTCTTAAGCCAATTAAAACTTGACATTCTATACACCCTGCAATTAAAATGCAAATGAAAGGATGAATTTTATTTTCAAAAATAGATTGTATAGGTTAATTAAAATGAAAACTTAACTAGACCCTCAGTTTACAAATAAATATTGTTTTCAAAGAACTTACTAACATGGCAGAATATGAGTTCTGAGCCTATGCTCTGCATACTAGAACATATCAAAGCAAGGGAAGGAAATTCCGGGGACTGAAAACTATAATTATTAGATAAACTCTTTAAAGTAATGGTGTAGAGAAAGCAGTGCACCCAGTTTCTATTGGAAATCAACTTTTCTATGGTTTCATTTTGCTTCAGACTTGGAAAATGCTAGCATTAAAAAGCACATAGCCTTCAGATGGCATGGATAATGAAAATCATCACAATGGAGGCATTTATGAAAACCATAAACTTTTGTGCACTTATTCTATTCTCATCTGCCCACCTGAGTAATTAAAGGGGAGCTTCTGGACACACAAGAGACATTAGGGTCACAATTTAAACATATAACCTCCTTCTCTCAGAGGAAAGGTGAACAAAGCTAAGAAAAGCAAACACTTTAGAAATGACCTTGCATTATTCTTGGTGCTGTTGCAAGAAGATGCAATTCTAAGGGCGATGATGGAAAGGAATGAAATGCAACGTTCATTTTCCACACTGAAAAGCCAAATAATGCTTGTTATTGGTTTTTCTAAGGAAGCACTTTCTAGTGCTTGCCACTTAATCATAGTTGAACTCCTTGCACATACAAAACACAGTGCCATATTTACTTTTTAGCCATTAGAGAGATAGATACCATGTAGATCTTAAAAAGCAGCAAAGATAAAGAAGCAATTATATAATATTTGTGGCAGGAGAAATAAAATATTCTGAGATACTATAGATCAAATACAATAATTATTTTAAAAACTTACAAGACACCAAATGGAAAATTGAGGGCATAGAATTATCATGGGGCTAGAAAAGGTCATTTTAGCTACCTTGAAACTTAAACTATTGCCATAATATAAATTAGGCCTTTAGAAACTGAACGTGGGAGTTGAACCAGTGTTCACAGCATGATATAGCACCCTGGAACATCTCATTAAATACTTCAAATTGATGAAGTGCTTTAACATCCTTATGTTTTTATTTACCGATTTAAATTCAGTCCTACAAAACAGAAAACGAGACAGAGGGCAGCTAAGGGCCTAAAAGAGAGCTTGAAGGAGGGAGATATTTTACCAGAGTCTTTAGAATATATCTGTTTCTTACGCAAGTCATTTCAGCAGGCTTCCAGGGCACGGCTTTTCTCAAAAGAAAATGAAGACTCTAAATTTTTCTCTCATTTAGACATTTATCCCTTCATTTCTTATGCCTTTTTAAGAACCAAATACCTAATTTCTCTTACCTTTATTCTACAATTTGGATATAGCAAGATATTAAAGTCCCAAGCTAATACAATCTGTGTTCCTTTTTTGCTTATAAAAAATAACATGAATTTTTCAAAGATAATTGCTTACCATTTTCTTTACATTCTCAGTGCATTAGTCATTCTTTAGTGTTTTTGTTATTTTGTTCACACACACACACACACTCACACTTTTTAAAAATCTTTTACTTTCTGGAGGTTTCTCCCAAGCCTTATAAACATTTATAAGCATCCCAAGAGTTTTTACTCTCAAGTATGTGGTTATTGGCTCTCTCTCTTTCTAAGACTTAAATCATTTCTTTGAATCTTTAATTCATTCTTTTTTCCTTCTCATAATTTTAATCCTGTGGTTCCAGAATCATGTGGTTCTTTTGCTATGGGGCATCAGATCTGGCCAGCTGTGGGGACCATGCATGGCAAGCTAATAGACACTGGTTATTTAGGAAATTCAGCCCTTTCATCCACTCAGAGGACATAACACAAACTCAAAGGCCCAGGTCGGAGCACTCTTAAACTGCAGAAAGGCAATGATTGTGCCCATGGAGCTACATCACACCCTGCACTCCCCAGCTGCTAGTCAAGTCCTTTAAAGACACTGATGGGCAGCAACACAGAGTGTTACCAGGGCATATTCTACCAGCCCTGGAAACAAGCAAGCCACCCCTTNTTTCTTTACATTCTCAGTGCATTAGTCATTCTTTAGTGTTTTTGTTATTTTGTTCACACACACACACACTCACACTTTTTAAAAATCTTTTACCTTCTGGAGGTTTCTCCCAAGCCTTATAAACATTTATAAGCATCCCAAGAGTTTTTACTCTCAGGTATGTGGTTATTGGCTCTCTCTCTTTCTAAGACTTAAATCATTTCTTTGAATCTTTAATTCACTCTTTTTTCCTCCTCATAATTTTAATTCTGTGGTTCCAGAATCATGTGGTTCTTTTGCTATGGTGCATCAGATCTGGCCAGCTGTGGGGTCCATGCATGGCAAGCTAATAGACCCTGGTTATTTAGGCAATTCAGCCCTTTCATCCACTCGGAGGACATAATGGGAACTCAAAGGCCCAGTTCAGAGCACTCTTAAACTGCAGAAAGGCAATGATTGTGCCCATGGAGCTAGATCACACCCTTGCACTCCCCAGCTGATAGTCAAGTCCTTTAAAGACATTGATGGGCAGCAACACAGAGTGTTACCAGGGCATATTCTACCAGCCCTGGAAACAAGCAAGCCACCCCTTTGGGATAACCAGAGACTGTTGCCACTGAGCCAGGCTGGCTTCCCCTCATTTACTATCTCTCCTTTTGGACCGCATATCCTNTGATGGGCAGCAACACAGAGTGTTACCAGGGCATATTCTACCAGCCCTGGAAACAAGCAAGCCACCCCTTTGGGATAACCAGAGACTGTTGCCACTGAGCCAGGCTGGCTTCCCCTCATTTACTATCTCTCCTTTTGGACCGCATATCCTGTTCTCAGAAACAGTTTGTTACTCTTTTGAAGACTGTTTCGGTCCACCCCAGGGAAGATTCCCTATTTACGTCTTGCTCCAGCCTTATGGAAGTCTATTTTCCATGGTTACCAGCTACCATTTCAATAGGGAAACATGTGCTGTGTGCTTAGTCACTCAGTCATGTCTGACTCCTTCTGACCCCATGTACTGCAGCCTACCAGGCTCCTCTGTCCATGGGGATTCTCCGGGCAAGAATACTGGAGTGAGTTGCCATGCCCTCTTCCAGGGGATCTTCCCAACTCAGGAATCGATACCACAGATTTTTACTCTAAAAACTAACTTAGTTTCCTGGCTTCTTCTGAAGGAATACATGTTTATCCATACACCAAACACTGACACAATTACGAAGAAGGGATATGTTCCAGGAACTAAACTGTCTTTCCTCTCTAACCTTAGTCTAGAATTTTCCAGGAGCATTGTATTGAATTCTCCCTACCAATCTGCTGGAACTCTGAAGAACAGCCCATTTGTCTGTATCATGGATTATGACTCTACCCTGGTGGTTCTGATGGTAAAGAGTCTGCCTGCAATGCAAGAGACCCAGATTTGATTCCTGGGTTGGGAAGATCCCCTGGGGAAGGGAATGACTACCCATTCCAGTATTCCTGCTTGGAGAATTTCATGGACAAAGGAGCTTGGCAGGCTATCGTCCATGGGATTGCAAAGAGTCTGACACAGCTGAGTCACTTTCACACTTTCACTTGGAACCTGGCCCTATAGAAATGCTGAAATAACTTAACAGATACATGGCACTTTACGATACAGCAAAACATCATACTTAGCATCTGGTCACCCTTGATCAGAACCCAGGGTGTTCTGTTTACTCTTGTTTCCATGCAGTTTCATACTTTACTGTCCTACTTAGACATCACTGATCTTCTCCTCCTAAAACTGTAAAATCCCTGTTCCAAGGTAAGCAAAACAAAGCAAAGCAAAGCAAAACAAATAAACAAACAAACAAAAAGCCCTTCATCAAACTGCCCCCTAAGTTCCTCCCTTTTCCTGAAAATAGTCTTCCTCCTTTCTCCTAAGCCTGCTGCTGCTGCTGCTAAGTCACTTCAGTCATGTCTGACTCTATGCAACCCCACAGACGGCAGCCCATCAGGCTCCCCTGTCCCTGAGATTCTCCAGGAAAGAACACTGGAGTGGGCTGCCATTTCCTTCTCCAGAGCATGAAAGTGAAAATTGAAAATGAAGTCGTTCAGTCATGTCCGACTCTTTGCGACTCCATGGACTGCAGCCCACCAGGCTCCTCCGCCCATGGGATTTTCCAGGCAAGAGTACTGGAGTGTGTTGCCATTGCCTTCTCCTACCCACTAAGCCTAGGTCTCTGAAATGGAGACAGTGAAGTCACAGGGTCAGGGAATTCACAAATCAGAAAAGATGTCAGCATTCTGCTAGTCCCCCCTCCACCCCATCCAAAGCCTGACACCGGAACTGTTTCTCTTTCACCCTCATGGAGAGAGCCTGCCTCCTTTGATATCATGCCACTCAATTCTGTGATCCAGAATCATGCACCAGCCTCTGGGTCACTATTCCACATTTATCAAAAGATTCAGCACCATGCTTGTGGCCTTCCCCTTCACTCAAATTCTCATCAAAACTCCCCTGCAGGTGACTAGTTCAAGTGCTTGCTTCAAAGTTTCTAGAATTTTCTGACTCTGATGAACTTTACATTCACCTTGTCTCAGGCCCTCAAACCCAAAACTACACATGTGCTGTGTGCTTAGTCACTCAGTCATGTCTGACTCCTTCTGACCCCACATACTGCAGCCTACCAGGCTCCTCTGTCCACGGGGATTCTCCAGGCAAGAATACTGGAGTGAGTTGCCATGCCCTCTTCCAGGGGATCTTCCCAACTCAGGGATCAAACTCAGGTCTCCCATCTTACAGATGGATTCTCTACTGACTGAGCCACCAGGGAAGCCAAAGAATCCTGGAGTGAGTAGCCTAGCCCTTCTTGAGCAAATTCCTGACCCAGGAATCAAACCCAGGTCTCCTGCATTGCAGGCATGTTCTTTACCAGCTGAGCTAGCAGGGAAGCCCAAAACTACACCTGGGAACTAGTCCATCTCGAGAGTTTTCAACTGTAAATTCTCATTTGTTCTAATGTCTATCCTTCCATGTTCTCTCATGTTTCTTCCTACTACAACTATAACTGAACCTCATAGCCCTCTAGTTGCTTGTCTCCCTACCTTTCCTCAATCAGTGGACAAACTCCATATTCCTTCCTATCCAGTCTAGGAACACCAACTTGAATGCATCTCTTGTTGACATCAGCTTTCTTTCTCTTTAACCTCCTGCCAGCCCCGCTCTGAAAAAAAGGTCCAACCTGGATCTGGAACATCATACTTCCTCTACTCTCACACCCAAGCTGCTAAAATCAGATCAGAGACTATCACAGAGCTGTGCACATCAGGCCACAACAAAGTCCAAGTCTCCAGCCTCAGCTGGGTACCTTACATTGCCTGGCAGTCTTTCCAATTAGTACCACTTTACAAGCACCAGCTATTATAAGAATTCTCAATCCTTGTATCCTGACACATCCCCATGCATTTTTAAATTAATTTTTATGAAAACATAAAATGATATAACAAAAAATGCACATAAGTTTACATCTTGATGGATTTTCAAAATTTCATACACCNATTATTTTCTCCCATTCTGAAGGCTGTCTTTTCACTTTGCTTATAGTTTCTTTCATTGTGCACAAGCTTTTAAGTTTAATTAGGTCCCATTTGTTTATTTTTGCTTTTCTTTCCATTACTCTGGGAAGTGGGTCACAGAGGATCTTGCTGTGATTTATGTCAGAGAATGTTTTGCCTATGTTTTCCTATGGGAGTTTTGTAGTGTCCAGTCTTATAGCTAGATCTTTAATCCATTTTGAGTTTATTTTTGTGTATGGTGTTATAAAGTGTTCTAGTTTCATTTTTTTACAGGTGGTAGACCAATTTTCCCGGGTGCCCATAGGTACATGGATTTATCTCTGGGCTTTCTATTTTGCTCCACTGATCTATATTTCTGTCTTTGTGCTAGTGCCATACTGTCTTGATGACAGTAGCTTTGTAGTATAGTCTGAAGTCAGACAGATTGATTCCTCCACTTCCATTCTTCTTTCTCAAGATTGCTTTGGCTATTCAAGATTTTTTGTACTTCCATACTAATTGTGAAATTATTTGTTCTAGTTTTGTGAAAAATATCATTGGTTGATAGGGGTTGCATTGAATCTATAGATTGCTTTGAGTAATATACTCATTTTCACCATACTGATTCTTCAAATGCATGAACATGGTATATTTTCCATCTATTTATGTCATCTTTGATTTCTTTCATCAGTGTTTTTATAGTTTTCTGTATATAGGTCTTTTGTTTCTTTAGGTAGATTTACTCCTAAGTAATTTACTCATTTCATCACAATGGTGAACGGAATTGTTTCCTTAACTTCTCTTTCTGTTTTCTCATTGTTTATGTATAGGAAAGCAAGGGATTTCTGCATGTTAATTTTATATCCTGCATATTTACTATATTCATTGATTAACTCTAGTAATTTTCTGGTGGTGTCTTTAGGGTTTTCTATGTAGAGGATCATTCCATCTGCAAACAGTGAGAGTTTTACTTCTTCATTTTCAATCTGGATTCCTTTTATTTCCTTTTCTTGTCTGATGGCGGTGGCTAAAACTTCCAAAACTGTGTTGAATAATAGTGGTGAGAGTGGGCACCCTTGTCTTGTTCCTGACTTCAGGGGTAATGCTTTCAATTTTTCACCATGGAGGATAATGTTTGCTGTGTGTTTATTATATATGGCTTTTATTATGTTGAGGTATGTTCCTTCTATGCCTGCTTTCTGGAGAGTTTTTATCATAAATGGATATTGAATTTTATCAAAGGATTTCTATGCATCTATTGAGATAATCACATGGTTTTTATCTTTAAATTTGTTAATGTGGTGTCACATTGATTGATTTGTGAATATTGAAGAATCTTTGTATCCCTGGAATAAAGCCCACTTGGTCATGATGTATGATCTTTTTAATATCTTGTTGGACTCTGTTTGCTAGAATTTAATTGAAGATTTTTTCATCTATGTTCATCAATGATATTGGCCTGTAGTTCTCTTCTTTTGTGGCATCTTTGTCTGGTTTTGGTATTAGGGTGATGGTGGCCTCATAGAATGAGATTGGCAATTTACCTTCCTCTGCAATTTTCTGGAAGAGTTTGCATAGGATAGGTGTTAGCTATTCTCTAAATTTTTGGTAGAATTCACCTGTGAAGCCATCTGGTCCTGAGCTTTTCTTTGTTGGAAGATTTTTTATTACAATTTTTATTTCTGTGCTTGTGATGAGTCTGTTAAGATTTTCTATTTCTTCCTGGTCCAGTTTTGGAAGATTATACTTTTCTAAGAATTAATCTATTCTTCCAAGTTGTCCATTTTATTGACATATAGTTGATGATAGTAGTCTCTTATGATCCTCTGTATTTTTGTGTTTTCTGTTGTGATTTCTCCATTTTCATTTGTAATTTTGTTGATTTGGTTCTCTCACTTTTTCTTGATGAGTCTGGTTACTAGTTTGTCTATATTATTTATCTTCTCAAGGAACCAGCTTTTAGTTTTGTTGCTTTTCGCTACAGTCTCCTTTATTTTTCATTTATTTCTGCCCTAATTTTTATGATTTCTTTCCTTCTACTAACCCTGGAGTTCTTCATTTCTTCTTTTTCTAGTTGCTTTAGGTATAAAGTTAGGTTATTTACTTGATTTTTCTCTTGTTTCTTGAGATAAACATATATTGCTCTGAACCTTCCCCTTAGCACTGCTTTTACTGAATCCCATAGGTTTTGGGTTGTCGTGTTTTCATTTTCATTTGTTTTTATCCATAATTTTCCTTTTTTTTCCTTCCATAGTTTGTTGGCTTTTCAGAAGTATGTTGCTTAGCATCCATATATTTGTATTTTTAATAGATTTTTTCTTGTAGTAGACATCTAACTGTATTGTGATCAGAAAAGATGCTTGAAATAATTAAAAAAAAATTTTTTTTTTTAATTTACCAAGGCTAGCTTTATGGCCCAGGATGTGTTCTATCCCGGACAATGTTCCATCTGCACTTGAGAAAAAGGTAAAATTTATTGTTTAGGGGTGAAATGTCCCATCAAATAGGTATCAAATAAATCTAACTAGTCGATTGTATCACTTAAAGTTTGTGTTTCCTTTCTAATTTTGTTTGATCTCTCCATAGGTGTAAGAGGGGTATTAAAATTTCCCACTCTTACTACTGGCGCTACATCGCTTCAGTCGCGTCCAACTCTGTGCAACCCCAGAGATGGTGTGATCATTCATGTAGAGCCAGACATCCTGGAATGTAAAGTCAAATGTGCCTTAGGAACCATCACTATGAACAAAGCTAAGGCAGGTGATGGAACTTCAAGTAAGCTATTTCAAATCCTAAAAGATGATGCGCTGAATGTGCTAAATTCAATATGCCAGCAAATTTGGAAAACTCAGCATTGGTCACAGGACTGGAAAAGGTCAGTTGTCATTCCAATCCCAAAGAAAGGCAATGCCAAAGAATGCTCAGACTACTGCACAATTGCACTCATCTCACACACTAGTAAAGTAATGCTCAAAATTCTCTAAGCCAGGCTTCAACAGTACATGAACTGTGATCTTCCAAATGTACAAGCTGGATGTAGAGAAGGCAGAGGAACCAGAGATCAAACTGCCAACATCCATTGGGTCACTGAAAACGCAAGACATTTCCAGGTAAACATCTATCTCTGCTTTATTGACTACACTAAATCCCTGACTGTGTGGATCACAATAAGCTGTGGACAATTCTGAAAGAGATGGGAATACCAGACTACTTGACCTGCCATTTGAGAAATCTGTATGCAGATCAGGAAGCAACAGTTAGAACTGGACTTGTAACAACAGACTGGTTCCAAATCGGGAAAGGAGTACATCAGGGCTGTATATTGTCACCCTGCTTATTTAACTTCTATGCATAATACATCATGAGAAATGCTAGACTGGAAGAAACACAAGCTAGAATCAAGATTGCCAGGAGAAATATCAATAACATCAGATATGCAGATGACACCACCCTTATGGCAGAAAGTGAAGAAGAAGTAAAAAGCCTCTTGATGAAAGTGAAAGAGGAGAGTGAAAAAGTTGGCTTAAAACTCAACATTCAGAAAACTAAGACCTTGGCATCTGGTCCCATCACTTCATGGCAAATAGATGGGGAAGCAATGGAAACAGTGACAGATTTTATTTTGGGGGACTCCAAAGCACTGTAGATGGTGATTGCAGCCATGAAATTAAAAAGTACTTTCTCCTTGGAAGAAAAATTGTGACCAAGACATTACTTTGCCAATAAAGGTCTGTCTAGTTAAAGCTATGGTTTTTCCAGTAGTCATGTATNAACAGTGACAGATTTTATTTTGGGGGACTCCAAAGCACTGTAGATGGTGATTGCAGCCATGAAATTAAAAAGTACTTTCTCCTTGGAAGAAAAATTGTGACCAAGACATTACTTTGCCAATAAAGGTCTGTCTAGTTAAAGCTATGGTTTTTCCAGTAGTCATGTATAGATGTGAGAGTTGGACTGTAAAGAAAACTGAGCAGTGAAGAATTGATGCTGTTTAACTGCAGTGTTGTAGAAGACTCTCAAGAGTCCCTTGGACTGCAAGGAGATCCAACCAGTCCATCCTAAAGGACATCAGTCCTAAATATTCATTGAAAGGACTGATGCTGAAGCAGAAACTCCAATACTTTGGCCACATGATGCTAAGAACTGACTCACTGGAAAAGACCCTGATACTGGGAAAGATTGAAGGTGGAAGGAGAAGGGACGACAGAGGATGAGATGGTTGGATGGCATCACCAACACAATGGACATGAGTTTGAGTAAACTAGGGAGTTGGTGATGGACAGGAAGGCTTGGTGTGCTGCAGTCATGGGGTCCCAAAGAGTAGGACACAATGACTGAACTGAACTGATTGCATTATTCATTATTGATTGACTCTTCTTTATTTCTTCTAGGTCCTTGTCAAATATTTCTTACAACTTCTAAATCTTCATCCCTAGTGCATTTATTTGAAACTCCATTTTTTTTTCAAGATTTGAAATCATCTTTACTATCGTTATTCCCAGTTACTTTTCAGGTATGGTCCTTTAACTGATGAATATTTATTTCCCTTTTCATTTTGTTTATATTGCTGTGTTTGGGGTGCCCTTTCTGTAGGCTGGAAATTCATGGTTTCTCTTTATTGTGGAATCTTCTCCCTGTGGGTGGGGTTGGACTAGTGGCTTGTCAAGGTTTCCTGGTTAGGGAAGCTTATGTCTGTGACAGCTGGGTGGAGCTGGATCTCTTCTCTCTGGAGTGCAATGAAGTGTCCAGGAGTGAGTTTTGGGGTGTCTTGGGTTTGACATGGCTTTCGGAACCCAGTCTTTTAATGCTCAGGGCTGTTTTCCTGCTGTGCTTGAGAATAAGCTTGGTATGTCTTGCTCTGGACCTTGTTGGCTCTTGGGTGAAACTTGGTTTCTTTGTAGGTATGTAGGCTTTTGGATGAGCTCTTGTCTATTAACATCCCCTGGAATCAGGAGTTCTCTGATGTTCTCAAGTTTTGGAATAAAGCCTCCTGCCTCTGGCTTTCAGTCTTATTCTTACAGTAGTCTCAAAACTTCTTTATCCATACAGCACAGATGATAAAACATCTAGGCTAATGGTGAAACAATTCACCCTAAGGGACACCCAGAGATGTTCACAGAGTTACATGAAGAATAGGAGAGGGAGGAAGTAGATATAAAGGTTACCAAGAGGAGAAGAGGGGAAGTCATAAGGGGAGAGAGCAATCTAGCCAGTAATCAATTCTCTAAGTACTCTTCACAGTCTGGAACACCCAGAGAGATTCACAGAGTTAAGTAGAGAGGAGAAGGGGGAGGAAGGAGACAGAGGTGACCTGGGGGAATAATGGGAGAGTCAAAAGGGGAGAGAGCAGTCAAGCCAGTAATCACACCCTTAAGGGAAAATGGAGACTGAAGATTCTTAAAGGTACAAAACTGATAACAAATACCAAAAAGCAAAGATTAAAAATCTAGAGTAGAGGTTAGACTCTCAAAAACACAATATTGAAAATACAAAACAAAATCAATCACAAAAATTGTAAAGTATACACATATGAAATTTGCTTTAATAATGGGCTTTTTTTTTTTTTGCAAGGTAATAGTAGGTTATAAAAGTGAAAATTAAAGGAGTAATAAAGAACTTGATTTTTTTTTTTAAAGTGATAATAGTAAAACTATATCTAGGAATTTCTCTGGAGCTGTTGTGGGCAGTGTGGGTTCAATTCAGTTTCAGATAGTTCCTTGTTCCTGCTTGTACTTGTTCTCAAGATTGATTCGCCCCGTCCAATGCTTAGTCAATGTTAACCTCAGGGTTTTAATCTGTTGCATCTGTCACTTCCATAGTAGCTCCCACTTCTTTATTTTGGCTTCCTCTTTTTGCAAGTCTCTTCAGTGTATAACTTCTGCCCTGACACAAGAGGAAGAAGGTGGTCACTTATTTAGGCTCACCTGTTCAGTTGTGTCGTGAGGAGGGAGAGACACTGCAAATACCACTGGACTTTATTTTTTGGGGGGTTCCAAAATCACTGCAGATGGTGATTGCAGCCATGAAATTAAAAGACACTTACTCCTTGGATGGAAAGTTATGACCAATCTAGATAGCATATTAAAAAGCAGAGATATTACTTTGTCAACAAAGGTTTTTTGTCTAGTCAAGGCTATGATTTTTCCAGTGATCATGTATGGATGTGAGAGTTGGACTGTGAAGAAAGCTGAGCACTGAAGAATTGATGCTTTTGAACTGTGGTGTTGGAGAAGACTCTTGAGAGTCCCTTGGACTGCAAGGAGATCCAACCAGCCCATTTTAAAGGAGATGAGTCCTGGGTGTTCATTGGAAGGACTGATGCTGAAGCTAAAACTCCAGTCCTTTGGCCACCTCATGCAAAGAGTTGACTCATTTGAAAAGACCCTGATGCTGGGAGGGATTGGGGGCAGGAGGAGGGGATGATAGAGGATGAGATGGCTAGATGGCATCACTGACTCGATGGACATGAGTTTGGGTAAACTCCAGGAGTTGGTTATGGACAGGGAGGCCTGGTGTTGCTGCGATTCATGGGATCACAAGGAGTCGGACATGACTGAGCGACTGGACTGAACTGAACTGGACTGATATCACTTCTTGTGCCTGGAAAATGTTAAGTATTGCCTATTTATAACTCACTATAATATTTAAAGAGGCAGATCCTCTTCAGATGTCTCTAGCTATTCTGTTTGTTTGGAAAGTTTGGGAGAATGTGTGGAGGAGGACAGTAATCTTATATTTCTTCATTCAATTATGTATAGTTTTAATTTTAATAACAGATTACTTTTATAACTTTACTTTTTTACAGCTTTATCACTTTTTAACTACTTCATGAAGTTTAATATTCCTACCATTATTCCATTTAGAATCATATATTAATATGAAAATGATTAATGTATCTACTTTCATAATATTCAGTTTCCCATTTGAGAACATACTATGCATGTCTCTTTGTTTAGCCATTTAATTTCACCTTCATTATTGTTTGTAATAGTGTTCACAAAAGCCTTCTGTGTGTTTTATAATTCAAGTGTTAGGTTATTGGAAATGCAATATTTTAAAATTAATTTTGCAACTATTTTGGCTACTATATTGAACTCTATTGTTTTGTATATTTACTTGCAACAATTTTGTTTAAAAAACAGTATTTCTAATTCATTTTTAGTAGAATCTCTTGATTTATACTTATTTTTTCTGAGAATGCTATGATTGTGTTTCTTTCCTTTTTTTGACACTATTTCTATAGTTGTTGATGGTTGCAATTGATTGATTCCTGCTCCCAGAACAATGCTAATAGTAATGTCAGTGCCTTCTGGTCTTGTTTTCAATTTAATGGGAATGCCAGTACAGTTTCAAGGTTAAGGATAATGTTGTCTGTTGGCTTCAGTAAATAGCCTTTATTATAAATGATAACTATTTTTACATTACTTTCTATAGACTTAAAATAAAAATTTGCTATAAACTGTAAAATTTCCTTTCTGATTCTTTTGAAAATAGTATTTCTTTTTCTCTCTGACCTGCTGATTATTAGATTTTGTAACACAAACCTTTTTTTTTTTTTTTGCTATAACAAGCCCCGCATAGATATGTTTGATGAAAAGATCTGAAATATAGTCTGTAGTTTTGTCTTTTGTGCTTTCTTCTAAAGATTTCAGACTGTAGATTATCATGGCTTAATAAAATAAAGTGATATATTTTTGAATAGGATTGTGGGGGGTAGGGGAGGGAAAACAGAATGGATTATACAGAAAGAATTACCAGTTATTTGAAAACTGAAAAGAATGTATTTATTAAACTGACTGAGTTTAGAGTCTTTAGGAAGTAATTCTTTGACTTTTTATTTCCAGATTTTCATGGGCTTAGTCAATAATTTCCAACAATTTCACATTGCATTTATTTGCCGCTGTGCTATTTAATAGGGCTCTAGGTAAATCTTATTGTATTTGATATTCACTACAACACTATGAATCAGGCATATATAGTTATTGCCCCATTAAAGATAAAAATAGTAGCTCAAACAGGCTTGACCTGTCCAATATCACACAGGTCTAACAAGCAGCAGTCAAGGTTAAAATCCCAAATAATTTAGAGTCCAGTTTTCTTTTGAGCACACTATCTTGCCACTTACTCTAACTTTTAAAGGCCCCATGGGTCACCTCAATTTATCTCTCCAATGTAATTTAACACTTATCTTCCTATATTTTCCTTGAGATAAACTCCATCACTTCATCCATCACACTGAATTGACCAAGACACCCTTAATGTTGTCTCTGCTTAACTAAACTTGAGTCAGATTTCTTCCTGCCCAAAGGCCCCAGATGTCCCTTTTCTTAGAGAATTTACTTTAGAGAACATTGGTAAATGCTGTCTTTGTCTCTTTGAGATGTAAGCATTCTCCCAGCCTCTTGCCAGTTTTACAAACCAGGAAGGTCCGTCTCAAGGACCTAGGAGACATCCCTTTGAAAAGTAATCATCAAGAAAGATAGCACCTGTACTTTCCAGGGTCCATGTGAAGATAGCAGCCCAACTTTCCGAAGATAAGCACCAATTAGCAAACACAGAAGGCCCAATTTCATTGACCAGCTTTCACTTCCTCTTTAATATTGTCCTGTATTTTTCACTAGCTGACCCCAGTGCTTGAAAGCTCTTCCATCTATTGTCTGAGTAGAAATCAGTTGCTCTCCTGTGTTACAGTAGTCTTGAATAAAGTACTCCTTCTCTATTTAGCTCTGTCAGGTACAGTATTTCTCTTACAGTATTAAAATGTTTCAATTTATTTGGTAGTCTGCCTCTCTGCTCTTTGAAGTTCTTCAAAGCTAGCATGCATGCACGTATACTGGGTTTCAATCCTGTTTTTAATTCCTAACACAACAAAAGTACCTAAATATATAAAATATTTAATAAATGTTGATTGAATACATGGAATATGTTTGAATAAATACATAAATGACTGAATGAATGGGCTACTGAAAGGAAGTTTTTGGTCCAGAGTCCCTGCTTCCATTACAAATATAGCTCTCTTAACTTTTTAAAATAACATTTGGAAGTGCTGACCCACAGCAGATGCTTCCTAGTATGTAAAGACAGAAAATCAACAAGTGACTGCTATATGAGAGGAACTCTAATGAGATCCAGATAATGTTAAGGGGGTGATCTCATCCTTCTAATTTAAATCCACCCTCCATTTTCCCTTAAGATTACTAGTTGAAATAACACTGTCAGGCCTGTGCCTCAAGAATAATAAGTTAAATGAATGTTGTATTGGAATACAGCAGCTGCATTCAGCTTTGCTTCAATGAGAGAGTCTGATTTCACCCACCAACATTCACCTTTTCTCAGATACCAAAAAATCAGGAATATGTTCTGCTATCAGTTTAAGGTACAGGCATATAGTTTGGAAAAAGCATGAATTAGATAAATAGTAATGCCTTCTTCAGCTCTTTCTTTTATAAACTGTCTTCTGAAAATATTATGATATACCTTGATAAAGCAGTTTTTCTACATCATTAGCAGCCAACACCTTGGCATTTCTTTTTACTATCTTCTCATACTAGCTTTAATTCCATCTGTTCTTACTGTTTCATATAGCCAGCCAATATGTACAGTGTTTGTAAATGTCTGTTTGCCAAGTCATATTCTTTCATTCAGGTTGAATCAACCTCACTTTTATTTTATTAAATTTTATTAATTTCTCTCTGTAGGGTGTGTGCATTTACACCACCCTCTTTCCCAGGATGACAGGCTCTTTAACAGAAGTAGATCCAGCAGGGGACCAGCCAAGGGACTTCTCTTCTACTCACCTCACCTGTAACTTTGCCTCCAGGGGCTTCCTTTCCATTCCTCATATTGATGTTTCCTTTATAATACTTCTCTCCTTCCCTGGTGGCTCAGAGGTTAAAGTGTCTGCCTGGAATGCGGAAGACCTGGGTTCGATCCCTGGGTCAGGAAGATCCCCTGGAGCAGGAAATGGCAACCCACTCCAGTACTCTTGCTTGGAGAATCCCATGGAGAGAGGAGCCTGGTGGGCTATAGTCCATGGGATTGCAAAGAGTCAGACATGACTGAGCAACTTCACTTTTTTATAATACTTAGTACAATCTACAATTACGTGTTTATTCCTGTGTTTATTTGTTCAATGTTTGCCCCTTCCATTAGACTGAACATTGCAATTATAGGCCACGTCTTTTTTATCAACCTCTGTATCATGACACATGGCAGCCATTGGACAAACACCTCTTGACTGCAAAATGGTCATCTCAAAGGAGTCAGACCATGACTGAGTGAGGAAACCCACATTCCTTAGGTGGAAAGTTCATCAAGGGCCAGGAGTCCAAAGCAGAGCCCAGGCCTGAGATTCTGATAAGGTCTTCCAGCTTCCTCTACCAGGAGAGGATGAACACCAAACCTGTCACCAGCATCACACCCACACATTGCCATCGGTTCTTTAAAATACTTGAAAATGTATAGCTGAAATTGCTACCACTTAGGAATATAGCATTTATAGAGCATCTGTAACATCTTGATAACTCTTTACAAGCAAATCATTTTAGCACCAGTGTTTATAATTTTTGAAACTTTTTTCTAAAAATCCAGAAAGCCTACCTTCTAAAAGTAAACCACCATGTATTTATTTATGAATGCTCTAGGCCTAGAGCCAGGCAGAGCAGCTAGGGCCAACCAAGTCCATATTCCATCCTGGGACCATTCTCCTCTGACCACTTCACCTGCGACTGCCTTCAGGTGCTCCTCTATCAGTTTTGCCATTCTGCACTTTTCTAACACAAGCTACCTGTTTCAAGTGAAATACTGCAAGAGGGAGTGGAAAAGATGAGAGGTGTCCCAGAATGCTGCCTAATATTAAAATATTTACCTGAAAGTGTGAAAGCTAGAATGGCAAGTTATCCCATCTGTTAATATTTTTAATTTGACAGTGGAGAGAATCACTGTGGGTTGATATAAATCAGTGATCAGAATACAGCCCCATAACTTAGTAATTACACATACTATAAGCAGCCTTATTCACTTTTTAGACCAGCTTTCATGACATATTAAATAACACAGTATTATCTTTTTAAAAGCCAAAGATATAACATTTATAGTGTCTAATGCAGTGTCATGCACATTATTAGGGCTCAGTAAATGGCGGTGATGTGATAATGGGAATGTTGGTGATGATAAAGAGCATTGAGTTGTCACCTTCATATCCTGAATAACTTGTCGTTTTGTTATAAACCACAGAAGCCATAAATACACCCCTCAGTCTTTAATTTTAAACTGTTAAATTTGGCAGAAAATAACTTGTGGATACATGCTACCCTTCAGGCACTCTGAACTATTATTCTCTCACACCTGTTTACCTCCCACCCACAGCCTCTTGGTTCTGTTATTTCTGTGGTCAGAGCCTATACAATCCTGGCTTGGTGGGTAGAATAGAGGCAGGGAGCTATCAGGAAGGCTGACCAAAGTCAATCCAGATTGCTGATAACTTTTCTCTGGAGACCTGGGTTCCAGTTTGGACTCAACTACCCCAGCAGTTAATGATATAACCTTGGGCAAGTGACAACCTGTCTAGGCTTAGCTCCTCATTTGTGCAATGAAGGGATTGGCAAAGATTTCCTTCTAAAACTCCTTCCATTTCTACAAGGACTGTGATTAGTTCCTGTCACTCCAGGCAACATCTTTCTGTCTTAGCTAATAAGGTCACGTATGTTCAAAGTCTATCAATGCATCATTTTGCAGAGGTGTTACAATTCTCTATTGATGTTCTTCTGATCAGTTTGAGTGAGTGCTAACTATTAGTAAGACTGTTCTCCCTAAAAATGTATCTAGTAATAAACTTGAAGTTAACCCACACATGTATTAACAAGTTATTCTCAGGAGTTTAATAACAGTATTTCTTTGGGACACTCCCATCTTTAAAGATATCACATAGGTCAATCCTGATATCAATGGCCATCATTATCTTCAACAATTACTCTGATTAGTGACCATAACAGACTCACATGCTTTATTGGGACATCCAGAAATTATGCACCATCGTCTAAGAAAACCAAGAGAAATAAAATAGTTCTCTACGCAATTCCTATGTTTTCCTCTTATTTTCCTTTAGCAAGTAGAGTACTTTATCTTTCTACTTATTTTTGATGGTTAAATTTAATGAACTTTTATTATGTAATTTGTATATTTTTTACTCAATGTTTTGTTATTTCTCTTCCAGAATCATATTTCTAGGCTTTAGTAATTGTGTCTCACTTGGTCCCAGTAGAATTTAAACATACACACACACTCAGTAGTTTTTCTTTCTTTATAAACGCAGATCTCTTCACCTGACTTGATCTCATCAGATTCTTTATAGAGATGCTTACTACATGTGACACAAGAACCCTATAGATAAATGTCCATGACAGGCAACATAATTGAACATTGGAGGCCAGTTTTCTTTACCTGGTGGTGCTGGTAGCTGGATCAGAATATTTACATTCACATTTTAATCCTTTAATCTAGTAATCAATGTATGACCTGAGGCAACAAGTTAACAGCTTGCCAAAACTAAGCCTGGGCAGGTGGCAACATTGATCCAGACTGCAATTTCCCTAGACCCCTGGAAATATCTGGTGGAAGAGTGTGATGAACAGTCACAAAGGAGGCAGGTGCCTAATCCCTGTGGCATAACTTATCTTCTCTCCCAACTCAAGGTACCGAGTTTACTGCATTTTCCACAAGAATTATGCATGTTATTAACAAGTCTTGTTTTCCCTGGGACACCATGAATCAAGCAAATCATATTTCCATTCAGTTCATTCAGGCCATGACAAATATGCCCTCTCCTTTCTCAATAATTGCAATAACATATTCCTGTAACTCTGAAAGTTTTTCTGTTTTTCTTTTTAAATCTTGCCTTGTTTACTTGTCACTATCCATTCTTTGGAACTCTTGAGATTTTATAATTTATTCTTTTATTTTTGAGAAAAATTCCCCAAACATCTGATGCCAAATATTTCTCTGTAGGTGAAACCTTCAGGGCCTTGGCTTCACAGCAGATGGCAACACAGTGCAATGCTGTTGTGCTTGGCTATGGACAGTGCCCATATTTAAAGCAGCCCTATTGTTCCTGGTAAGCACCCAGATGAATAGATCCAGTCTCTCTGCTATTTTGAATTTCTGTGCTTCTTGCCAAGAGCACACTTTTGCCTGTGCTTGCCTTGCATATTTATGACTTCATTTACTTCTTTGTCTCTGACTCACACCTTGAAAGGCACAGTCTTTCCCTTTCCGTTGTCCACTTTTTACCTAGAAGGTTGTGTTTGCCCCTGATGTGGCAATGTTAACCATCAAATGGTCCATCTGAAGGTGCTCTTTGTAATTTCTGTATCTTCAATTGAGTATATCCCATTTTTATCATTTCTTTTATTTCCCCCAATCCTTCATTAATGAAGAATAGTTCATTAAGTAACTGCAGTGACTTAGTTGCCTTCCTTATTTCATTCCCATATCCAATGCATGTAGCCCTATTAATTCTCTGGTAAGTTCATAATCTTGCTCAGAATCTGACACCCCCAAATCGAGTATGTTTGATTTCCATTATTCCTCACCAAGCCACCACCACTTCATTCAGGTTGCCTCTTCCTTTTTCCCTGAACACCCAATGCTCATTTCTACCTCTACTGCTTACCTGAACCACTTTGTCCTTTCCATGGATAACCAGTACCTTTTTCTGCCTGCATGTCCTTGAAGCCATTCTGTCTACAGTAGCCCATGTCGTTACTCTCCTTTGTGCCCTCTCAGCACTTCAATCAGGTATTACAGTCTAATAGATGTTAAATACAGTCTTGTGCTGTTCCAACAAGATAGCAAGCTCTCTGCACAACATTCTCCCTGAAGGTGCCTTAATGCCATCTATGTCCCCACGCCATGAAGATTTTGATTGAACTTTATTAATAGGCCACTTTGTAAGTGGCAACCTGCTCCATTATTCTTGCCTGGAGAATTCCATGGAAAGAGGAGCCTAGTAAGCTAAAGTCCACGGGGTCACAAAGAGTCAGACATGACTAAGCGACTCACGTTTTCACTTTCACTTTGTATTACATTTTATCTTCTACTATCTTAAGATATAAAACTGTTTTTCAAAATTAACATCTCCACTTTTTCGCCAGTTAAAAAATAGCATAAAATACACGCAAAATATAGACTATAATAATAATCATCTCCATTTTCCAAGTACTCAGAGAATATCCATTACTGATATGTTAGCATATTTCTTTCCAGTCTTTTACAGATAGAGATAGAAAAGCCACATCCTTGTATTTAATTATCTAAAAATGTGCATTTCCATTTATTTTTTCCGCCTAGTCAACCATGAAGATTTTCGTAATCACCTTGTATAGCCTTCAGAAGCATGATCATATACTTATATAATCTTCTAATTTATTAGACATTTATATTTCATCTAATATTCTAATTTTAACATTATTAGTATGCTGTTATGAACGTGTGTATCTGATTATTTCCTCAGAAGACATTCCTGAAGTGGAATTGCTAGATCAAAGTGTCAGAATTACTTTAAGACATTTGATTAACATTGATAATCTTGCAGGGTTAAAGTGCCCTCATGATTCCTTTTCAGTTCATTATTCATTCTCTTATCAAATTTATTAATTCTATAAACATTTATAGAATAAGGATCTACTTCTTGCTGAGGCGATCCTAAAGCTATTGTTGTTATGAAAGTGTATTAGTTGCTCAGTCATGTTTGACTCTTTGTGATCCCATGGTCTGTCCATGGAATTCTCCAGGTAAGAACACTAGAGTGGGTTGTCGTTCCCTTCTCCAGGGGATCTTCCCAACCCAGGTCCCTGCAATGCAGGCAGATTCTTTACTGTCTGAGCTAGCAGGGAAGTAGAAAATGAAGTGTTATAATGATGGGAAATCCTTCCAGGATTAGGGTGGAAGGCTGTCTTTCTAGGTACCATGATGTTTTACTCTTTGAAAATGATGTAGTTTTCTTGATTTCATTTCGCACTGGAAAAGTGACTTAACTTTACACTGAAAAAGTCATTTATAGAGACCTATCACAGGTTCTTTCACTAAGTTCTACTCCATTAAAACTGAATAAAAGAAAACTCAATGGTACTTAACTTTCTAAAATGTATACCCCTCAACATAAAACATCAACCATTTTCCCATTTTGCCAGCACCATTACAATTCAGGTTGCAATGTTTCATACCTTTTTTGTTGTTGTTGTTCCAGAAGACAATAAAGAATACCATTTGGAATAACTTCTTGACTAAAATTATTAGAGCCATTTTCCATCAGTTTTTGGATTTTGGGGTTGTATTTAATAAGTTGTACAGAGTAAGTCTGGATGAAGCACAAGGTGGAATCAAGATTGCTGGGAGAAATATCAATAACCTCGCATATGCAGATGATACCACCCTTATGGTAGAAAGTAAAGAGGAACTAAAAAGCCTCTTGATGAAAGTGAAAGAAGAGAGTGAAAAAGTTGCCTTGCAGCTCAACATTCAGAACATTCAGATCATGGCATCTGGTCCTATCACTTCATGAGAAATAGATGGGGAAACAGTGGAAACAGTGGCTGACTTTATTTTGTGGGGCTCCAAAATCACTGCAGATGGTGATTGTAGCCATGAAATTAAAAGACACTTACTCCTTGGAAGGAAAGTTATGACCAATCTAAATAGCATATTGAAAAGCAGAGACATTACTTTGTCAACAAAGGTCCATCTAGTCAAGGATATGGTTTTTCCAATGGTCATGTATGGGTGTGAGAGTTGGACTATAGAAAAAGCTGAGCACTGAAGAACTGATGCTTTTGAACTGTGGTGTTGGAGAAGACTCTTGAGAGTCCCTTGGACTGCAAGGAGATCCAACCAGTCCATCCTAAAGGAGATGAGTCCTGGGTATTCATTGGAAGGACTGATGTTGAAGCTGAAACTCCAATACTTTGGCCACCTGATGCGAAGAGCTAACTCATTTGAAAAGATCCTGTTGCTGGGAAAGATTGAAGGTGGTAGGAGAAGGGAACAACAGAAGATGAAATGGTTGGATGGCATCACCGACTCAATGAACATGGGTTTGGGTAAACTCTGGGAGTTGGTGATGGACAGGGAGGCCTGGCGTCCTCAGTTCATGGGGTCACAAAGAGTCAGACACGACTGATCCGATGAACTGAAATGAACAGAGTAAGTCAAATGTCTCTCCTGAGTTAATGATGACACTGGAACTCTTATTTTTTGGAAACTGTATTGCATTCAAATATTTTCCTTGTTTTTTTTTTTCCCCAGGTGAATGATATGAAGATTCCCCACCATTTTACTTTTACTTTGTGAAGGTATCCATTTCCAGAGTATTCTAAAATTTTACCTCATCTGAACTTCTAATGCAGAAATCAAGGGCAAGGTAAGTCAGCATGGAGAGGAAATCAAAAGGAGAGTTGTCTGATCCTAAGGCAGAAACTTCGTACCTTCCATCCTGACTGTACACTTTTGGCAACCTGAGGAAAACCCATCTCTAGGAGTGCTAGTTGCCCTATTTTGCATTCAACAAATAAATACACTTAAATCTGCAAATGAAGTATAACACACTTCCTTTCTCAATATGCATTTCCTTCCAGAAACTGTCAAGAAAACAACAACACAAACACATACAAACTCATTTTCCCTTCTTACTTGCTGTCCTTGCATCATGCCTGTCTCGACTTGGCTTCCACTATGACACAGCTGCAGGGGAGGCTTGAATGGGGAAGCAAGGGTTGAATGAACTTACCTCATTACAGAGTCCCTGGAAGTGGATGTTCGAATCTAAATTTCTACAGAAATGGTGCAATTGGTGAAGTTGGTCTTAATACAGTGATACCTAAAGAAATCTAATTTTGTTAGATGATAATGAAGTCACTCAGTCGTGNCATGGCATCTGGTCCTATCACTTCATGAGAAATAGATGGGGAAACAGTGGAAACAGTGGCTGACTTTATTTTGTGGGGCTCCAAAATCACTGCAGATGGTGATTGTAGCCATGAAATTAAAAGACACTTACTCCTTGGAAGGAAAGTTATGACCAATCTAAATAGCATATTGAAAAGCAGAGACATTACTTTGTCAACAAAGGTCCATCTAGTCAAGGATATGGTTTTTCCAATGGTCATGTATGGGTGTGAGAGTTGGACTATAGAAAAAGCTGAGCACTGAAGAACTGATGCTTTTGAACTGTGGTGTTGGAGAAGACTCTTGAGAGTCCCTTGGACTGCAAGGAGATCCAACCAGTCCATCCTAAAGGAGATGAGTCCTGGGTGTTCATTGGAAGGACTGATGTTGAAGCTGAAACTCCAATACTTTGGCCACCTGATGCGAAGAGCTAACTCATTTGAAAAGATCCTGTTGCTGGGAAAGATTGAAGGTGGTAGGAGAAGGGAACAACAGAAGATGAAATGGTTGGATGGCATCACCGACTCAATGAACATGGGTTTGGGTAAACTCTGGGAGTTGGTGATGGACAGGGAGGCCTGGCGTCCTCAGTTCATGGGGTCACAAAGAGTCAGACACGACTGATCCGATGAACTGAAATGAACAGAGTAAGTCAAATGTCTCTCCTGAGTTAATGATGACACTGGAACTCTTATTTTTTGGAAACTGTATTGCATTCAAATATTTTCCTTGTTTTTTTTTTCCCCAGGTGAATGATATGAAGATTCCCCACCATTTTACTTTTACTTTGTGAAGGTATCCATTTCCAGAGTATTCTAAAATTTTACCTCATCTGAACTTCTAATGCAGAAATCAAGGGCAAGGTAAGTCAGCATGGAGAGGAAATCAAAAGGAGAGTTGTCTGATCCTAAGGCAGAAACTTCGTACCTTCCATCCTGACTGTACACTTTTGGCAACCTGAGGAAAACCCATCTCTAGGAGTGCTAGTTGCCCTATTTTGCATTCAACAAATAAATACACTTAAATCTGCAAATGAAGTATAACACACTTCCTTTCTCAATATGCATTTCCTTCCAGAAACTGTCAAGAAAACAACAACACAAACACATACAAACTCATTTTCCCTTCTTACTTGCTGTCCTTGCATCATGCCTGTCTCGACTTGGCTTCCACTATGACACAGCTGCAGGGGAGGCTTGAATGGGGAAGCAAGGGTTGAATGAACTTACCTCATTACAGAGTCCCTGGAAGTGGATGTTCGAATCTAAATTTCTACAGAAATGGTGCAATTGGTGAAGTTGGTCTTAATACAGTGATACCTAAAGAAATCTAATTTTGTTAGATGATAATGAAGTCACTCAGTCGTGTCCAACTCTTTGTGACCCTATGGACTGTAGCCTACCAGGCTCCTCCATCCATGGGATTTTCCAGACAAGAATACTGGAGTGGGGTGCCATTGCCTTCAGCAGCTTATAAAGCATTCTCAGCAATAGCACTATAGTAGGATCACCTGAAGAGCTTTAGAAACTACTGAGACCCAAGTTACTCAGATTAAGTTGCCTAGTGTGGGGACTGAAATATCTACATGACTTTATAAGCTCTCTCAGTGTTTTTTAATGAAATCAAGGTGGAAAGTCATTGAGCTGGAATTTCTCCACTTCATGACTCTCAGTTTCAAGCAGCAGGCAANTAGGATCACCTGAAGAGCTTTAGAAACTACTGAGACCCAAGTTACTCAGATTAAGTTGCCTAGTGTGGGGACTGAAATATCTACATGACTTTATAAGCTCTCTCAGTGTTTTTTAATGAAATCAAGGTGGAAAGTCATTGAGCTGGAATTTCTCCACTTCATGACTCTCAGTTTCAAGCAGCAAGCAAAAACGGGGCTTTGGATAGAGTGTTCATTTATTACAAGACTTCAAGAGTATATCAGAAAATAGTGTCTTGTGCATTCCCCCAGTAGAAAGACTAAGAAACAAGAGATATGCTGAGACTCAGAGTTCTGGAAGCCACTGACCTTCCCCACAATATGTCAACTTTATCAAGGAGAGGTGAAGTTCTCATCAGAAACCAAGTGCGAACAAGAAGACATGGCAAATATAGCGCCAGAAAGGGTGACACGTGAGATGGGCACACAGGGCTCTCCCAGGATACAGCAGACCCCAGACCATTTATTCTAGCTTTCTCTATAGTTCAGGATGAGTATCCTGTCTGACCCTGCTGCGGTCAGAATCCAGAAGGTATTTTAGTGAGGGAGGCTTTTAGGGGTTGTATGTTGGAGATCCCAGTTTAATGAAGCTGAGGACATCTGGGCTTAAAGTTCAATAGCTTCTCCATAAAGTTTCTCTCATATAATGGTGTCATTTGATTAAAACTATGAAACTGAAAAAAACTTCATGGTTTACTTAAAAATGTAGACTATCACAGAAGTATGGAATTTTACTCATATGATCCAGCTCTGGCAGTCTACGCCATATCTTCTACATTGAACACTCAAGAAAGAGAAAAGTCATATAGCCAATAAGGGTCATCGGAAAATAAAAACTAGAAGGAAGAGGAAAACTGAATGAAGCTTTGGAGAATCAATCCATTGAATGGTATAGACAAACAGAAAGGAGATATTTGCCTCCTAGATCAGTTCCTCGTTCCTATCCTTGCACGGAGGTCAAGAGGGAATATCTGAGTCACGTGCAAGGTCAAGATGGTAATTTGTTAAACCTCTTTCTCGCTGTCATTTCTTTTGCCTTTTATTTCCCTACTCTTGTTCCTTTCTCTGACCTTTTCCTCTTTCATATATGATTTTCATCCTTTATTTCACCTCAGAATTACCTGATCTGAAATATGATCACTTCAAGTTTGTTCAACTTCTTTAAATCATTCAGAGACAGTTTCAGATTTGCATTTCTATTTCGGGAATTGAGGGAGTGCTTTCAAATTCCCCCCATTGTTCTTCAGAAATCACCTTTTTCTTATCACATTTCTAATCAAACTTTAGTCTTAAAATACCTGTCATTTCTCATAGACTTTGGAGTTTTGATGTTCTGACAGAAGTTTTGAGGAGGTTTTTTAAAATTATTATTTGTAAAATAAAACTATAATTTGAGAGAATAGTTTGGCTTATCCCTGTAGATTTATTCTATTAATTATAGCCATCAAGGACAAACTTAATTACGTTGTTTTCTCTCTCTCTCTCTTTTTTAAGTTTGTTAATAGGGTTGAATTTTATTACTTACAGAATGGTCTTAAATAACTTTGTCCAAGATCCTTTGGATGAATTCAGAAACACAATTTATGTGAGTTTTTAGATTGATACATCTGTGCCAGTTTTGCTGGTGCCAACAACTTGTGGAAGATCGCGTTTGATTATCTACCTGTCTATCAGATTTTTCAGGTATATAGTCCAAGCAGGGGAAGCCAAATGTATGCTGGAAACAGTCAAGTCGTCTGACTTGAGTTTCTTGGTCCCTCCACAGCTGCCACCTAAACCCTCGATCTTCACAGTCATTACTGGCTGAGAAACTGGAATCTGTGCCCCTAAATTTCCAAAGGAGACTTCTTTCCCATCCTCACCCACATTTAGGCCCCATCCAAAAGGCTGGGTTATGGGCCAGAGGTCCAATCTCAGTTTCCATCCTCAGTTTTTGTCCTCTCAGTACTTCTTTGTAGAACTAGAGCTCTTGTCATTTGCTAGTCTTCTGGCCCAGACCTGAGTCTTTTATTCCACTATCTCTGGTCTATTCACAAGTGTCCTGTCATAGAATGCAAAAATCACACTGTGAATCAAAGTGAGGAACCACCTTGTGCTTTTTGGTCATTTCCTCAGCAGGCCTTCTTTGACCACCCTGTTTACAGAAGATGATTTCCAAAAATGACTCACTTGTCCAGTATTGGGTACGGGCGCATGTTTCCTTTATGACACTTATTACAACATACAGTCATGATATTTACTGTTTGGAAATGTGGGTCTTGTCTACCTCCATGGAAGCCAGGGTCATGCCTATCTTGTTAATTTTTTTTTCTTTTTATAATTATCAAAATTTAGGAGAGTGTTACAAACATAGTGAGCACTGAATAAATTCTCACTAAATGAAAAAAAATGAGCATCACTGACTTGTTGAACACTTTCACATCAGGCTCTGTGCTGCTTTCATCAAAACTAGCAACTTATCCTCAACTGTTCTGGGAGTCTCCGGACATATGAGCCCAGACATCTCTGGTGATACTTAACTCCTCTGATTCTAGCACCTACTCAAGGTGACTGATCTAAAACCTCAGTCAAGTGAATACATGATTATAGAATCAGAAATTGATTTTAGGCATTGGAAATTCTGCAACTGCCACAGAATACAACTAAGACAGAGAATGTACTTGGGTAGTGTTCATGTTCTTATTCTGAATACACATGAGGGACTATTTCTAGAAATACATACTTCTTAGTAACTACCTTGTTCTTGCTCCAACTAAATATATGCACCGAAGCTCCTCAGCCGTCACATGCAGCCATACCTTAGCTTCACCTGAGCCATAAACAAGTCTGGTCATAATCAGCAGGAGTAGCCCCTTAGCACCTGAGATCTAGATTTACCTACTTCCCTCATTCTGACATCTAGTAGATCTGGAACAAACCAACATTCATTTGCATGCTCACTAACCTGCAGACTTTCTCCCTGACTTCTAGCCTATGTATAAAATATGTATGACCAGATATTCATCCTGAGTCCTGATTTATACCTGAGTTTCCTCAATTGGAACTGAAGCAGCTACCAACTCTTAGGTTATTTGGCTTGACTAGAAGAACCCTGATATGCCATCCAGTTCCTGCCAGCATCCCTCTCCAAGAGCAAGACACAGTTCCCCCTGCAGCTGCTAGCTGCAAACAAAAGCCACACAGCCACCACCAGCTGCCAGTCCTGGCACAGCCTGCTGCTTGTCCCTCACCCACGCAGAGCCCATGTGTTTGCACTCGCCCAGCTCAGGTCAAGGATGTCAGAGGCCTTCAGCTTTGCAGTTTGTGTTATAAGCGTTCAGTCCAAAAATGAGACTTGGAGCTAGGAAAGGGCCCTTGCTATTGTCCCACTCATCCTCTGATTATGGTGCTTCCCAAAGAAGCTGCCATATTGGTATACTCTGAGGCCCTTGAGTTATGAATGTGCTCCTCAAAGAAGCACAAGTTAATAACTGCTAATGTAAAATTAACAAGAGAGAGTTACTCAAGTTTTTCAGTAAGACCTACACGAGTAGTGATGGCTTCTGAGAAGCGTTCTTTCATTCCTTAACTTGAAGGATCTATATTATTTAAAAAATAAATTCACAGTTATCTAAAAGCAATATCAAGACTCCAGGGATTATAATAATCTAGCACCTTCCTACTCAAAGTGTGGGTCAAGTCACTTGAGAACCTGGTCAAAATGCAAACTCTCAGGTCCTGACCTAGACCCACTAAGTCAGAATTTGCATTTTTAACAAGGTCCTCAGGTGATGTGTATACACAGAAAAATTGGTAAGCATTGATCTAGCAAATACGAGAGAAGTGCTTAGAATGCATCTAAACATACAGTAATGTTATTCAGACTACATTCAACATCTGTCTACTAGGCAAGCTTCTAACTATTCTTCAAAAATCCTCAAACATTACCCTATCCATGCAGACTTTTCTGTGAGAAATCCAAGAAAGAGTGGTTTATTTCTATCCACTTCTGAGTTGATTTTATTCTGTTCTTTATTCAACATCATTCATATCAAGAGACCTTCATAAGTAAATAAAATTAAATCAATCATGTGAGTTCCTTAGTATGTAAAATAATGAGTACATAAGTCATAACAACAGTTTACAGTTCTTGATATAAACACTAAATATATTAATTAATCTAACCCCTAAAAGCTGTTTGTGGTAGATGCTATTATTATTTCCATTTTCAGACTCTATTAGCTGTAAACTCATCAATTTAGAATAACAACATTGAGAAAGAATCACAGTTCACAAATTATGCTAGTTTTTATTTTCTTAAATCCAGAATTAAAATGTTGGTTAGAAACTGACCATCTACTAAATGCTTTAGCTTCCAAAGTTTCATGTTCCTAATTCAATATCAGACATACAGTTGCCTTGAAATCTCATTTTCACTTCCAACAAGGAGATATTTTTGTTTTTTTTTTAAATAGAAGGTTTAATTTTATAATCATTAGCAGGAATAAAATTAGAATCTCCTAGAACACTTCTGCACTGTTGATTCTCTAACACATGGCATTAAATGCTACACACAGAACACAGTTAAACATATGAGCTTGATGGAATTTCTTCAAACCTATCTAGAGGGCTCAGATACACTTGGTTGTTTTGTTAACTCTCTCCTCTTCACAGGTTATAGGTACACAGAGAAAACAAACAAGAAGCAGGTCCAGCTCTGAAATAGCTGTCTCAGGTTTCTGCAGAGCGTGAGATAACAGTACTGCCATTCGATCAGGTAAGTGCTGATTGACTGTTACATAGTAATCAGCATGGCAGGGCTCTGCCCCTAAGGTCCATGCCCAGGAAGGGACTCTTTAGTAGTACTTTCAAAATATCCTTCCAAATTCTCATACCTGGCCATTTTCTTGGGAGATTTTATAGGACTAGAATCTCTTAGCCCTTAAATTGTCTTCATTACACACTTCATTTTAGAGACTTAAAAACAGGAGAAAGCATTAGAAGGTGAGAGCAAGGTGAATATATTCATCAACAGTATATATTCATCAACAGTCTGAAGATATAACTTATAGTATTTTCCTGTATTATTCCATATTATTCAGTTTATTGAGTTCATTATATTTGCCAAAGATTGTATACTCCCATTCCCTACTCCCCAACTAAATAAAAAATTAAGAGTACCAGAGTATTAAAAAATAAATAAATAAATGTGATACACGACATACATCGGTCAGTCTAGTGATCTACTATAATAAATGATTTAATATCAACGGAAAAAAATTCTCTAATTGGATCAGGAATTTCTTTGCATCCAACTGTAAGATAATTCAGAAGCCAAACAAATTAAGAACCCACAGGCACTTATTTAAACTTAGAGAATGTATATCTGTCCTTTATCACTCACCATATTTCTAATAAGATTTAATAAATATCAAAAAATATATAGAAATAAGTCATAGGCAGCTAACTTTTAGATGCAACTGAAACATACATGATGTGTATATTTTCAAAATAAACAGAAGCTTGAAAGTTCAGTAAAATATTCTACCGCAACCTAACTTAAGTTTATCCACTATTTCTAACTCATCATCTGTTATAGAATTACCTGTCTGAAGTATGAATATTTCAGTAAAGTTTATACTTCCTGGGTCTTTTACACATTCCTAATGCATGTTGAAGTATAAAAGTTGGGGAGATTTGAGATCCTCAGATTTCCTTAATTAGTTTTGCACATCTTCAATCTGCTGCCATGCTGCTATTGACATAAACAGCAATACAGGTTCTGTTAATAAAAATAGCATTGATGTTAAGAAACATTTTTAGGATATTGATCCCTAGAAGTCTCACATTTACTATCAGTTATCACCCATTTCTAGAAAAACACTTCCTGCTCTCAAATTTCAGATCATTATCTAAGTGCTGAGACCGCTGCTGCTGTTATACAGTCACGTGCTTTCAGTATGTGACTCCATAATTGTACTGCAGGGGAAAATTCCACAGAAATTCCACTTCAGTTTTAAAGAACAGGGGGGAATGGAAGGAAAAGATTTTCTCTGAGGAACCTGTCTTGCTAGAGCTCCTAGAACAGCCTGGCTAAAGTGAATCCACTGTGCCTCCATCTAAACAACCTTTGTTGCTTCCAGCTGCTGCCTAGTTGGCCCGTGACTGAATACTAGCCCTGAATGTGTTGCATTTGTATCACCAAAATAAATAAGCAGTCTTCCCTTCTCATAACACCACTGGCGGCCTGAAAAAAATAATGCTCTTGGATATCTGAGTGTTTCATCCCAATATTTCTGGATGTCCGTAGCCTTTTGTCCAATCTCTGTGATTGAATTCCTTGACAAGTAGAATCTTAACAGGCTTCTGGTGGGATGCTATGCACCACAATTAAATAATTTAATAATGACAACAGAGGTAGCAATAGAAATAGTAATCAACACTTGCAGGAAAGTCCAATGCACTGTGTGCAAAAGCTTTAAAGAAATGAATTACTGCCATATATCTATACACTCTATTTCTGGGGATGAATTTGCTCTAAATATTTAACCTTGGAAAATAAAAATTGGTGTCCTTTGGAGTGGAATTTCTTTTCCTCTGAAATAAAAGAGAAGAAAATAAAATTATTTTCTAATTGATCTAGAGAGCATTATGCCATCCTTTTTTGTTTTCATTATGGATGTCTAGGGTAACAACTGCCATCTGCAAAGCTAATAGTCAAGTAGAACTTAATTTTCACCAGCTGGCAGATCAGGTTAAATTTGCTTACTGATGATGCAGGACAAGACCTAAATAAGGCAAACAAAGTAAATAAGATTTGAGAGGTTTACCTTCCAGTAACTATTTTCAAGAGATGTGCTAATTTTAGTAAAACTTTCAAAATCTTATTTTAATTGAATAAGGCATATAATTTTATATAAGGGGGAAATTCATGTCTATATACTCTCTACATCATACATATGAAACTATAACACTTAAAAATTCATACTGACATAATTATTGCAATATTGGGAATATATATATTATAAGAATCTTGGGGCTTCCCTGGTGGCTCAGAGGTTAAAGCGTCTGCCTCCAATGTGGGAGACCCAGGTTCGTTCCCTGGGTCGGGAAGATCCCCTGGAGAAGGAAATGGTAACCCACTCCAGTATTCTTACCTGGAGAATCCCATGAACGGAGAAGCTTGGTAGGCTACAGTCCTTGGGGTCACAAAGAATCAGACATGACTGAGCGACTTCACTGTTAGTAATAAAGATGTATCACTGAATTTAAAAAAAAAAAAGAATCTATGACAATGTTGAAGTTAAATTTTAGGGACTCAAGAATTTCCTTTTTTTCTCTAAGTTATGGTAGTCTGATTTTATCTTTAAGAAATATTCACTCCTCTGTGCAAAATTTCTAATCTTAAGCAAATAATTTGGAAGATACAGGTGATTTTTTACAAGTTTTGGGGCTTTCCTGGTGGCTCAGTAGGTAAAAAATCTGCCTGCAGTGCAGGAGACTGCCTGCAGAGAAACCCTAAGTCAGGGAGATCCCCTGGAGAAGGAACTGGAAACCCACTCCAGTAATCTTGCTTGGGAAATCCTATGGTCAACGAGCCTGGCGGGCTATCGTCCATGGGGTAGCAAGAGTCAGACGTGACTTAGCGACTAAACTACAGAAACTTTGGCAATTATTTCCATGGTGTGTACACACAACACCTGGCTACATAATTAGATTGATGACTGAGAGCAGTTTAGTTTGTTGGAAACCGCATTTTGATTTTTAAAAGGCTATGCTGCGCTTAAAGTGTTCTTTTTTTTTTTTTTTAGTTAAGAAAAAGAATTTTAATATTTCATATATTCCAGTGCTGTCATAGTAAGAATTCTATTCCAGTTTCTATACATCTCATGATATTTGAATTAATCTACAGTAACAGAATTCTCTGCAGCTATCTCAAAGTTTCTGGAGCCACCATAGATTAATTCACTACTTTGAAACTGCGTCATGGGGAGTAACAGTCTCATCTTGGTCTTTAAATAGCAATCTCACTGCTGTTTCTCCATTTTGTGAAGATAAATACTTCCAAATATTGCATATTTCTTTGAAGAGGATCTATTGTGTGCCTCCACTCCTGGAATTCATTTTGTGATCAAATGGTATTCTTTGATTACAAGCAAAACACATCAGCTCTAACTAAATTGAGAAAAAATGAATTTTAATAGGAACCTAGGTAATTTCATAAGCCCAAAACAGTAACTGGACAAACTAGCACAGGAAAGATAGAAATCCATTGCTGCTTTAATGATGCCAGGCAGGGATATACAAATTTTTTCTTACAGAAAAAAACAATAGATATTTAAGATTTGTGAGCCATTTGATTTCTATTGTAACTACTTAACTCTACCACTGTGGTGTGAAATCAGCCATCTACAATTTGTAAGCAAATGAACATGACTATGTTGGAGACTTGGGAGCCAATGATGTTTAAATGTTGAAGACAGACACCTGAGTCATGTGAAAAGAAAGGATCTAAATACTAAGGGAAGGCATGCTTATGATTGAGAACCATGAAAACGCACGGCCTGTTCTAGCTGATCAAGTGGCTCTGAAGTTAGCAAAATTGGAAGTGGTCAAACAGGAGACGGCAAGAGTGAACACTGACATTTTAGCAATCAGTGAACTAAAATGGACTGGAATGGGCAACTTTAACTCAGATTACCATTATATCTACTACTATGGGCAAGAATCCTTTAGAAGAAATGGAGTAGTCATCATGGTCAACAAGAGTTTGAGATGCAGTACTTGGATGCAATCTCAAAAACGACAGAAAGCTCTCCATTCATCTCCAAGGCAAGCCACTCAATATCACAAAATCCAGGTCTATGCCCCAACCAGTAATGCTAAAGAAGCTGAAGTTGAATGGTTCTATGAAAACCTACCAGATCTTCTAGAACACGTATAAAAGATGTCCTTTTCATCATAAGGGACTGTAATGAGAAAGTATGAATTCAAGAGATACCTGGAGAAACAAACAAATTTGGCCTTGGAGTACAAAATGAAGCAGGGTAAAGGCTAACAGAGTTTTGCCAAGAAAATGCACTAGTCATAGCAAACACCCACTTCCAGCAACACAAGCGAAGACTCTATACCTGATCAGTGTGGAAGTGTAGAAGATTCTACAGATGGTCCAAACTGAAATCACATTGATTTTACTCTTTGCAGCCAAAGAAGGAGAAGCTCTATACAATTAGCAAAAACAAGACCGGGAGCTGACTGTGGCTCAGATCATTAACTCCTTACTGCAAAATTCAGACTAAAATTGAAGTAGGGAAAACAACTAGACCATTGAGTATGACCTAAATCAAATCGCTTATGATTATACAGTGGAAGTGACAAACAGATTCAAGGGATTAGATCTGATAGACAGAGTGACTGAAGAACTATGGATGGAGTTTGTGACATTATACTGGAGGCAGTGATCAAGACCACTCCCAAGAAAAACAAATGCAAAAAGGCAAAAATGGTCATCTGAGGAGGCCTTACAAATAGCTGACAAAATAAGAGATGCTAAAGGCAAAGTAGAAGAGGAAAGATATACCCATTTGAATGTGAAGTTCCTAAGAATAGCATGGAGAGATAAGAAAGCCTTCCTCAGTGATCAATGCAAAGAAATTGAGAAAAACAATAAAATGGGAAAGACTAGAAATCTCTTCAAGAAAATTAGAGATACCAAGGGAACATTCATGCAAAGATGGGCTCGATAAAGGACAGAAATGGTATGGACCTAACAGAAGCAGAAGAACTATACAAAAAAGATCTTCATGACTTAGATAACCATGATGATGTGATCACTCACCTAGAGCCAGCCATCCTGGAATGCAAAGTCAAGTGGGCCTTAGAAAGCATCACTACGAACAAAGCTAGTGGAGGTGATAGAATTCCAGTGGAGCTATTTCAAATCCTAAAAGATGATGCAGTGAGTGTGCTGCAGACAATATGCCAGCAAATTTGGAAAATTCAGCAGTGGCCACAGGACTGGAAAAGGTCACTTTTCATTCCAATCCCAAAGGAAGGCAAAGTCAAAGAATGTTCAAACTATCACACAATTGCATTCATCTCACATGCTAACAAAGTAAGGCTCAAAATTCTCCCAACTGGGCTTCAACAGTACCCAAACCAACTACTTCTAAATGTTCAATCTAGATTTAGAAAATGCAGAGGAACCAGAGATAAATTGACAGTATCCATTGGATTATAGAAAAGCAAGAGAGTTCCAGAAAAACATCTGCTTGACTGACTATGCAAAATCCTTTGACTGTGTGGGTCATAACAAACTGGAAAATTCTTCAAGAGATGGGAATAACAGATCACCTGACCTGTCTCCTGAGAAATCTGTATGTAGGTCAAAAAGCAACCGTTAGAACCGGACGTAGAACAACAGACTGGTTCCAAGTTGGAAAAGGAATACCTCAAGGTTGTATTATTTCCATGCTTATTTAACTTATATGCAGAGTACATCACGGGAAATGATGGCTGAATGAAGTACAAGCTGGAATCAAGATTGCCAAGAGAGATGTCAATAACCTCAGATACACAAATGACATCACCTTTACAGCAGAAAGTGAAGAGGNTTGGAAAAGGAATACCTCAAGGTTGTATTATTTCCATGCTTATTTAACTTATATGCAGAGTACATCATGGGAAATGATGGCTGAATGAAGTACAAGCTGGAATCAAGATTGCCAAGAGAGATGTCAATAACCTCAGATACACAGATGACACCACCTTTACAGCAGAAAGTGAAGAGGAACTAAAGAGTCTCTTGATGAAAGTGAAAGAGGAGAGTGAAAAAGCTGGCTTAAAATTCAACATTTAAAAATCTAAGAGCATGGCATCTGGCTCCATCACTTCATGGCAAATGAGTGGGGAAACAATGAAAACAGTGACAGACTTTATGTTTTGGGGTTCCAATATCACAGCCAATGGTGACTCCAGCCATGAAATTAAAAGATGGTTGCCACTTGGAAGAAAAGCTGTGACCAACCTAGACAGCATATTAAACACCAGAGACATTACTTCGCTGACAAAGGTCCATCTAGTCAAAGCTATGGTTTTTCCAGTATTCATGTATAGATGTGAGAGTTGGACCATAAGGAAGGGTTAGAGCCAAAGAACTGATGCTTTAGAATTGTGTTGGAGAAGGCTCTTGAGAGTCCCTTGGACTACAAGGAGATTCAACCATTCAATCCTAAAGGAAACCAGGCCTGAATATTCATTGGAAGGACTGATGCTGAAGCTGAAAATCCAATACCCTGACCACCTAATGTGAAGAACTGACTCATTTGAAAAGACCCTGATGCTGGGAAAGATTGAAGGTGGGAGGAGAAAGGGAAGACAGAGAATGAGATGGTTGGATGGCATCACTAACTCTACGGAGTTGAGTTTGAGCAAGCTCTGGGAGTTGGTGATGGACAGGGATGCCTGGCGTGTTGCAGTCCATGGGGTGGCAAAGAGTCAGACATGACTGAGAGACTGAACTAAACTGATAGTTTCAGGCCCTTTTGCACTTTATATATGAGTTTTCTTCATCATATTCTAAAAGTATTTGGACCTTGCATGGACCTAACATTCCAGGTTCCCACGCAATATTTTTCTTATGGCATGTGACTTTACTTCCATCACCATTCACATCCACAAGTGGGTGGTGTTTTCACTTTGGCTCCATCTCTTGATTCTTTCTGGAGTTGTTTCTCCACTCTTCTCCAGTAGCATATTGGGCACCTACTGACCTGGGGAGTTCATCTTTCAGTGTCCTATCTTTTCGCCTTTTCATACTGTTCATGGGGTTCTCAAGACAAGACTACTGAAGTGGTCTGCCATTCCCTTCTCCACCATGACCCATCTGTCTTGGGTGGCCCTTCAGGGCATCGTTCAAAGTTTCATTGAGTTAGACCAGGCTGTGGTCCATGTGATCAGTTTGATGAGTTTTCTGTGATTGTGGTTTTCATTCTGTCTGCCCTCTGATGAGTAAGGATAAGGGGATTATGGAAGCTTCCTCTTGGGAGAAACTGACTGTGGGGGAAACTGGGTCTTGTTCTGATAGGCTGGGCCATGCTCAGTAAATCTTTAATCCAATTTTCTCTTGATGGGTGGGGCTATGTTCCCTCCCTGTTGTTTGACCTGAGACCAAACTATAGTGAAAGAAATGAAGATATTAGGGACCTCCTTCAAAAGGTCCCCTGCAAGTCACTGTTGCATTCAGTGACTTTGACCCTGCAGCAGGCTACACCCGACCCTTTCCTCCACTGGAGACTCCTGGGCAGTCACAGGCATGTCTGAGTCAGTGTCTTGTGTGGTCACTGCTCCTTTCTCCTGGGCCCTGGTGTGCACAAGGTTTTGTTTGAGCCCTTCCAGTGTCTATGTAGGTTATGAGGTTTGATTCTAAATTCGATTTTGCCCCTCCTACGGTCTTACTGGGGCAGTAACTATCTATGCTCCAGTATTTTCAATTCAGTCCAGTTGCTCAGTCATGTCTGATTCTTTGCAATCCCACAGACTGCAGCATGGAAGGCCTCCTTGTCCATCAACAACTCCGAGTTTACTCAAACTCATGTCCATTGAGTTGGTGATGCCATCCCACCATCTCATCCTCTGTTGTCCCCTTCTCCTCCTGCCTTCAATTAATATTGTAATTAGATATTAAATAACACAGAGGGAATACAGCCCCATTCATCAGCAGAAAATTGGATTAAAGATTTACTGAGCATGGCCCCACACATCAGAACAAGAGCCAGTTTCTCCCTCAGTCAGTCTCTCCCATCAGGAAGCTTCCAAAAGCCTCTTATCCTTCTCCATCAGAGGGCAGACAGACTGAAAACCACAATCACAGAAAATTAACCAGTCTTATCACATGGACCACAGCCTTGTCTAACTCAGTGAAACTTGAGTCATGCCATGTAGGACCATCCAAGAAGGAACAGTCATGTTGGAGAGTTATGAAAAAATGTGGTTCCCTGGAGAAGGGAATGACAAACCACTTCAGAATTCTTGCCTTGAGAACCCCATGAACAGTATGAAAAGGCAAAAAGATAGGACACTGAAAGATGAACTCCCTAGGTTGGTAGNCCATCCAAGAAGGAACAGTCATGTTGGAGAGTTATGAAAAAATGTGGTTCCCTGGAGAAGGGAATGACAAACCACTTCAGAATTCTTGCCTTGAGAACCCCATGAACAGTATGAAAAGGCAAAAAGATAGGACACTGAAAGATGAACTCCCTAGGTTGGTAGATACACAATATGCTACTGGAGATCAGTGGATAAATAACTCCAAAAGGAATAAAGAGACAGAGCCAAAACAAAAACAACACCCACTTGTGGATGTGACTGGTGATGGAAGTAAAGTCTGATGCTGTAAAGAGCAATATTGCATAAGAACCTGGAATGTTAGGTCCATGAATCAAGGCAAACTGGAAGTAGTCAAATAGGAGATGGCAAGTGTGAACATTGACATTTTAGAAATCAGCAAACTAAAATGGACTGGTATGGGTGAATTTAACTCAGATGACCATTATATATACTACTGTGGGCAAGAATCCTTTAGAAGAAATGGAGTAGCTATCATAGTCAACAACAGTGTCGGAAATGCAGTACTTGGATGCAATCTGAAAAACAACAGAATGATCATCGTTCATTTCCAAGGCAAACCATTTAATATCACAGTAATCCAAGTTTATGCCCTGACTAGTAATGCTAAAGAAGTGGGAGTTGAACGGTTCTATGAAGAGATACAAACCTTTTAGAACTAACACCCAAAAAGATGTCCAGTATTTTAGGCAAGGAAAAAAGAGGCAAGGCAGTATTGACTTCTACTGCTTTCTGTTTCATACAGTTATTCGAAGATTCATCAATAATATTTTACAAAATAAAAATGAAGAAGTCAGACACATTTCCAAAATGAGAAATAAAAATACTTGTTTGAGAGTTCCTAGACTGAGGGTCCTGGGAATGGAGAGGCAAAGTGACAGTCTCATTTTCAAGAATTTCATTTCTGTATAGATTCCAGAAGTAATATAAAATCCTTAATCATGCCCTATCACCTCTCAGGGCTTCAGTTTCCTCATCTGTAAAAGTGCAAATTGAATTAAATTATAAGGTTCATTCTACCTCTCTTATCCTATAATTCAAATGATAGTCATTTTTACCCAAAGTAATTTTCTCTTACTAGCTTATATTTGAATTTTTTATATATTTTATTGCTTCATCCTCCTTTCTGGCCAGCAGCCACTTTTGGATTTAAATTTTAAATGCTTCCAAAACCTTCATTTCAATTCAAAGGGACAACTTCAATTGTGGAGTACCCCAAGTAGGAGAGTTCTGGTATTTTATGAGCAGTAACATTTGAGCTTGAACTGGAGAAGTTTAATCATTAAGAAATGAATGCATGCTAGGCCCTCCTAGCGTGTATACTGCAATAAAATTTAAGATTACTCATCATTGAAAACAAGAGGTCCATGAACTTAGCTTTGTTATACATACACCTGTGTCTTTGGATGCTCTATATAGCACTGAAACACAATGGTTCATGACTAATACAACCAAGGTGAAAGAAATAAGCACTGTCAAAGTCAAAAGGTGCCTGGCCACCATTTACAATCAGTGGCTCTACAAAATCTAAGAAACACAAATGAACATGCTCTTATGTAGAGATTTTCCAATCANACACCTGTGTCTTTGGATGCTCTATATAGCACTGAAACACAATGGTTCATGACTAATACAACCAAGGTGAAAGAAATAAGCACTGTCAAAGTCAAAAGGTGCCTGGCCACCATTTACAATCAGTGGCTCTACAAAATCTAAGAAACACAAATGAACATGCTCTTATGTAGAGATTTTCCAATCATCAGAGGTTTACTTAAACCATCCCTCTCCAACCTTCAAAGGTAACTGATGGAAAAGGATGCATATGAAAATCTATACTGTAATTAACCAGAAGATTTGATTAAAAGCAGAAAAGTCTTAATAAACCAAAATACAAGAATTTCATCACAAAACAATTTCGTATTTATGAAACAAGTTTGGTTTCTCTCTTGTTAAGACAGAAAAAAATGAGCATTAGGAAATGAAAGAAATTTAACAAATTTTAATAAACATTGACTTTTTAAATATAGTCAGTTTATATATTTTTAAAAGTATATATATATTTTATTATATTCTGTTGACAAGGCNCAATTTAGTATTTATGAAACAAGTTTGGTTTCTCTCTTGTTAAGACAGAAAAAAATGAGCATTAGGAAATGAAAGAAATTTAACAAATTTTAATAAACATTGACTTTTTAAATATAGTCAGTTTATATATTTTTAAAAGTATATATATATTTTATTATATTCTGTTGACAAGGCTACTTAATGACCACTTTCATTATTCAGCTAAATAACTTTCTCTTTTAGAAAGTTGCTACTATGGAAGTTTTGAAATGGGACAGGTAGATATCTAGAGAAGGTATAATGATTAGAAAGAAATTANACACCTGTGTCTTTGGATGCTCTATATAGCACTGAAACACAATGGTTCATGACTAATACAACCAAGGTGGAAGAAATAAGCACTGTCAAAGTCAAAAGGTGCCTGGCCACCATTCACAATCAGTGGCTCTACAAAATCTAAGAAACACAAATGAACATGTTCTTATGTAGAGATTTTCCAATCATCAGAGGTTTACTTAAACCAACCCTCTCCAACCTTCAAAGGTAACTGATGGAAAAGGATGCATATGAAAATCTATACTGTAATTAACCAGAAGATTTGATTAAAAGCAGAAAAGTCTTAATAAACCAAAATACAAGAATTTCATCACAAAAAATTTTCGTATTTATGAAACAAGTTTGGTTTCTCTTTTGTTAAGACAGAAAAAAATGAGCATTAGGAAATGAAAGTAATTTAACAAATTTTAATAAACATTGAATTTTTAAATATAGTCAATTTATATATTTTTTAAAGTATATATATCTATATATTTTATTATATTCTGTTGACAAGGCTACTTAATGGCCACTTTCATTATTCAGCTAAATAACTTTCTCTTTTAGAAAGCTGCTACTATGGAAGTTTTGAAATGGGACAGGTAGATATCTAGAGAAGGTATAATGATTAGAAAGAAATTAATGAAAGGACCTAACTGCTTTGAAAACTGATAATTCAGTTCATAGAGATAAATGATACTAGGGATAAACAAAAGAGACTGAAAAATTAACTTGAAATTTCTAACTCATTCTCTGAATTCTACTAAAGGTTCAAGATAATAACATGCAAAATTTTGTAGCTATGATAAACTGACTCTCTAGGATGTGTCCTTTTGTTTTGCTTGCTTTCCACACTTAACACATATTAAGGTGGCTTTGATCACTTACGATACAGTGGTATGTAAACAAATCTGAAACCCTTGTCAGAAGATCATCTTTGAAAATGTAATAGATATGATATGCTTTCCTCCATGTTTTCTGAAGCTGAAATGGTTTCTGTGATGTCTCTATCCATAGCATACTAAAAGTAACACTCACCATTATTGCTTAAAATTTCACTAGGAGAGACAATATTATGAGAGAATGAACCATAAATTCATATTTGGGAAAGATAATTTTAATGTTTTTTGAAGTATAATTTATTACACTGTTTTTGCAGCTCCAATAGAATTTCAAGGGAAAAGGTAAAAACACTTTTATATAATGAAGAAAAAAAACAAGAACAGAAAATGATACTTGAGAATGTTAGCTTCAGTAATAACCAGAGAAGAATGAATGAGTCTTGAAAAACAAAACATGAGTCTTCATGAAGTAGAGTCCAAAGTGTGACTAAATTAGACTAAAATATTATTTGATTAGACATACATATGTACACACAAAATATCTCCTGCAAATATTACAATTTGTGATATATTCTTGTTAATTGGGTTTGCTTAATCAGAATATAAAATTTTATAAAGGCTACAGCTCAACAGAACAAAATCACCACACTCCTAATGTTGCAAACATAATTAACTTTGAATTATGTGAATTAACAGTGCCTAACAAATTATCATTCAGCTCTGAAATTAAATTCTTTCATACCATTAGAGTTGTTTGTTAAGCTCAAGTAGGCAAAATTTGTATTTAATAAAGTAATAATGTTGCTTTGCTAAGAATGCCTTTGAGAAACATAGATTTATTCAAAATAAATCAAGAAATTTCTATTATTAGTTAATTTGTGAATATCATAATATCTACATAATAAAATTAAGGGAAGTCTGATGCTCTTACAGGATACTGTATGTTTATTACAGGAAGCCCTTTTCTAATTATCTTTTTAATTAGGTATTTTATATGGTTATTTGTGGTTGCATACATGTAATACAAATACATTTAATATCATCAGTCATTGTTTCTTTTCACTCTGACACCTCTCCTTTCACGGTTTCGTGAGAACCAGTATATACTATAAATTTGTATGCTTGGATGTTCCATAATGATCTCAAATTCAACTTGCAAAAAGCATCCTGGGAAGATTCTGATCCTCCATCACTCAACCATTTGCCCATCCCATGAAAAGTTAAAGTGTCGGTCGCTTAGTTGTGTCCAGCCCTTTGTGACCCCATGGACAGTAGCCTGCCAGGATCTTATGTCCGTGAGATCTCCGAGGCAAGAATACTGGAGTAGGCAGCCATTCCCTTCTCCAGGGGATCTTCCTGACCCATGAACTGAACCTGAGTCTCCTGCATTGCAGATGGATTCTTAACCATCTGAGCCACTTACCCATCCCATAAAACAGGAAACTATTATTTTTTTCAATGATATCAAATGCTTTCCAAATGCTTCTGATTAGATCTCAAAAATTTTAAAGATTTTGTATATTCTCTCTTCTACTGTTCTTGTCTTAGCCACCAACATTTGTCTCCCAATTTACTAAAATAGTCCCTCTCTCAATCCCTCTTGGCTTCTGTTTCTCCATCATTGCCTCCAACACAATTCATTCTTTATATTGTGGAAGGAGTAGTCTTCCTAAAATGCATCTCATTTTCCTGCTTACAAAACTTTTGACACTCTTTTCTTCCCAATATATGCTACCCAACATTGAACTGATGGTATCACACAGTAATTACCTAGTTACTTCACCAAAGTCCTCCTAAGGGTGGTCTCTGGATTTCGTCCATCATTTTACTCTAATTTACCTAACAGCATCTGACAATGATAGTAGCTCAGTAAATACTTAACTGGAGAATCAATAAATTAATATAAACTCTGTATGAGAGGAATATTTGCAAATACAGAAAATAATGCATTTAAAACATTAAGAATATGTTAGGGACATGCAAAAATATAGTATTTTAAAAATTGCTTTATGTGTGTATGGCAGTGTTACGCATGGTGGTAGAGAGGTGAGATGATCCCATGTCCATAATCTTATTTGACCTTCAAAATCAAACTGTCAATTAAAATACCCAAGAGCAATAAAAGAAGATAAAAGTAAACATTTTAGAGGATGGACCTTAGATCTCCAATTTTGCAGTGCCTGCTTATAGACATAGCATTGTTATGATTACTGGTTTTTCTTCCAGCAATGTACTATTTTTACTTTATATTAAATATTTCAATGCACAGAGTATTTATAGATCATTAACATTTATGTTATTTTCCTAATGAGTACATATTTGTGTATTGCATAGCTGCATAAAAAAGTTGATTATAGATAAGATTGTGAGCTCTGGTGAATGGCACTAAATGCCTCAGTTGCCACTTTTATTAAATAAGTAATAGTACTTACTTCATAAGTTTGTGTGAAGCTTAAATGAGTTTATTTATAGAGTAATAAGAACAGAGCCTGGCACATAAGCACACACAGTAATTATTAGCTCTTATAATAATTATGCATACATGATGCTCTTAATTTAGATCCTATAATTTTATCTGGAAGCTAATATCTATCTATATAGCGGCCATTCTTAAATATTTATATTAAGCCTACTGTGAGGCAGTTGATTATAGTATTTCTTTTCACTTAAATTATGCAAGTCCCATGTTTTATAACTATGTAATAACTCTCCTAGGTTTTTAATCTTCCTTTTTACAAATATTATTTTTTCACTAATTTGTAGAAAAGGTAGGGATTATAATGCCCAAACAAATTTCTTCTATAATTAATTTGCATTCAGCAAATTCTGTACTCAAATTTCTTGAGTACTTCTTAAACATTTTCCCTCTTACAGAAAATTTATATAATATTGTCATTACTTAACATCTAAGAGCAAATGATGGTTACTAAAACCAAAATTTTTACATGCTGTTAGTTTCAAGTACAGATCATTGCCTCTAGGTGTTGCAGAATTAAAATCAAAACTACTAAATAATTTAGAGGTAAATTAGCAATTAACTGAAAATGACTTATGGCAAACTGGTTCATATGAGGCAAGTGGGCTGACAGAATTGTTACAATCTGCCAGATCAGAAATCTCTCTCATTCTCTAAGAGATTAAAAACCAATAATGGACAGAGAAATTCATTTATATAGTGAAGATTAGTTAATATAACTTCATCTCTCTTTTGCAAAATTAATCATGTCTAAAAAGTTTATAATGTACTAGCATATAATTGCTACTATATACTTACCAGTTAGAAAAAAATATCCTGTGCATAGAAACAAAAGAGAGAGGTAATTAACAATTGAGGCAAAAATTTGTATTTTCGTCTCATTTTCTATTCAGCTGTACTGTAACACCCCAAATCGTTTAATTATTTTAAAGAAAATTAAAAATAGAAAGTTTTATATAGAGATATTATAGTATTTGATTTTGTTAATGCCTCATACTGGAGAAGAATGACAAGTATTATCTTTTGTCTCCAGACACCAACATACAAGTGATTGAAAAATTCATAATCACAGAATTGGAAAAGATCTTATAGATGACCCTCAGATTTTAAAGCTGAAAGAAGTTAAGATGCAAAGAGGATTAAATGTCATGCCTAAAGCAACACACAGGTGCACGATTCCTTAAAAATGAACTTCTGTCTTTATGCACTTTCCATGTCTCAAGCCAAAATAAATTATTGTGGATCATGGGCTTCAACTAACTAATTTGTTTTTAAGATAAAATGTTTCTGTCGCACAGGATCACCCATACCTCAGACACGACAAATGTAGTTTGACTCTATGCCCAATAAATAGAAACAAAGGGCTACAGGGTTGCAAGAATACATCAAATTTCTCATATTGTCCACTTTTCCCAGACAAGGTCATATCAAAACCTCACATGACTAGCTTATGCTTAACTTGACCTCCATAAAAGAAAGACCTCAATATCCTATTCTACCGTTCTAACATGTTAGAATGAAGATATAGGTCTCAGTTATCTTCCTTCTCATCTAGATATCTAGGGGTTTCCTTGGTAGTATTTGTCCTCACAGGGAAAATGAAGACCTGAGTCCTCAGGTCTTCCTCAGTCCAAGAGTGCTTTCTCTCCTTACAAGTTTATTCAGCAGTTTGCTAAATCACAACATTCCTGACAGCCAGATTAGCTCTTATCTAATGCTACCTTTCATAATGTATCCAGCACTTCATAAGTACCCTATACATTTTAGAGTAAACTATTGATTCAATCAGTCATTGGTTTTTGAGAACTATTTTCTTCATTCTGAAAATGTCATTTAATTATTTTTTTTACCTTCTTTTTGTTCCTTTTTTAGGGAAAGTTTATTTACCCATTTAATTCCCACCACCCAACTTTTCTAGTAAAATAGTCCAGAACTGTTCACTGTGCTCTAATAAGAGCACAAACATTCAGTATTTAATGGAAAGATTACTTCATAATTCCAGATTGTAATAAAGTTTCTGGAGTTCTTAATATTATGTTTCCTTTAAAAATAATAGGCTTTACTGCTGACTCAGGATCAGCTAATATCCATTTTCACAACCCCCACCCCGCGGGGTTTATTTCTCTTCTATTAGCACTTAGGCAGTCATCCATTATAATAGACTCCCAAGACAGAAAGACAATTATCTTTCTAAATGAGCTTGTTCCTAATTAGTGAAAAAATAAAATACCTAACCCAGAAATGTTTATTTCCTTTGCATCTTAACATATGTCAATAGTATTGTTTTAGTTTTCAATCAAGATTATGCATATGATTTGTTTTTCTACTTTGGCACCAGGATCTATCGGCAGTAAAGATGGGTTAAAGAGCCAAAACCAAGAAAGGGTCTAGAGAAGTGTGCCAGTATAAATCAGTGTCATACTGAAGGGCAATGGTAAGCTAGCCAGTCTGATGAAGGACACACATAAGCATTCAGGCAGGAAAAGACAAGGCAGGAAAGAAAGCCAGATGGACAGATCAGAAGCTGATAAACACAGTATCAAGAGGTCAGATGGGTAGCTCGGACTAGAAACTAAGCTAAAAGCTATTAACAGAGATCTACTTTGGGGAAAGCAGGACAAGAGCAAGAAGAATTCACTGATGCAGGACTTTCTGTTGGTTCAGATATTGGCTCACCTATTGTTCTGGCTGCCTCAAAACTAGCTGTATTTCTCTCTTGTTCTGAGTGAAACTGGCCCAGGGTCTACAAAAATGGCCACTGAACAAGCCAGCTGGGGAAAAGAGTGTGGATGGAGGATATATCCACTGATGGCAGAGAATTTGTATAAAATCGATTGTTCCCAGTCCGGAAAAGTCAAACTCAGTTCACATTGAGTCTTGAACATTACAGTAATTCAATCAATTGCAGTAATACTACTTCATTTAGAAGTTACCCACTAACATTTAGGAACTTAATATTAACCTTTAGATGACATGTTGTTTTTGAAAGGATTTTTCCATACTGTCTTCTCCTGCAAGAGACTCATTTTGGTTTGGAAGTCAAAGCAGAGGAAAAGGAAAAGAGCTAATCAAACTACAGGAGGAATGCTAGAGAACTCCCCGAGTTCTCAGCATATTTGGCTTTCCTGTCCACATTGCTCCTTCTATCATAATCTTATAGGAAATTTGACATAATTTTTTCAGCAAATTGTCACATATTTCTTGAGTAGCTACTCTTAGACCAGTGGTCCATTTAAGAAATAAGACAGTGATATAGAGATAGACAATAGGAGGTGAAGGATTCAGGGAATGCCCTTTTCTAGTTCCTCTGGTTTCTGCCACATCACCTTGAGAATTCTCATTCTCCTCTGGCTTGAAACGTTGTTTCTCCTAAACTAAATCAAATCTACTACTTGCTCATGTATGGATGTGAGAGTTGGACTATAAAGAAAGCTGAACGCCGAAGAATTGATGCTTTTGAACTGTGGTGTTGAAGACTGTTGAGAGTCCCTTGGACTGCAAGGAGATCCAACCAGTCCATCCTAAAGGAGATCAGCCCTGGGTGTTCATTGGAAGGACTGATGCTGAAGAGGAAACTCCAATACTTTGGCCACCTGACGCGAAGAGCTGACTCATTTGAAAAGACCTTGATGCTGGGAAAGATTGAGGGCAGGAGGAGAAGGGGATGACAGAGGATGAGATGGTTGGATGGCATCACTGACTCAATGGACATGAGTTTGGGTAGGCTCCGGGAGTTGGTGTTGGACAGGGAGCCCTGGCGTGCTGTAGTTCATGGGATCGCAAAGAGTCAGACACAACTGAGTGAATGATTGAACTGAACTATGTATTTATTGAACTTACATATTTCTGAAACTGTTTAGGATGTGCCAGTAAGTAGAAGAGCAAAGTTAGAAAAGATATATCCTTTGTCTTTGATATCCCATGATTTACAAAGGATACATACAAACAGCTTGAGTTTTATTTCTTCCTACTATAAAAGTATTTGCAAATGCATGCCTCATTTCTTTTATGAGAAATCAGGGGAATTTTTGATTCTGGAATTAGAAAAACATCAATTACTTCTATTGAAGGAGAGAATTCAGGTTATGAAGTTGAAAAATATAAAAGAAAAATAGCAGGAAAGAGGGGGTGTGTGTATATTTGCATGTGTGTGCATTTTTCTTCTTTTTTTCTTAAGGAAAGAGAAAACTATAAAGGAAAAAGATAGGGTCATTTGATTGCATTTCTTAAGCACCTACGTGAAGAGAAGAATTGAGAAAGCCATGCAGATAGTTGCTAATTTGATGATCACAAATGAAAGTGGATTTTAAAAACATGTTTGACAGAAATATGGAAAAAATGACCAAAAGACAGTAATAATATTTTAAATAGCAGTGTTTACTTATCACCTTATAAATTCTGGATAGTCTTCTAGATATTATCAGTATAAGTCAGTATACTACTACTCATAACCCAGCGCATTAAGACAGACTTCCCCAATGGTTACCAAAGGACTTTCAGAGATATCTTGCATCACATACAAATCAAATTAACTAGTTTTCAAACATATTAATGCCGTACTAAGCTAAAACAAAGGCCTGTATAGTCAAAGCTATGGTTTTTCCAGTAGTCAGGTACGGATGTGAGAGTTGGACCATAAAGATGGCTGAATGCTGAATTGTTGCTTTTGAACTATTGTGTCAGAGAAGGCTCTTGAGAGTCCCCTTGGACTGAAAGGAAATCAAACTAGTCAATCCTAGAGGAAATCAATCTTATTCATCAGAATGACTGATGCTGAAGCTGAAGCTCCAATAGTTTGGGCACCTGATGCAAGGAGCTGATTTATTAGAAAAGACTGACGCTGGGAAAGACTGAAGACAGGAGAAGGGGATGGCAGGACGAGATGGCTGGATGTCATCACCGGCTCAATGTACATGAGTTTGAGCAAGCTCAGGGAGATGATGAATGACAGGGAAGTGTGTTGTACTGCAGTCCATGGGGTCGCAGAGTGGGACACAAAAAGCTAAAACAAAAAGTCAAAGGAGTCTATACACGCACACACTGCCAAGTCTTAGGGTCTCTAACACAATAAAACAGAACTCCAGCAAGGAGAATACAGTATATACCAATCCTCATATAATTTTTGGATGATGAGACTCATTTTTCAAGGAGCATATTGGAGGTTGGTATTACTGCCCTGAGAAATACACTTTGGAAAATATTATAATTGGATATTAAGTATTGGGAAGAAAAAATTTGAAAGAGAAAACAAGACTGTTAATATTCATTTACCTGCACCAAAATAAAATAAAATTACAAGTTCAAACCTAGGAGAGCTTAGGGGAAGAGTTTCTACTTTGCACTGAAATAGACACTGAAAGTGAAAGTCGCTCAGTTGTGTCCAACTCTTTGTGATTTGATGGACTATACAGTCCATGGAATTCTCCAGGCCAGAATACTGGAGTGGATAGCCTTTCCCTTCTCCAGAGGATCTTCCAACTCAGGGATTGAACCCAGATCTCCTGCATTGCTGGTGGATTCTTTACCAACTGAGCAATAAGGGAAGCCCAAGAATACTGGAGTGGATAGTCTATCCCTTCTCCAGCAGATCTTCCCAACCCAGGAACTGAACTAGGGTCTCCTAAATTGCAGGCATTACTAATATATTAAAGTTCAGTTCAGTCACTCAGTCGTGTCTGACTCTTTGCAACCCCATGAATCACAGCACACCAGGCCTCCCTGTCCATCACCAACTCCCGGAGTTCACGCAAACCCATGTCCATTGAGTTGGTGATGCCATCCAGCCATCTCATCCTCGGTCGTCCCCTTCTCCTCCTGCCCCCAATCCCTCCCAGCATCAGAGTCTTTTCCAATGAGAACTCTTCGCATGAGGTAGCCAAAGTACTGGAGCTTCAGCTTCAACATCATTGCTTCCAATGAACACCCAGGGCTGATATCCTTCAGAATGGACTGGTTGGATCTCCTTGCAGTCCAAGGGGCTCTCAAGAGTCTTCTCCAACACCACAGTTCAAAAGCATCAATTCTTCAGTGCTCAGCCTTCTTTACAGTCCAACTCTCACATCCATACATGACTACTGGAAGAACCATAGTCTTGACTAGATGGACTTTAGTCGGCAAAGTAATGTCTCTGCTTTTGAATATGCTATCTAGGTTGGTCATAACTTCCCTTCCAAGGAGTAAGCGTCTTTTAATTTCATGGCTGCAGTCACCATCTGCAGTGATTTGGGAGCCCCAAAAAATAAAGTCTGACACTGTTTCCACTGTTTCCCCATCTATTTCCCATGAAGTGATGGGACAGGATGCCATGATCTTCGTGTTCTGAATGTTGAGCTTTAAGCCAATTTTTTCATTCTCCTCTTTCACTTTCATCAAGAGGCTCTTTAGTTCCTGTTCACTTTCTGCCATAAGGGTGGTGTCATCTGCATATCTGAGGTTATTGATATTTCTCCCAGCAATCTTGATTCCAGCTTGTGTTTCTTCCAGCCCAGGATTTCTTATGATGTACTCTGCACATAAGTTAAATAAGCAGGGTGACAATATACAGCCTTGACATACTCCTTTGTTCTGTCTTTATTGCATTATTATGGTGAACTACACAGTTTACATCATATCATGGAAGTTTAATCATTTTTTACTCTTAAGTTTCAACTTCCTCAAACACAAATTCCCCGACCATGGGAAATTTTAGAAACTTAATCCCTAAATAAGGGGGAAAATCGCTAAAAGACTCATGAACAAAGTGATATTGGCATACTGAGGAGAAAGATTTGATCCTTCCTGGGGTGGAGAGTTTTTTAAATAAAAAGATGACAAAAGAGCTGTGCTTTAATTCCCATTGAAGTTGCTATGGTTTACTTAGAGACTTGATGCAAGAAAATATTTGAAAGCAAAATGATTATGGAATGGACCTCATCAGGCTGTTTGCTAGAAAGTTTCCTGGTTAATATTTTGATCCATCTCATGATGCATCATGGGTCATTATGGTACAAAACATTTAGTTATACTTGTAGCCTCACTTTTTCTCTGATTTGGAAAGATCATCTGTCTAAACTTCACTGTATAGCCTATTTAAATTATCCATGGCCTAGTTCCAAATTTTATATGCATTATAAAATCTTTGTGACCCCATAGACTGTAGCCTCTATCCATGGAATTCTCCAGGCAAGAATACTGACGTGGGTAGCCATTCCCTTCCCCAGATCTTCCAACCCAGGGATTGAACCTGAGTCTTTCATATTGCAGGCAGATTCTTTACTGTCTGAGCCAGCAGGGAAGCCTGAAATATTAATACCATTCTATTAAGTTCATGGAAAAATGGGAAAATCATTCTAGCATCTAGCCCTATCCTTAAGACTGACATTAGATTAGAAGACTTCTGAGTCCCAGCACAATTCACCATGGAATAAAAGTATATTGTAGTAAATTCCAGATAGAGGGCTCCAACTGTGTCACAGCTTATCTGTATGAGTTCCCACCCAGCCAGTCCTGGAAAAATTGAAGTGCTTTGTATCTCACATAGCTAGAACAATGGCTAGATATAGTACTGACTATCAGCCTCAGATGAAATCTCCAGTGGTTTGAAGGACAGAACAAAGTTAAAGGATTGATACTACCTGACTTCGAGGCTTACTATGAAGCTACAGTAATCAAGACAGTGTGGTATTAGAGAAAGGAGATACAAACAGCTAAGTGGAAGAGTATACAGAGCCCCAAGACTCACATAAGTAAAGTCAAATGATCTTTGACAAGGAAGCAAAGGCAGTAAGTGTAATGGAGGAGAGATAGTCCTTTTAACAAATGGTCAGATGGTACTAGAACTACGAGACACCTGTATCCAAAAAAAAAAAAAAGGAAAAAAAATGAATCTAGACACATACCTTTCCTTCACAAAAATTCTAAATGGATTGTAGATCTAATTGCTTAAAACTCCTGGAAAAACACAAGAGAAAACCTAGAAGGCCTTAGTATGTCAATAGCATTTTTTAGATATAACATCAAAGACATGGTCCATGAAAGGGTTGATATTCTGTCTTCATTAAAATTTTAAAATTTCTCACTTTGTGAAAGACAGTGTCAAGAGAATGACAAGTCATGGACTAGAAGAAAATATTTATGAAAGACACATCTGATAAAGGACTATTATTCAAAATACACAAAGAACTCTTAAACTCAACAAAGAAAACAATCCAATTAAAAAATAGGCCAAAGACTTTAATAGACACCTCTTCAAGGTGATATACTAATGGCAAATAAACATATGAAAAGGTGCTACACATCGTATGTCATCAGGGAAATGAAAAATAAAACAACCTTGAGAGACTGCAACATACCTATTGAATGGTCAAAATCCAGAACACTGACAACCTTCTATGCTGATGAGGATGAAGACTGACAGGAGCTCTTATACATCACTGGTTCAGTTCAGTTCATTCGCTCAGTCATGTCTGACTCTTTGTGACCCCTTGAACCACATCACATCAGACCTCTCTGTCCATCACCAACTCCTGGAGTCCACGCAAACCCATGTCCATTGAGTTGGTGATGCCATCCAACCATCTCATCCTATCGTCCCTTCTCCTCCCGCCTTCAATCTTTACCAGAATCAGGATCTTTTCAAATGAGTCAGTTCTTTGTATCAGGTGGCCAAAGTATTGGAGTTTCAGCTTCAATATCAGTCCTTCCAATGAACACTCAGGACTGATCTGCTTTAGAATGAACTGGTTGGAGCTCCCTGCAGTCCAAGGGACTCTCAAGAGCCATCTCCAAAACCACAATTCAAAAGCATCAATTCTTTAGCACTCAGCTTTCTTTATAGTCCAACTCTCACATCCATACATGACCACTGGAAAAACCATAGCCTTGACTAGACAGACCTTTGTTGACAAAGTAATGTCTCTGCTTTTTAATATGTTACCTAGGTTGGTCATAACGTTCCTTCCAAGGAGTAAGTGTCTTTTAATTTCATGGCTGCAATCACCATCTGCAGTGATTTTGGAGCCTCGAAAAATAAATTCAGCCACTGTTTCCACTGTTTTCCCATTTACTTGCCATGAAGTGATGGAACCGGATGCCATGATCTTAGCTCCCATATCACTGGTGGGAATGCACAATGATACAGTCATGCTGGAATACAGTTCAGCAGTTTCTTTCAAAACTAAACATACTCTTAACATATGATACAGCAATCACATTCCTTGATATTCACCCAGAGTTGAAAACTCATATGTACACAAAAACAAGCACATAGATGTTTATAGCACTTTTATTCATAATTCCCAAACCTTGGAAGCATCCAAGATGTTTTTCACTAAGTGAATGGATAAATAAACTGTGATACATCAAGACAATGGAATATCACAAGTATTATTTACCATTGAAAAGAAATGAGCTATCAAGTCATGAAAAGACATGGAGGAAGCTTAAATATATATTACTAAGTAAAAGATACCAATCAGAAAAGGCCACAGACTGTATGATTCCAACTATATGACATTCTGGAAAAAGCAAAGCTATGTAGATGGTAAAAACAGCAGTGGTTATCAANGACTAGAAGAAAATATTTATGAAAGACACATCTGATAAAGGACTATTATTCAAAATACACAAAGAACTCTTAAACTCAACAAAGAAAACAATCCAATTAAAAAATAGGCCAAAGACTTTAATAGACACCTCTTCAAGGTGATATACTAATGGCAAATAAACATATGAAAAGGTGCTACACATCGTATGTCATCAGGGAAATGAAAAATAAAACAACCTTGAGAGACTGCAACATACCTATTGAATGGTCAAAATCCAGAACACTGACAACCTTCTATGCTGATGAGGATGAAGACTGACAGGAGCTCTTATACATCACTGGTTCAGTTCAGTTCATTCGCTCAGTCATGTCTGACTCTTTGTGACCCCTTGAACCACATCACATCAGACCTCTCTGTCCATCACCAACTCCTGGAGTCCACGCAAACCCATGTCCATTGAGTTGGTGATGCCATCCAACCATCTCATCCTATCGTCCCTTCTCCTCCCGCCTTCAATCTTTACCAGAATCAGGATCTTTTCAAATGAGTCAGTTCTTTGTATCAGGTGGCCAAAGTATTGGAGTTTCAGCTTCAATATCAGTCCTTCCAATGAACACTCAGGACTGATCTGCTTTAGAATGAACTGGTTGGAGCTCCCTGCAGTCCAAGGGACTCTCAAGAGCCATCTCCAAAACCACAATTCAAAAGCATCAATTCTTTAGCACTCAGCTTTCTTTATAGTCCAACTCTCACATCCATACATGACCACTGGAAAAACCATAGCCTTGACTAGACAGACCTTTGTTGACAAAGTAATGTCTCTGCTTTTTAATATGTTACCTAGGTTGGTCATAACGTTCCTTCCAAGGAGTAAGTGTCTTTTAATTTCATGGCTGCAATCACCATCTGCAGTGATTTTGGAGCCTCGAAAAATAAATTCAGCCACTGTTTCCACTGTTTTCCCATTTACTTGCCATGAAGTGATGGAACCGGATGCCATGATCTTAGCTCCCATATCACTGGTGGGAATGCACAATGATACAGTCATGCTGGAATACAGTTCAGCAGTTTCTTTCAAAACTAAACATACTCTTAACATATGATACAGCAATCACATTCCTTGATATTCACCCAGAGTTGAAAACTCATATGTACACAAAAACAAGCACATAGATGTTTATAGCACTTTTATTCATAATTCCCAAACCTTGGAAGCATCCAAGATGTTTTTCACTAAGTGAATGGATAAATAAACTGTGATACATCAAGACAATGGAATATCACAAGTATTATTTACCATTGAAAAGAAATGAGCTATCAAGTCATGAAAAGACATGGAGGAAGCTTAAATATATATTACTAAGTAAAAGATACCAATCAGAAAAGGCCACAGACTGTATGATTCCAACTAAATGACATTCTGGAAAAAGCAAAGCTATGTAGATGGTAAAAACAGCAGTGGTTATCAAGGACTGGAGAGAGGAAAGGATGAATAGGTGAAACAGAATTTTTAAGGCTGTGAAAATATTCTGTGTGATATTATAAGGATGGATACTTGTTACTGCACGTTTGAGACAAACAGTCCCAAAGAGCAAATTATAATGTAAATTGTGGACTTTGGGTAATCATAATGTGTTAGCATAAGTTCATCAACTGAAACAAATGCTCCATTCTGGTAGGAGATGCTGGTAATTTGGAAGGCTATACATACATGATGCCAAAGAGTGTGTGGGAAGTCTCTGAACCTTCCTATTTTGCTGTGAATCTGAAACTACTCTAAGAAAATAAGATCTAAAAGCAAAAATAAAAATAGTAAGATGATGTTTTGAATAAAACAAGTCACTTGCTTAAGCTCACTGATCACAGATAAAATGTTAAATATAGTAAAGGATGAAGTATCCTGATTCTAATAAGTGTCATGATTCCTACAAATTAAGCAGCCCTTCAAGAAGAATTATATTTAAAAAAGAAAAATCTTTACTTAATTCAGAAATCACACTCATATTTGATCTTACCCCCTCACTATGGACATGATACCATATATGTCATGAATTATAGTGTCCTCTGAATTTTGAAGATTACTTCATGATAAGTCTATTCCTCAGTATACTAATGGCTTGAGACACTAAAACTAAGTTGATAATGCTTATCCACTGAACATTAAACCAAAACGAAAAGACGAACCTAAAGCAAAAACTTTGCAACCATATCACTGCACTTATCTTAACCCTAACTGAGTTATCCTTGATGAATCCTTAGAGTGGAAGACTCATTTGCCATATGATAATTGAGTTGCAGAAGTTTTCAGAAACAAAAAGAACTTTGTCTACATGCATATATAGGCTGTAAGTATCATGTTCCCTTACATCTATATATCACTGCAAGAGTATTAGGAAAGTTCAGAAAATCCCAGTAGCCATCAATTCTCAATCTGTTTTTAATTACCTGAAAAAATCTAGACAAGTTTGAGTCATCCAAGCCAGTGGTGTTTCCATAACCAACTGTTTCTAAGAAACATACAAGATCAGAAGCAGTTCTGCTTTCTTAACCCTCAGCAATTTAAAATAGCTACAGAGAGAAAAGCAATACTAGGGAGAGCACAAAATATACCTTGTGGAGTGTTCCAATGCAGCACATTCATTAAACACTTATGATTCTTTAAATATTTTACTCATGAACACCATATAAAATTATGGACTTTCTAACGCTGAAATTTGGACTGCCTGCTTACTCTACGTCCAATTCCACCCCTTCTCCATGATTTTTACCCTTGATTCTTCCCCAAAGTATACCAAAATCTTATTTTCTGTAAGTTCAAATTGGTTTCACCACTTCTAGGATAACCATTCTTACAGTTGTTTATAGTTTTTAAATGATCCTTTATGATATCTAAATAATCACTTATCACTGCTACCACATTAAAAACTCATCTGATGATGATGACATAATTGAACAACAGTTGGGAAATCATTAACTGTAAACAGATGCTGATGAGCTCTTCAAAAATCTAGATGACATGGATTATTTGTAATCCATAACTCTATGGAGAATAAAAACACAGCGTAAGAAAATTTCTGTCTAACTAACCCTAAAGGGAAATTATATGATGTTGCTGCTGCTGCTAATTCGCTTCAGTCGTGTCCGACTCTGTGCGATCCCATAGATGGCAGCCCATCANGAGCTCTTCAAAAATCTAGATGACATGGATTATTTGTAATCCATAACTCTATGGAGAATAAAAACACAGTGTAAGAAAATTTCTGTCTAACTAACCCTAAAGGGAAATTATATGATGTTGCTGCTGCTGCTAATTCGCTTCAGTCGTGTCCGACTCTGTGCGATCCCATAGATGGCAGCCCATCAGGCTCCCCGGTCCCTGGGGTTCTCCAGGCAAGAACACTGGAGTGGGTTGCCATTTCCTTCTCCAATGCGTGAAAGTGAAAAGTGAAAGTGAAGTCGCTCAGTCGTGTCCGACTCTTAGCAACACCATGGACTGCAGCCTACCAGGCTCCTCTGTCCATGGGATTTTCCAGGCAAGAGTACTGGAGTGGGATGCCATTTCCTTCTCCAAATTATATGATAAAACTTCACAAATCTTGAATAAAAGAGAGACGTTTACTTCAATTATTGAATACCTTACACAGATGCAGTATTAGTATATTCAAATAGACAGACAAAAACAAATGAATAAGACATGCTTGATTTAAGAACCTACGTTTTTCATCTAAGGTATTATCAGCATAAAAGCCTTTTTTTTTTACTTTATACTTAGATTTTTTTAATACACTGAAATTTAATTTAGACAAATCTTTTATTTTAGCCACATAATGATGGTTCCTATCTCCCCCAACTCTGTGTTGTTGTCAGTATCAAGGACAAAGTATTTGTACAACCCCACTCAAGTTTTATTCTTTAGCATCTTTTAGACCAGTGAAGAAAGTTTTATAAACAAATAATTGCATTATACTGAGAAATAATGTTATATTAGACAAACACAATAAGACCACAGATGAGAAATTGTGTTATAGTATAATTGCTTTAATCTGCTTTAATATATGATAAGTAACAACTAACACTGGCAATATAAGAGCTAAAGTGCAATTTTAAAATACTGATCATGAANTGTGAGATGAGTGCAATTGTGCGGTAGTTTGAGCATTCTTTGGCATTGCCTTTCTTTGGGATTGGAACACATGTGAGAGTTGGACCATAAAGAAGCCTGAGCACTGAAGAACTGATGCTTTCAAATTATAGTGCTGGAGAATCCCTTGGACAGCAAAGAGATCCAACCAGTCCATCCTAAAGTAAATCAGCCCTGAATATTCATTGGAAGGACTAATGCTGAAGCTCCGATACTTTGGCCACCTGATGTGAAGAGCCAATTCATTGGAAAAGACTCCAGTGCTGGGAAGAATTGAAGGCAGGAAGAGAAGAGGGCAACAGAGAATGAGATTGTTGGATGGCATTATCAACTCAATGGACATGAGTTTGAGCAAATGCCAGGAGATAGAGAACAGGGTAGCCTGGTGTGCTACAGTCCATGGGGCAAAGAAAAGTTGGACCTGAGTGAGCAACTGAACAACAACAACAACAATAAAGTTCAATAAACCTTTTTGCCGTATGACTACATGGATGTCTTTAAGGATGAGCAGTCACTCTGAAATAATTGGGGTAAAGAACTTCCAGTTATTCTAACAATTGTTATTGCAACAACAATGACCCTCCTCCACTTTCGAAAAATAAATAATCATTAAGAAATCAGATATTCACTGGAAGGAGATTACTTATCATAAATTAAATTGATTTCAGGCATTTAGCTTCCCCAAGCTTAGATCTTTTTTTTTTCCCCTTCTCTGTTGTCTTATTGATAGAGTTGAGACTGATAGCTGGTCAAGGAAACCCCATCAGGTCAACACTTTGTAAAGAGAATTAACAGTCATGCCAATATAATAATCTCACTAAGTGCTTTAGTTCAACAGTGAGAACCTAACTTAGGCAACCCCAGGCCAGTGTTTCCAGGTGCACAACTCAATCACCCCCAAATGATGACAGAACCACCCAATAATGTTATGAGAAACGTCAGTCTACACACTTTTATCCCCAAGTACTATATAACTTTCAGATTTATACCCAACTTTGATATAGGCACTTGAACCAGACCTTTTGGATTGATGCTCTTGAGGAAGGAGAGAAAATGATCTGTTTATTGAGAAGCAAGCCTCAATTGGTTTCCAGAAATTAGAAGACTTCAGTGACTGAACAACAACAACACAGTCAGAAAAAGTGAAAGCATTAGTTGTTCAGTCATGTCCGACTCTCTGCTGGACTACCCATGGAGTGTAGCCCACCAGGCTCCTCTGTCCATGGAATTCTCCAGGCAAGGATACTGAAGTGGGTAGCTGTTCCCTTCTCCAAGGGACTTTTCCAATCCAGGGTTTGAACCCATGTCTCCTATATTGCAGGCAGATTTTTACCATCTGAGCCATCAGGAAATCCCTTATAATCAGAGTACTTTATTTAATGATTGTAAAATAATTATTATCAAAGATAAAAAAACTAACAATATTTTCTGTAATTCACATTACATGGATATTTGTGACAAAGTCTCAGATCTGCTTTCCTACCTTTGTCTGACTCTGTGTGACCCCATAGACGGTGGCCCACTAGGCTCCCGTCCCTGGGATTCTCCAGGCAAGAATAATGGAGTGGGTTCCCATTTCCTTTTCCAGTGCATGAAAGTGAAAAGTGAAAGTGAAGTCGCTCAGCCATGTCCGACTCTTTGAGACCCCATGGACTGTAGACTACCAGGCTCCTCCGTCCATGGGATTTCGCAGGCAAGAGTACTGGAGTAGGGTGCCGTTGTAATCTGCTCAGGAGATTTAGTAGCCAAAACAATTATACTATCTATTTTTTAAATGGTGCTTTCACCTCAAGTTACAAAAGCTCTTGTGCTATAACTTGTGATAAATATCAATATCTATTAAATTAAGTAAAATATAGATCTACCTAAAGTGCCAAGAAGTATTTGAAGTGCCTCTCTGACTCAAAAAGAACACTTTCATAATTTGAAAAGAAGGTATCATCATTGTGTTACATTTCTGGAAAACAAAAGATGCGAGCTTTTGCATTTAAAATACTGTATTTGTTGGTGGTTTATGGGGTGTGTAGGAAAACCAGGAGTTACTGCTGAAAGACAAATTCCATGCAGCTATAACAGAATGTTTAAATAAGTTATTTTTGAATGAGATCTTTTATGTCCCATGCAATTCAGTGCCTCAGGCTGTGAGCTCCCATAACTTGAGTTGAAGGAAGTCTAGTTTCTGTTGAAACAAAAGTATAAGATGAATTATGTCAAGAGAAACCCTAGTTTAATATGCTGTGCCCTGGCTTACTCATAGAAGTTTCTTTGTAAAATACCCTGAGGGTGCAGGCAAGGAGCAGATTCTAGTATTTCTGGTCAATTTCAAACAAACAAATGAAAATGACATAAAATGGCAGTAATATAGTCTTACGAGCATAGGGAAGCTTGATCCTTCTGTCAGCCTCTTTAACTTTTTCCAACTGTGTTTAGTTTTCATCCTTTATTATTTATTGATTTAGAAGCAAAGCTTTTCTTTGCACTTATCTGCTGGCTGTACAAAAATTAAATCCCCAAGATAACAGCATACATCTGGTATGTCCCAATTTCTAAATAATTTCTTTTTTATGTATATGCTTCTAAATTTCACCCCCTCAGTGAGACCCTCATGAACAAACAACATTCATCTCCTGTCCCCTTTTCCTGCTTTATCCGTCTCTAAAGACTTTATAATGGTCTCACGTACTGTAAACTTTACCAATTTGCTTTTTGGATTGCCTGTCTCTCCTTCACTCTAGATCATAAACTCCATAAGAGAAGGACTTTGGGTCTGTTTCAATCACTGCTAAACCCCACAGGCTTAAACATTGACTGGCACATACCTTAACAGCATTGGTTTAGGGTTTTAAGAACTGGAATTCATAGGATAAATAAGAGAGGTGGAAAGGTAGGTTGAATATACAACAGGGATTATGTGTGATCTTTATAGCATGTTTCTTTACTGATTCTGGATGGATAATTGACCCAGTGGAATTTTTTGAAATATTCAGTGTTTATTTCTTTAATACCGTTCTCTCTACCTCTTTTCTAAGTTCCTATTTTGTCTCTCTCCAGGCACCAAATATTCTTGCCTGCCTTACTCCCCCATACAGCACTCATATAGATAGTCCTTGTACTTCTACTTCAGAAAGGTGAGTAAAAAATGTCCTCCTTTCTTTAAAATATAAAATGTCCCTGACCCCAGTTATTTCAATTATGACTCCTCCCCACATCTTTCCATAAACGTCCTCTTCTTTGAGATTACAGTAGATCATTTTTGGAGCCATATGTTTAAACAAACTCATTTTTAACCTCTTCAACTCCCTAGGTTCTGTCTGCCGGTTTTTATTTCTCTTGTTAAATCAAACTAACCTTGAATTTTTGAAGTATCAGAAGTATGACAAAGTCAAACAAGATACTTTGGACAGGTTTAAAGATCCACCCTTGGGAGCAGGACCTAGGGTGATCCCAGTTTATCTGAGATTTTACCAGTTTTATCACTGGAAGCTCCACATCCAGGGAAAACTCTCAGTCTCAGACAAACTGAGATACCTAGTCATCACAACCAGACCTCAAAATACGGGCAAGGTTTCCTTGCCTAGAAACATGCCTCTGGGCTTAGGTTTCTTAACTCATCCTAGTTTGTCTCCTTCTACTTCTACTCTTCTAGAACTAACAGAGTTTTGCACACCAACCATCATGGCAGTGCAAAACTGCCTCTGATGGTGGGAATGGAGAGTGAGAACTGGAAGGGATCAGATGTCCATATAGCTACTCAGTTTTTATTTCCCATCATGGATGCTCATTCAGGATAACCCAAGTAAATCATCAATGCAATCCAAACCATAAGACAATCAAATGTAGAATTAAATGTTGTCTTATAATCAATAAACAAATATATTTAAAATACATTCTAATCCATAAGAAATAATGTGATTTCCATGCAAAGAACAATTTGACACTGGTTATTGGAAGACCATGGCAACCCACTCCAGTACTCTTGCCTGGAAAATCCCTTGGACGGAGGAGCCTGGTAGGCTGCAGTCCATGGGGTCGCAGAGAGTCGGACATGACTGAAGCGACTTAGCAGCAGCATTGGAAGACTACAGCAAAGTTGTTTGTTGTTTTGGTTTGTATTACTGATGGTGAATATTCTTTATTCATGAAGAAGTTTCTAGAAGTTTTTTTTTAAGAGTGCAGTATCAGTCACAGGTAGTCAGGGTAGACATATAATCAGTCACAGTAGATTCATTCTAACATTGAACTTAGCTCCAAGTGCCTCTGACTATTATTCTACATCCAAGCTTTAGCTATATTATGGAAAAAGCACTAGTTTAGAACAAAGCCTGATCCAGTCCTAGCTTCACTGCGTCTCAGATGTGAGAACCTGGGCAATAAGAGAACATTGCTAAGGTGATCAATAAACAGGGAACAACAAGGTCTAACCTGCACATTCACATGGCTATTGTTGGATCAATAAGATAAGGACCTTAGAAGGTTTTTACATACATATAACATATTTTGACTATTTGGTAACATCAATTCCTTACCTCAAATTAAATAATGAAGCATGCATCTATTGATGAAAAAAACTGAATTATAGCAGTCAAAATAGATGGTAGAGAGGCAGAGGCATTTAATTGGNACAGCAAAGTTGTTTGTTGTTTTGGTTTGTATTACTGATGGTGAATATTCTTTATTCATGAAGAAGTTTCTAGAAGTTTTTTTTTAAGAGTGCAGTATCAGTCACAGGTAGTCAGGGTAGACATATAATCAGTCACAGTAGATTCATTCTAACATTGAACTTAGCTCCAAGTGCCTCTGACTATTATTCTACATCCAAGCTTTAGCTATATTATGGAAAAAGCACTAGTTTAGAACAAAGCCTGATCCAGTCCTAGCTTCACCGCGTCTCAGATGTGAGAACCTGAGCAATAAGAGAACATTGCTAAGGTGATCAATAAACAGGGAACAACAAGGTCTAACCTGCACATTCACATGGCTATTGTTGGATCAATAAGATAAGGACCTTAGAAGGTTTTTACATACATATAACATATTTTGACTATTTGGTAACATCAATTCCTTACCTCAAATTAAATAATGAAGCATGCATCTATTGATGAAAAAAACTGAATTATAGCAGTCAAAATAGATGGTAGAGAGGCAGAGGCATTTAATTGGTAGCAGTGTGCGTGCCTGCCTGTGTGCTAAGTCCCTTCAATCATATCTGACCCTTTGCGACCCTATGGACTAGAGCCCGCAGACTCCTCTGTCCATGGGATTCTCCAGGCAAGAACACTGGAGTAGGTTGCCATGCCCTCCTCCAGGGGGCCTTCCCGACCTAGGGACTGAACCCGTGTTTATTACATCTCCTGCACTGGCAGGTGGGTTCTTTACCACTAGCACCACCTGTGAATCCAGGCAGTGTACATAGTTAACTAATCATAAACTATATCATCAAACACACAGAAAGCAAGCAGTCAACAGTGGTTGGAGTAGTGTAACGTGGGCATGTGGAAACTTATAAAGCAGAGAACTGCTAAATGGTTTGTGAGGTCACAGAGCAGTGTGTCTTTATTTATTTTTGTTCTTACCTTCTTCTAGGAGAATTTAAGGTATTTCACAAAACTGAAAGTGGACAAATAGGCACTGAACTGGATTTTTAAAAATGTAATCCTTCGTTCTTTTCCTTGAACCATAGAAGAAAATATGCTGTCCTGGGAGTTAGGAGGTCAGAGATCTGCAAATAGCAGTCTGCTTTTTCTTGGGAAAATTACCTGACCTGTGTGCAGAAGTTTCCTCATTTGTAAAACAAGATTATATTAGTGTTGGTTTGCATTTTTCAAACTATTAGATGAAATAGAACAAATTAGACAAAAATAGTTCAAAGAGCAGAGTATATAATAAAGATAATTATTGTTCCTTGAAACATATTTCAGTTTTGAAAGTGTGTGTTCACACATACACATTGCGTCACAAAGCAAAGTATATTTCTTACAATGTTTCATGGTCAAAACCACTTTCTTTTCATTTTTTAGGTGTCTTATAAGATTCTTTCTAACCTGTATCCTCTACTGATTCTATCTTCCTTGGTTTTAAGATGAAAAGAAATAACCAAATCTTCAAGTATTTTTATACTTTTCTGCTCTTTCCTTTTTCCTCCGCAATCTCCATCCTTGTCTCCATCACTGCTTGTAAATACTTCAAAACCCTATGTGAAGGATCACTTTTCTATCATCACAAATTAACTGTAGTAATATTTTGTACTTGAATGTGGATCCAATTGAATATATTGTCCTCTAAGTGTAATATTTAAACAGTTAACAAACTTTATATCATCGTCACTGTGTGTAGAGAAAAGCCAGTGGCAACTCTAGATTACCAACTTTTGATATTTCAAAATGTCCCTTTCAGTGAGATGCTTCCTAGAAGGCAGAAACAGACTCTGGGAAACAAAAGCGATCTAAAGAGGAAAATGATCATCACAAGCAGTGATCAGCAAAACAGAATCTCCTCTCCCTCGTATACACGTATGTTCAGACTGAGATAAGCACACACATAGTTCAGTTTCAAGCAAAACTTTCTTGAGAGACAAGTGGCAGGGAGCACTGAAGCTGAAAGCAATGTGACAGCACAGTGGCACACAATGGTGAGAAACAGCTCAACCCTGTAATTAATTTCTATCATTACAGTCCCATCAATATCACTTAAGGAGGATGACTCTGACAGGATGAGAATATTACCTAGAAACAGATTTCCTACTTCAAAGGTTATAGTACTGTTTGCACATACACTTTAGAAGAAGTTATAAAAAGGTGAAAAATGTGGAAGGCATTATGTATAACCTGAGAATAACTAAGCAGAACATAAGTATATGTGCTTGACATTGGCTATGGTAGACATTAAGCTTGACATATTTTTCCCCTCTAAAAAGAAAGGCAGATGTTCAGTTCCCAAAACAGGACTGAGAAAACAATGTATATTTAGGATCAATTTATTTAAGATCCTATTGCTTTTTATTTGCTCTCTATAATGGTGAGTACTAATGAAGTAAACAAAATTGCCTCAAAGTGGAGCCATTATTATAGAAAATAGAAAAAAAGGAGAAATGGTATTAGATATAACCAATTATCTTTAGGAGATAATCAATTAAATAGACACAAAAAAGACAATGTAGAAAAAAATTCCCTTTGCAGCTATACCAGTATGGCTAAAGAAAACAAAATTGTAGAATAGTGGGTCGTCATGAAGAAAGTTATATGAAAAGCTGTAAAATCTTCCCTTAGGCTCAAAATAAAGTTTCTTTCATCCTAATCAAAGTCTGGCAAGTGATTTATTTGGAAGACTGTTCTGAACTCCCCCAGTTGAGAAACACCACACCTTAGAATCTTCTCTGTCCAAGATATATTATTGCATTAGGTTTACTATATCTTTAAAGCATACACAAATCACTTAAAATGACTTCTAATCCGCAAACTCGATATCCATTTCACTCCCTTCCTTTGAAAATCTGAGTAAATTCCAAGTAATGAAATAAGGATAACTGAACACTATTTTGTAAGATATGATAGGCTCCAGAATTAAAATTACAAACAATTTGAACTTAATGTGAGGTGAAGTCACTCAGTCCTATCCGACTCTTTATGACCCGTGGACTGTAGCCCACCAAGCTCCTCCATCCATGGGATTCTCCAGGCAAGAATACTGGAGATGGTTGCCATTTCTTTCTCCAAGGGATTTTCCCTACCCAGGGATCAAACCCAGGTCTCCCACATTGCAGGCAGACTCTTTAACCTCTGCACCACCAGGGAAGCTCTTAAATATAAAAATACAGTCTCTCTAAATTTGAACCTAGATATATAAAATAAATCAAACTTTTGAAATACTTTCTTCAGACTAAATCAGTGTAAGCAACAAAATGACCCTTTGTTGTATATTTCTGACTTCTAAATTAAATTTTCACCCTGACAAAATATAACTTAAACATTCTTCAGGCATATGTATGAATAACATGGTGACATTTTCTTTAGCATTTAAAGGGAGGAAAAAAGAAACTGCGTAAAAGGTGATAAGATGAGTTGTTTGTGGGAAAGAAACTCATATTTCTTCTTTGCCTCAGGGATACCATCTTCTTTTTTCTAACTCAATTTTTATATAAGTTTAAATTTTCTCATTGGAATACTCAAAATCAGTTGAGGGTAAAGTGCTGGAATTTAAATATCATACTTTCTGCAGGCAGGTAAAGTTCAGAGCTCTGATTCTATGGTATATGTATCAGATGTGGCAACACCATTTCTTTGTTAAGGCAACAAATATTTTTGAGGGTCTAGATTATACCAGATGTTATAACAGACAACATGGTAGGCACTAGGAATATAGTAATGAATATAACATCTATGATCCTGGATGGTGAGATGAGAAAAACAAAAGATAAACATACTTTAACAATTAGAAAGGATGAGTGCAATGAAAGAAACAAATAGGATTTTGTAAAAGAAGATAACAGGCAAGGACCAGATCTAGATGGAAAAGTCAAGGACATCTCTCAAGGTGATATTCAGGCTAACACATCAAGATGAAGCAGCCAAGGGAAGACTGGGAATAGAGATTTCTCAGAGTAGAAAAGTAGCTTATCCATAGTCATGAGTCTGGAGAGAGCTTGCAATGTTGTAAGAACAGATAAAAGGCTAAGGGGACAGACACAAAGGTGAACTTCCACAAATGGTGCACAAAAGAAAGCACCATTTGAGAAATGATTTAATTTGAGAAATTAAGTCATGGCCTGTTTATACAGTATTTCTTGATAAACTTTAGTAATGAGTTAATGTTTTATTCTAAATGGAATAGAAGCCACTGAAAAATATTAGTCAGAAACATCGTAGTTGATAATTTTTCATATATTATCTATCTACTTCAGAAATAATTGTTTCAAATTAATACACATAACTGATGTACACATAATCGAGGGACAAAAAGTAGTTGAAACATTGCAATAAAATATGGATGTAAATAAGAAAACGTAAATATCATACTGGACATAGAAAAGGCATATAATGTTATTTAAACAGAGTGATTGGAACATATCGTAAGATTAGGTTTGCTTTCCACCCTTGCAGGTGATAAAACTTATTACAAATGTGTCAATAATGCAGCAGAGAGCTGAAAATACAGGTCTTTCACTGCTGCTGCTGCTGCTAGGTCGCTTAAGTCGTGTCCGACTCTGTGGGATCACATAGATGGCAGCCTACCAGGCTCCACTGTCCCTGGGATTCTCCAGACAAAAACACTGGAGTGGGTTGCCATTTCCTTTTCCACTGCATGAAGGTGAAAAGTGCAAGCGAAGTCACTGAGTTGTGTCCAACTCTCAGCGACCCCATGGACTGCAGCCCATAAGGCTCCTCCATCCATGGGCTCTTCCAGGCAAGAGTACTGGAGTAGGGTGCTGTTGCCTTCTCCTTATAGCTCTTAAAACTATGACTTAGAAATGGTTTTCAGTTCAGTTCAGTTGCTCCCTCTTGTCTGACTCTTTGCAACCCCATGAATCGTAGTACACCAGGCCTCCCTGTCCATCACCAACTCCCGGAGTTCACTCATACTCACGTCCATCAAGTCGGTGATGCCATCCAACCATCTCATCCTCTGTCATCCCCTTTTCCTCCTGCCCCAAGTCCCTCCCAGCGTCAGAGTCTTTTCCAATGAGTCAACTCTTTGCACAAGGTGGCNTTTGGCATAGTCAATAAAGCAGAAATAGATGTTTTTCTGGAACTCTCTTGCTTTTTCAGTGATCCAACATATGTTGGCAATTTGATCTCTGGTTCCTCTGCCTTTCCCAGAAGAAGGCTGAACATCTGGAATTTCACAGTTCACGTATTGCTGAAGCCTGGCTTGGAGCTTTGATAGAACCACACACAAAATAGATTATGGTACATCAAACACACTAGAAAAGAAGTATACTTCCCAAAGTCAAAGTGATATTATCACCAGCAAAATCCATTAAAAAGTCCCAGAAGATAAAAATAGAATCTGAGCTATAGAATATAGTTTAACCTTTTTTATTTTTTTTTCTTTCTTTTGTGCTTTGTCTNTGATAGAACCACACACAAAATAGATTATGGTACATCAAACACACTAGAAAAGAAGTATACTTCCCAAAGTCAAAGTGATATTATCACCAGCAAAATCCATTAAAAAGTCCCAGAAGATAAAAATAGAATCTGAGCTATAGAATATAGTTTAACCTTTTTTATTTTTTTTTCTTTCTTTTGTGCTTTGTCTATTTTTACTTGTTGTTTGGGCACCACAAGTGGAGGCTTCTGGCACCTGGCACTTCAGACCCAAGTTTCTAGTGTGGAAGAGCTGGGCTGACACCTCAGCTGGCAGGCTGTGTACAGAAGCACGTCACACAACATTGCAATTCAAGATGGCAGCACTAGGCCATGTGTAGAGACACTGCACCCAGGACTGTGATCTGGAGCCATAAGCAACAAAGCTGAATCTCCCCAGTGAGAACTCCATCCCATCCAGCTAGTGACAAAATCCCTTTAAAGCAGCCCTGCCAGGGCCTGTTGGGGAGAGTGTGTGCTCTAGGCCACAAGCTCATACCTCTCCATTCGTGGATCCAAGAATAAAGCTTTCCTTTGCTTCTGAACCAACCTAAACTTAGTGTCCTACTGGGTCAAACAACACGAGGTGGGAGAACCCTTGTTGGAACCCTCCTAAAGCTAGAAGACAGCTTCAGTGTTATCCCTGGTTGAGTTTTGCTGCATCTGGACCCCTAATTATGGTCTGGTACCTAGTTTTTTAGTCACTTAGTTATGTCTGACTCTTTGCAACCCCATGGACTGTAGCCTATCAGGCTCGTTTGCTCATGGAATTCTCCACAAGAATACTGCAGTGGATAGCCATTTCCTTCCCCGGGGATCTTCCTGACATAGGGGTCAAACTCACCGCACTGTCTTCTGCTTTGCAGGCAGATTCTTCGCTGCCCAAGCCACCAGAAATCCCCTAGGCCTCAGTTTAAAAGGAAAAAGAATGATGCTCTTCTTAAATGGAATTCAGAATACAAAGAGGTGTTTTGAATCAGAAAAGCAACAGCTTCAGGCCGCAGCCCTAGCCCTCCCAGATTTAGATAAACCGTTTGATCTTTACATTCTGTAGAAAAAAGGGGGCTTCCTTGGTAGCTCAGTGGTAAATAATCTACCTGCCAATACAGGAGACACAGGTTCAATCCCTGATCTGGGAAGATGCCACGTGCCTTGGACAACTAAGCCCTTGAACCACAACTACTGGCCCAAGCTCAAGAGCCCTGGAGCTGCAACTACTGAAGCTGGTACCCTAGAGCCTGTGCCCTACAACAAGAGAAGCCACGTGTTGAAAAAGTGGCCTCTGCTCTCTGCAACTAGAGAAAAACCCATGCAGCAATGAAGACCCAGCACAGACAGAAATAAGTAAATAAATAAACATTAAAGAAGAAAAAAAGGCATCGCTCTCGGGGTATTAGCTCAAAAACTGGAACACATTACTGATGGCTGCTTATTTCTCTAAACAATTAAATCAAACTGCTAATGGATGGCTTTGCCTTCAGGCAGTAGCAGTCACTACAACTTTACTAAAGGAGGCTGAAAATGTAATGCTTGGTCAGCCAGTCTTTATATGGACTCCACACCAGGCTCAAGCTTTAGTAAGTTCTACGGTGACAGAATGTCTATCACCTGGAACGTTGATTCAAGTTCATTCTGTGCATTTAAACAACACAGTGGTTACCATAAAATCCTGATACATGCTAGATCCTACCATGATGCTACCCACGGAAATAGGGGCCCTGGAGCATGATTGTATAGAAATCATAGACTCAATCTAGGAAGTGAACAGCAACCCTAACCTAGGAAGTAAGCCNTTCAAGTTCATTCTGTGCATTTAAACAACACAGTGGTTACCATAAAATCCTGATACATGCTAGATCCTACCATGATGCTACCCACGGAAATAGGGGCCCTGGAGCATGATTGTATAGAAATCATAGACTCAATCTAGGAAGTGAACAGCGACCCTAACCTAGGAAGTAAGCCTCTTCCTGAAGAAGCAGAATGGTTCACAGAAGTTTAATGAGAGAAGGAAAAAGGCTGGAAGGATACACATTAAACTCTCTGACCCAAGTAGTAGAAGCACAAAGCCAGCTTTCAGGGACTTCAGCCAAAAGGCTGAGCTGATAGCCTTCACCTGAGCCTTACAGTGAAGAACACAGATTTTAGATGTCCACAGATTCCTGGTATGCGTATGCCATGCTACACACCTGGGACTTTTTAGAAAGAGGTATGCTTATTGCAGATAATGAACATGTAAAACATGGCTTAAGCGTGTTGAAGCTTTAAAAGCAGTACAGTTACCAAAAAAAGTGACAAAGGAAGGGGATTCAGAGTTAATAAAGGGAAACAAGGAAGACAGAACTGCCCAAAGGGTAGCCCTAGAACCGATAACTTGGCAATTACCCCTCCTACCTCAAGTTCCAGATTCATCCAATTATTCCCCAATCCACACAAAAGAAAAATTAGACAAAGCCCTAAAATGAGGCTTCAGTGAGATCTCTGAGGTCATGGGTGGCTAGTCAATGAACATGGACAATACTTTCCCCAAACTGCAGCTTGTCAAGTCATTAGGGAGTCTCAACAAGGAACTCAAGTCCTTTATAATAGGTTCATTGAGCTCATGGCAATTTCTGGCATAAAAAGTATAAACAGTCAAATATAATCAGTCAGACAGTTGAGACATGTCCCATCTGCACAATGAACAACCCCAACACCAGACCCCAAAAGGCCCCAGATAAGGCCTATTCAGACCAGGGGGCCATATCCTAGGGACAATCAGCAGATTGATTTCACTGTCATGCCAAGAGTGCAGGACAATTTCAACTTGTTTTCTGGGTGGATAGAAGCATTCCTTGCTAGAACTGAACAGTTACTGAAATGGCGAAGGCATTAATGTGACCAAGCCCGAGCTCACTCTGCTTGCCTCACGGTAGGTCAATAAATCTGAGGGATGAGGGGTTGAGACAAGGAAGGGACTTTATTTGGGGAACCAGGTGACTGAGAAGATGGCAGGCTAGTCCCTCAAAATAACTATCTTGTGGGACTTGGATGCCAGTTTCTTTTGTGGATCAGAGATGGGAGAGGTGAGGAAACAAAGTAAAAAGACCATTTAATTCTTGCAAATATCTCTTAGAGTAGTAAGCCTCAGGCAGGGGGACGTGTTAGTTTCACTTCCTTACAACCCCTCATAGGTGGGCAGGGTCAGGCTATCTTCCTGAGGCAGGCCATTATATATGCCTAGAGTAGCAGATTTCCTCTTCTTGGGCTCTAAAATCACTGTGGATGTTGACTGCATAAAATTAGAAGATGACTGCCTATTGGCATGAAAGCTATGACAAACCTAGACAGTGTATTAAAAAGCAAAGACACCACCTTGCCAACAAAAGTCTGTATAGTCAAGGCTATGGTCTTTCCAGTAGTCATGTACAGATGTGAGAGCTTGACCATGAAGATGGCAGGGTGCCAAAGAATTGATGCTTTCTAATTGTGGTACCAGAGAAGACTCTTGACAGTCCCTTGTGCAGCAAGGAAATCTAATCAGTCAATCTTAAAGAAAATCAACCCTGAGTACTCATTGGAAGATCTGATGCTGAAGCTCCAATACTTTAGTCACCTGATGCAAACAGTCGTGTCACTGAAAAATCACTGATGCTGGGAAAGATTGAAAGAGAGAAAGAGAAGTCGCTCAGTCATGTCCAACTCTTTGNCTAATCAGTCAATCTTAAAGAAAATCAACCCTGAGTACTCATTGGAAGATCTGATGCTGAAGCTCCAATACTTTAGTCACCTGATGCAAACAGTCGTGTCACTGAAAAAGTCACTGATGCTGGGAAAGACTGAAAGAGAGAAAGAGAAGTCGCTCAGTCATGTCCAACTCTTTGCGACCCCATGGACTGTAGTCTACCAGGCTCCTCCGTCCATGGGATTTTCCAGGCAAGAGTACTGGAGTGGGTTGCCATTTCCTTCTCCAGGGGATCTTCCCAACACACAGATCAAACCTGGGTCCCCTGCACTGTAGGCAGACACTTTACTGTCTGAGCCGAGGGAGAGACTGAAGGCAGAAGGAAAAGAGGGTGGCAGAGGATGAGATAGTTGGATGGCATCACTGATTCAAAGGACATGAACTTGGGCAAACTCTAGGAAACAGTGAGGAACAGGGAGGCCTGAGGTGCTGCAGTCCATGAGGTTACAAAGAATCGGACATGACTTGGCAACTGAACAGCAACAATAACAAAATCGGCAAGATAAAGGGATAAAGTCACAGAAGAAGATCCAGTATGAAATCTAAATTAACACTTCCAGGTTACATTCAGTTCAGTTGAGTTCAGTCACTTAGTTGTGTCCAACTCTTTGTGACCCCATGAATTGCAGCACATCAGGCCTCCCTGTCCATCACCAACTCCCGGAGTTTACCCAAACTCATGTCCATCGAGTTGGGATGCCATCCAGCCATCTCATCCTCTGTTGTCCCCTTCTCCTCCTGCCCCCCATCCCTCCCAGCATCAGAGTCTTTTCCAATGAGTCAACTCTTTGCATGAAGTGGCCAAAGCACTGGAGTTTCAGCTTCAGCATCAGTCCTTCCAATGAACACCCAGGACTAATCTCCTTTAGGATGGACTGGTTGGATCTTCTTGCAGTCCAAGGGACTCTCAAGAGTCTTCTCCAACACCACAGTAAAAACATCAATTCTTTGGCACTCAGCTTTCTTCACAGTCCAACTCTCACATCCATACATGACCACAGGAAAAATCATAGCCCTGACCAGACAGACCTTTGTTGGCAAAGTAATGTCTCTGCTTCTTAATATGCTATCTAGGTTGGTCACAACTTTCTTTTCAAGGAGTAAGCGACTTTTAATTTCATGGCTGCAATAGAAATAGTCCCCAGATTTGGGCTTGTAGGATCCACACAAAATGATAACAGACCATGATTTGTGCCACATGTGGCAAATGGGATAACGAGGGCCCTGAGATTAAAATAGACCATGTACTCAACCTGGCAACCCCAATTGTCAGGGAAAGTAGAGATTCAATCAGAACTTCAGTGGCTTCTGATTGCCCTGATCTGCTTGATGTTAGCCTCAAGGAATAAGTTAAAGTGCAATCGAACTTGGGAGAAGGAAATGGCGACCCACTCCAGTATTCATGCCTGAGGAATCCCATGGACAGAGGAGCCTGGTGGGCTACATACAGTCCATGGGGTTAGGTGACGGACACAACTGAATGACTGAGTGCACAAACACATATTCTCTTTTTAATATTTGGGTCATGCATTTTAAATTGTCTGACGTTCTTTTTCTATAAAAGGTTAGACAAATGGTGATCACACAGGGATGTGAACAGTTAGGGCTGAGGCTGGGTGACAACCAAACATATCTAAAAGCAGCTGGGGAGGAGTTCTGCTTTTCTTCTTGGGATTGTGATTATGTCCCAAATTAGCAGGAAGAAAAACAGAAGCCAGACCATCGCTCCTTAGTGCCCCTCAAGAATGAGAACAGGAAAAAGGGCCAAAGAGGGATTTGCCACCAGCAAAGCCCATTAAAAATTCCCAGGAAATAAAAATAGAATCTAGGTAATAAAGTCTAACCTGTTCTTTTTTTCCCCCCCTCCCTTTGTTTGGGCTTGTCTAGTTTCACTTGCTTATAGGGGGTCCAATGCAGACTTAAATTGAAGAAAGTAGGGAAAACCACTACCCACGCAGGTATGACTTAAATCAAATCCCTTACGATTATACAGTGGAAGTGACAAATAGATTCAAGGGATTAGATCTGATAGAATGCTTGAAGAACTATGGAGGGAGGTTCATGACATTGTACAGGAGGCAGTGATCAAGACCATCCCCAAGAAAAAGAAATGCAAAAGGGCAAAATGGTCATCTGAGGAGGCCTTACAAATAGCTGACAAAAGAAGAGAAGTTAAAGGCAAAGGAGAAGAGGAAAGATATACCCATTTGAATGCAGAGTTCCAAAGAATAGCGAGGAGAGGTAAGCAAGCCTTCCTAGTGATCAATGCAAAGACATAGAGGAAAATAATAGTGTTAGACCTCGCGGTCTTTTCCTAGGACCCGTCGCTCCAAAGATCACCGAGACTCGGATTCGATGCAAACAGCAAGAGGATTTATTAAGCCGGCGCGCCGGGGTTCAGTCACCTCCAGGGAGGAACGAACCCCAAACTGTCGTTACAGAGCACTTTTAAGCACAAAAACCACAAACGGGTGTAACTAGGGTGGGGACAATTTGACTGGTTCACATAGGCTCGTTTGCTATCAGGTCTATACGGCTGGTCAGGGCCACATTCCAACGGCCTGAAAAACAATTTTTTTAGAAAGTCCCTGAAGGAAAAACATCCCTTGAGAGAGCCTAAAGGCCACATTGCATTAGATAAGAACCTGCCATGTTACATGAGATAAAAACCTGCTCTCAAGGGTTCAGCAAAAAACTTAATTTTTCTCTCAATAGAATGGGAAAGACTAGAGATCTCTTTAAGAAAATTAGAGATTCCAAGGGAACATTCATGCAAAGATGGGCACAATAAAGGAAAGAAAGAAATGCTATGGACCTAATAGACACAAAAGATATTAAGAAGAGGTAGCAAGAATACACAGAAGAACAATACAAAAAAAGATCTTCATGACGCATATAATCACGATGGTGTGATCACTCACCTAGAGCTAGATATCCTGGAATGCGAAGTCAAGGGGGCCTTAGGAAGCATCATGAGAAACAAAGCTAGTGAAGGTAATGGAATTCCAGTTGAGTTATTACAAATCCCAAAAGATGATGCTGTGCGTGTGCTGCACTCGATAGGCCAGGAAATTTGGAAAACTCAGCAGTGGGCACAGGACTGGAAAAGGTCAGTTTTCATTCTGTTGGGTAGATAGAATAGGAAAAAGGAGTCCAAAATGGCGGTGGCTAAAAGACAAAGAAGGGAAAAGCCCATGAAAATAGAACAAAGGAAGGTCCAAGGACCAGAGTGAGGACCTCAGGTAAAACAAACAGCCCTCCTGGCTAGCCCAATTTACATAGGGCAGGCTCAAGAGGAGGAGAAAAACATACAAAAAGAGGAGCCAAAATTGAGCGGGAGGTTTCTCTTCTTTTCCCAGCCTGCCCTGACTCCTCTAGAATGTATTTTCCTTTGCTTGCCAATAAAACTGAGCTATAACACTGGTCCATCCGTCACTTCAAATTTTTGCTGTGGCAAGACAGGACTGAGGAAATTATAAACTCCCCCAACAATTCCAATCTCAAAGAAAGGCAATGCCAAAGAATGTTCAAACTACCACATAATTGCACTCATCTCACATGCTAGCAAAGTAATGATCAAAATTCTCCAAGCCAGGCTTCAACAATATGTGAGCCATTAACTTCCAAATGTTCAAGGTGGATTTGGAAAAGCCAGAGGAACCAGAGATCAAATTGCCAACATCCGTTGGATCATCGAAAAAGCAAGAGAGTTTCAGAAAAACATCTACTTCTGCTTTACTAACTATGCCAAAGACTCTGACTGTGTAGATCACAACAAACTGTGAAAAATCCTGAAAGAGATGGGAGTACCAGACCACCTGACCTGCCTCTTGAGAAGTCTGTATGCAGGCCAAGAAGCAACAGTTAGAACTGAGCATAGAACAACAGACTGGTTCCATTTTGGGAAAAGAGTACATCAATGCTGTATACTGTCACCATGCTTATTTAGCTTATATGCAGAGTACCTCATGTATAATGCCAGGCTGGATGAGGCACAAGCTGGAATCAAGATTGCTGGGAGAAATATCAATAACCTCAGATATATAGATGACACGACCTGTATGGCAGGAAGAGAAGAAAAACTAAAGAGCCTCCTATTGAAAGTGAAAGAGGAGAGTGAAAAAGTTGACTTAAATCTCAAGATTCAGCAAACAAAGATCATGGCATCTGGTCCCATCACTTCATGGGAAATAGATGGGGAAACAATGGAAACAGTGGCTGACTTTATTTTTTGGACTCCAAAATCACTGCAGATGGTGATTGCAGCCATTAAATTAAAAGATACTTGCTACTTGGAAGAAAAGTTATGACCAACCTAGATAGCATATTAAAAAGCAGAGACATTACTTTTCCAGCAAAGGTCTGTCTAGTCAAAGCTATGGTTTTTCCAGTGGTCATGTATGGATGTGAGAGTTGGACTGTGAAGAAAGCTGAGCGCCGAAGAATTGATGCTTTTAAACTGTAGTGTTGGAGAAGACTCTGGAGAGTCTCTTGGACTGCAAGGAGATCCAACCAATCCATCCTAAAGGAAATCAGTCCTGAATATTCATTGGGAGGACTGATGCTGACTGAAACTCCAATATTTTGCCATGTGATGCGAAGAACCTACTCATTGGAAAAGAGCCTGATGCTGGGAAAGATTGAAGGCTGGTGGAGAAAGGGACGACAGAGGGTGAAATGGTCAGATGGCTTCACCAGTCAGTGGACATGAGTTTAAGTAAGCTCCAGGAGTTGGAAATGGACAGGGAAGCTTGGCGTGCTGCAGTGCACGGGATCACAAAGAGTTGGACATGACTGTGCAATGGAACTAATGCAGAAACTGCTGTAATGTGGAACTGCTGCACTGACACCTCAGCTCAGGGGGCGGCTATGTGCATAGACACTGCCTGGGCACCTTGATCTGGAGCATGAGCAGCGCTGCCCCCGTGAGAACTCCGCCGCCTCCCCACTGATGCTCATGAGATCCCTATAAAGCAGGCCCATCCACCACCTGTAGCAGAGTGTGTGCTCTACAGCATGACCTTGCACCTCCACTCTGATGACTCAGTAGTAAAGAATCCACCTGCCACTGCAGGAGATATGGGTTGGATCCTTGATCCAGGAAGATCCCAAGTGCCATGGAGCAACTAAGCCCATGCACCACATTAATTAAGCCTATGCCCTAGAGCCTGGGAACCACAACTACTGAGTCCACATGCTGCAGGAAGTGAGACTCGTGTGCCCTAGAGCCCATGCACTGTAAAAAGACAAGCCACCACAATGAGAAGACCAGACACCACAACTATAGAGTAGCCCCTGCTCACCACAACCAGAGAAAAGCCTGTGCATCAACAGAGACCTAGCACAGCCGAAAAAGAAAGAAATAAACAAAATTTTTTTTAATTCCTTTGATTCTGAACCACACTCGGTATCATTCTATTGACTCAAATGACACTGGGTGGAAGGACCCTTGTTGGAGCTCCACTCAGGTGGGTTGGTAACAATATTACTCTGTCAGGATCTGATTTCTACATTCTCTAGTATCTCTCCAGGGGACAGGAGAGTGGTACCTGGTGGTTTGGTACTTCCTTTGCCCTCCTGAGACCTTCCTATATGACTGCTACACCTCCTCTCCTCTGATCACCATCTATAGTTCTTCTGGTTTTGGAAGAGACAATACTTTGGAGTGGGTGTCAAGTGTCCTCTTATCACCCTATCTTAAAACACAAAACAATCTTTTCCTCTAAATCAGGGGATGGCAAAAGAGAGTCCTACAATGCTGGTACCTGTCTTTATACATAAATTTTTGTTGGAACATAGACACAAAGTGTCATCTATGGCTGCTTTCATACTATAACGTCAGAGTTGAACAGTTGAGTGAAGACCACAGGGTCCACAAAGATTAAGAAACTTACATCTTGCCTTTTATAGAGTTTGCCAATGCTTTCCCTAAATCGGCACAGCCACAGCATGTCCTGTAATATTTCAGGGTGCTACTTGAAGATGTAGTGAACACAGCATGGTATAGAAAGTTGCTTAGAATTGCTATTGGATGAGACCACTCTGGTACCCTGGTTAGATTTTCTCAATTTCTTCTGAGAAGCTCTGCTTAGTTCCTGTTCAATCTCTTTGGAGCTACTCATGCATGTTTAAGTAGTATATCATGGGGTCCAGATCCAAACACTGGATGCCTGTGTGAAAGAAAATTTTTCTCTCTCCTTTTAGTGTAAGTCCTGCATTCCTAGTCTCTCACTTTTTCTCAAGAGCTACCCCTTTACAGAATGATAAATTGGTGATGGAAATGTCCATATCCTACAGGGGAACTTGTACTTCCTGCCCAGAGGATGAAGTATTATTCTATAACACTCCCCAAATGATGCCATTCATTCTCACTTATTTACTGTCTTGACTTACAGTGTCCCCCATGCAAGTAAACTTTTCCAGGCAACTGCATTCAGGCTTGACCATACAACTTGCCTTGGCATAGCAGATCTCAGGTATTTAAATATCCTAGAGGAAACTAGAGCCATCACCTAGTTCAGCATTTCCATTTTTCCTTCTGCTTGGGGGAGATCATGTTCCAAACCACGAGTGGCAATACAGTCTGTACAAAGAAGAAACATGGCACAAACAATTCACAATGCCTCAGCTAACACATAACATGACTGACAAACTTACATTGCTATAAGCAACGTGATTTTTTAATTTTTTGTGCTGTTACATAGGATAATAGTGAGAGATGATTGTCTTAAGCAGCTTGGGTTAACATCATGAAATATCATAGACTGAATGGCTTAAACAACAGAAATTTATTTCTTACAGTTCTGAAGGCTGGGAAGTTCACAATCAAGGTGCCAACCAATTCAGTCCCTAATGAGAGCTCTCTTCTTGGCTTGTAGATGCCTGCTTCTTTGTTATATCCTCACATTGATGTTCCTCTATATTACTCTTCTTTTAAGGGCCATTTACTTCATCATGAGGTCCCCACACCCATGACCTAATCTAAATCTAATTGCTTGCCAAAGACCTCATCTCCAAATATCATCCTACTGGGGACGGGGGATTCAACATATGAATTATGGAGGGATATAAAAGTGAGAGTTGGACTGTGAAGAATGCTGAGCACTGAAGAATTGATGCTTTTGAACTGTGGTGTTGGAGAAGACTCTTGAGAGTCCCTTGGACTGCAAGGAGATCCAACCAGTCCATTCTAAAGGAGATCAGCCCTGGGATTTCTTTGGAAGGAATGATGCTAAAGCTGAAACTCCAGTACTTTGGCCACCTCATGCAAAGAGTTGACTCATTGGAAAAGACTCTGATGCTGGGAGGGATTGGGGGCAGGAGGAGAAGGGGACGACAGAGGATGAGATGGCTGGATGGCAGCACTGACTCAATGTACGTGAGTCTGAGTGAACTCCGGGAGTTGGTGATGGACAGGGAGGCCTGGGGTGCTGTGATTCATGGGATCGAAAAGAGTTGGACACGACTGAGCGACTGAACTGAACTGATAAACATTCAGTTCATAATAATAACTAATGTAGAAATTGGTAGCAGAAGTGAAGTACTGACATAATCAAAAATCTAAAATGTGTAGCACTGAAATTCAGTGTCAGAGATAGTAAGATTACCATCTCCTGGAATAATTTAGGAGGCTTCGAAGGGATAGAATGGTGGTTTTCAACCAGTGGTTCTGTGACAAATACAATTTTGCTCTCTGTGCAACAGTTTGCAATGTCTGGGGACATATTCAGCTATCAAAACTGAGTGAGAAGGATGCAACTGGGATCTGGCTGATAGGGACCATGAATACTGCCTAACATCCTACAATGCATGAGATAGCCTCCTAAGACAAGGAAATACTGAGCCTAAAAATGTAGATATTGTCAAGGTTGAAAAATCCTACTTTAGAAAAAAAGATTAATAATATAATTATTTGTACATTTGGTTACATTTGACAAATTATTGAAAAAAAAAAAAGAACTAAACTCAAAAGAGCTGGACCATTTGCAAAGACTTATGATGCTAAATATGCTGCTGCTAAGTCACTTCAGTCGTGTCCAACTCTGTGCGACTCCATAGATGGCAGCCCACTGGTCTCCCCCGTCCCTGGTATTCTCCAGGCAAGAACATTGGAGTGGGTTGCCATTTCCTTCTCCAATGCATGAAAGTGAAAAGCAAAAGTGAAGTCGCTCAGTCATGTCTGACTCCCAGCGACCCCATGGACTGCGGCCCACCACGCTCCTCCATCCATGGGATTTTCCAGGCAAGAGTGCTGTAGTGGGGTACAATTGCCTTCTCTAATGCTAAATATGACTAATCCAAAATCAACACTTTCATTTTTATTATTAACATCACAGCTATGACATCTATAAAATTATCTAAGCTCAGGTCACAATGAACAGCTCATTTCCTTTTTTTAAAGTCCCTGTTAATTGTTAATGACCAAGTCAAAACCTTTCTACAGCCCCTTCTATTTAGCTCACCATTTCCCACATGCTACTGTTTAACTAGGAAGCAGCATCATAAATACAAACTATGTTTTATTTTATAGGCCAAGACCAGTTCAACAGGGGAAAACAATTTCACATAAGAAGCAACATATTTGTATTCAATGTACACAGCAGTTTAAATTATTAATCAGAATTCTTAACTGCTCCATCTAAAAACAACCATTCAGATTTCTAGTTTTCCTTAAGACCAGTGAAAAGAGTGCTTCCTATATTTGTGAAACTAAAGAGTAATCTAGATGGTTTTTCCCAAAACAAGCAAATAAAAACAGACTGCTCCTAATATGAATTTAAATATCTATCTTTTTATAAAAACACATATGGAGAATCAAAAATCAATGAGTTGATATTTAAAGTCTTAATCCCTAACTCCAGTCAAAATAGCAGTGTAGAGGGTGAGAGTGGAAGAGATAAGAAGCAGGAGGCTCCAGGAATTTTCTATACCAGGACTGATACTGAACAATTATATGCATATCCACTGCCATAGAAGCTGCTCCCAACAGTGTGCTTTTTTCTGGAGAAGTAAAAGAACCTCACTGTTATGGTTTCAGTACTGAGACACTCAATTAAATAAGACTTTGCTAATGATCCTCTGAACGTCTCATGCATAAACTTCCTTTCCAGTGAATTGGTTCAAAAATACAGTCACATTTCAATGTAAGAAGTTGTTCAGAACTTCAAAACATGGAAACGCTTCCAGAATGTTCTGCCAATTTGAAAACTCCAGCCTTGCCAAACTTATAAAAGCAATGCCAGTGAGCCTGAGGCATACAAGGCCAATGTGCTTAAGCTCTACTGGGATGGAAAATAGTCCATTCTCAGATAGCATCCCCAAAACAAAATAAAATGAAGCAAAACAGAACTTTTCATCCTGTTATTGTTACTTCTGAATGTTAGAACTCTCTATTCAAGTCAAATGACCCCAAGGAAATTAAAGGATCACAAGTGTTATGAATGTGAAAGAAAAAAAAACAGGACAGATTTAAGTATCATTAAGTTTTACCATAGTCACATTTGCGTGAACCTTAAAAATAAACAAGAACATAAAGCATTAATTTGAGTCAAAATATGCCAGCCAAGTTTTAGCTAGTCAGTCCTACAAATACAAATAACTCATCACATTTTTCTCTGCAATGAAAGCAATTAAAAGATTTCAATACAGTACAAGTAAAATTTTCAGGATTGCTATGGGTATGGGCTACCTAGCTGAGAAAACTCATGCTTATAAAAACTTGGGTTTTCCCTCAGCTTTTGATCCCTGCTAGATCACAGTTCCCAACCCCTTTCCAGTGTAAGTGGATAGAAGTGAAGTACACTATTGCTAAGGCTAGTTTCTGAAAGCTCTCTACTGGCCCTCCGTGCTCTCTTCTTTTCTGGAAGAGACCTTAGAATGAAGCCATAAGATTGAAAGAGTTTGAACCCAGAATCTTAGTGTGAATGAACAGATGCTTACCAAACACTCAAAGCAGATGGTTACCAAAGATCAAAATCAGTGGGGTTTGGGTCTATTGTTGCAGCTGTTCACCTGTCCTTACCACTGCTTCGATGAATGGAGGGTAGGTTTGTGCCCCTCTAGGAATGGAGAAGACCTGCACTGTCCTCCTCTCAAACAGCTTAGGAAGGTGGCAAGAGCCTGGAGAAACAAGGGTTGCCTGTGGATCTAAGCATACAGTCATGGATACTCCACAGACATTCCCTGTGCCAGGCGTGGTCTCAGAGCTGATGATCGCAGGGCACAGCGGTGGAGCAGGGGTAAATGGCACACACATTTAACGTGGACAGTGTGTATCTGTCCTCACTGCACACTACTGCAGCTGCATTCTCTTTTGCAGTGCCTCCAGAGACTGACTATGCTCCCTCTACACATCCTTCACCGTGGGCCCAGTCCTGGAACAAAAATATTGAGAGAGTTGCCAAATCAGAAGAGACACAGCAGGAAAAAAAACGCACAGTGACCATATATCTGATTTGCGTTATACTTGTTGCATTGGTGTAGTTATTTCCAGTACCCCCTCTTACTTTGGAAAGTGTCTGCTGTAGGTCTCTGTAGACCAAATAACTTGGTTTCTATAGAAATAAGGTATATCTATAAATATCTGCTCATGAATATTCATTATTAAGAATGACACATCCCTCACTGGCTAACTCCAAGCTATCCCCCTGAAACTTAGATTCAGCGTCAAGAAACAGTGCAAAGTTGACTAAGTTTGCATGCCTGTCACCAGGTAGAATGTAGGCTCAGAAGACCAATTTAATTCTTACATTCCTGAGTTGTGGCGAGATTTTTATCTCTACCTATATACATCTCTCTCTCTCTCTCTCTCACAAACACACACACACACACTCTATAGGATAGGATATGTGTGTTCAGCGAATAAGTCATGTCTGACTCTTTGCAACCCCATGGACTGTAGCCCACCAGGCTCCTCTATCTGTGGGATTCTCCAGGCAAGAATATAGGAGTGGATGGCCATTTCCTAACTCCAGGGAATCCTCTCCACCCAGGGATTGAAACCGTGTCTCCTGCATCTCTTGCATTGGCAGGCAAATTCTTGACCACTGAGCCCCTGACCTAGGAAGCCCCTATAGTATACGATATACCAGGCTTCAAATCCTAGTTCTTTTATTCACTTTTAGAATTTAGGTTTGTTTCTCAACTCCCTGAATTTCCCCAACCTTATTGAAAAAATTAGCATCATAATTCTGGATTTTTAAGAACTAAATGAGTTAATATGTTAATATTGTTGCTTGAAAATATGATTCTTTAATGAAATGCATACTTATCTGCAGGTGCTTACATATGGTAAAAAAATTTCAGTGGAGAGAAAAGTTTAGCCAGCTCTCGCCATTTGACTGTGCTGGAAATATTTAGTATGTTTGGTTCTTTGTTCTCTGCCTGCTCACATTTCACTGCTCATACTGGCACTCACATTCAGTTTTGATGATGTACCTATAACAAAGCCAGCAGCCATGGTCCTGCCAGAGGAGATTTCCAAACATTCTTCGAGAAACAAAAAGCAAAATGACCTGGAGACCATTAGTGTTGGCCAGGCCAGCAACATGATCACCCCACACTGATGCTGCTTGCACCGGCCTCTGGTCTTTCAAATACAACTCTTCCTTCTGCTCAGCACATGTGCCCCTGTGGCAGCAACACAAGCGGCATTCACAGACCTGCTCCACAAAGTGTGGTTTTCACTGTGGCTCCAGTTTTCCCTACCCAACTGGCCTAATCTATCCNACATGATCACCCCACACTGATGCTGCTTGCACCGGCCTCTGGTCTTTCAAATACAACTCTTCCTTCTGCTCAGCACATGTGCCCCTGTGGCAGCAACACAAGCGGCATTCACAGACCTGCTCCACAAAGTGTGGTTTTCACTGTGGCTCCAGTTTTCCCTGCCCAACTGGCCTAATCAATCCCTCTCCATCTCTCTAGATCCCATCCTTAACAAAGCACCACAATAGCATAGCAACAGCCTCACTGGTAGGTATGTGCAGACACCAGAGTATTCATGTCCAGGAGGGCAAAGTAGAATACCAGGAGAATGACAACTGATAATGAAACGTAGTCACTAAGCATTGGCTTTATGTCCGCCATTGTATAAATCACCTTCCATTCATTCTCTCTCATTAGCCTCACAATGCCTCTGTGAGTTAGGTGCTATTTTGTCAACATATCATAAGTGAGGAAGCTGACACTTAAAAGGCTAAGTATTAGGATAGATATTTATTGAGGGTTTACCAAAAGCCAGACACTGAACTTCTGTGCATATATTATTTCCTTTAATTGTCCTAACAAGTCTATAGAAAGAAGAAAGTGAAGTCGCTCAGTCGTGTCCGACTCTCTGCAACCCCGTGGACTGTAGCCCTCCAGGCTCCTCCATTCACAGGATTTTCCAGGCAAGAATACTGGAGTGGGTTACCATTTCCTTCTCCAGGACATCTTTCCACCCCAGGGTTTGAACCCAGATCTCCCACATTGTAGGCAGATGCTTTACCATCTGAGCCATCAGGGAAGTCTCAATAAGTGTATAAGGTAGTACTAATATTTCACTTGTTTAGCAGATGAGGAAAGTGAGTATTTGTTGTCAGTCACTCAGTTGTGTCTGACCCTTTACGACCCCACGGACTGCAGCAAACCTGGCTTCCCTGTCCTTCGCCATCTCCTGTAGCTTGCTCAAACTCAAGTCCACTGAGTCGATGATGCCATCCAACAATCTTGTCCTCAAAAATGAGTATACAAAGTGAATTAAATTTCCCCAGGGTCATCAGTGGCTAGTGGTGGGGCTGGAGTTTCGATCCAAGCAATTTAGCTCTGAAGTGTACATTCTTAATGACATTAACATAACTAAGAACTGGTTGGTTAAGTATTCTGGATTTCCAAGCTCAAACTATTAATCTCTCAATCACATCAGGTATCAAAGGGTTTTTAACTGTCATGATCCCAAATGGATTCTTTTTATTCTGCATATGGGGAACCTGAGATCAAAAGGGCTCATTGGTCCAAGAATCTTCAGCAAGTTCTTGGTAAGACTTCCTGTAGTACTTGCATTGTGAGGGAAGCTGCTAGTGAAGAAACAACCACTTATACAGTTCTGGGGCTTATGTGAGCTCTCTGAAGCAACTTGACACTTTGGGCGGAGGTGTGACTACCAGTACAGAATGTGCTAGATTTCTCTCAGTGTGGATACATGAGAACGCAATATTCACATTCAGCCTATTACTCTTCTGGGGCCTCTACTTAGACACAAAGTAAAAAGAAAATGAAATAGTTGAAGCAAATTCCCCAGTTGTCCACACTCATAGGCAAATATTATTGGGAAAAAAGTGTATGGAAAGGCAATATCACATAGTTATTCATATGGAAGACCACAGACCCTGAAACTATACTGTCTAGGTTTAAAGCTCAGCTCTTTTACCAGTTGGGGTTTAGGGCAAGTAACTTAACAATCCTATTGTCTTTCTGTATCTGTAAAAGAGGTGGCAATAAAATCTGCCATATATAGATATATATCAGGTCTTCCCTATAGCTCAAACAGTAAATAATCTGCCTGCAATGCAGAAGAACTGGGTTCAGTTCTTGGGTCAGGAAGATCCTCTGGAGAAGGGAATGGCAACCCATTCCAATATTCTTGCCTGCAGAATCCCATGGACAGAGGACCCTGGTGGACCATAGTCCATAGGGTCAGAAAGAGTCGGACATGACTGAGTGACTAATATTAAACACTAAACTATAAATATCAATATAATACATGTTGATATATATATAAACTCATATATAAATATATAGATATACACTCATATATATATATATATTTATACACATCACACAGTAATTTCTAATTAAATTCTTGTCATAATTACTAGGTTCTTTATGTGTTAGGGAGCTGAAAAGTGTGATAGAATATACCTTCAAAACATCTGCTGTCTCTCCATTCAATTTGTACATCAGACTTCTCTAGTCTTTCATTTTTCTCTATCCTTCCACTCTCCCAAACTATACTTTTGAAGTCAGTAAAGGGGCAGGCTCTGGAAACAGTGGTATAACAGGCTCATTAAAACATTAACAGTTACCCTCTCACATCCAGGTCACTTAATTTTGATAAAGTAAAAAGCTAAGTATTTTACAGGAGGTCTTAGAGTGAAAACTTTGAGAATTAGGGAGTAAATTTATAGCTTCTTTCAGATTAGCAAATTGCATAAACTGGAAAATTATAAAATTTGTAAATTAAACTTAACATTGTCCATATATGAAATGTTTTAGAATCTTCCCTGATTAATCATCAGTTTGTTTAGATTTTCATGCTAGAAAATGTTCACAGTTTACAGTGTCCTAAATTCCAATATCTAAGCACTTGTGCTATTGATATAATGCAGGATAATTTTGTTATTAATAATAGAGTATTATTAATATAGGATAATCTTGATTCATAGCATTATAATGGTAGAATCATAAAATTTAGACCAAAATCTTTTAAACTTAAACTTATTTCTTTTTATTTAACAATATAGCCATGTGTTAATTAATTCAATTTTGGGAATCCTTTCACAATGTACAAATTTATCAGATCATTGCTTTTTACACTTTAAATATAATTTTGTCAATTATATGTCAATAAAGCTGGGGAAAAAAATCCAAACTTTTATGAAGAAAGTTTACTTTATTTTTGTTCAAATATTTACCATATATTTAATAAAAATATTATTTGCATATGTCAAACACATTGAAAGAACAGTATATAATAGTTATTTTTAAAAATTAAGTTTTAAATTATTCTATACTATTATTTACTCACAATAGGTAGTTTTTTCAGATGACCAAGATAATTGTTTCCAACAAATGTCCATGCTAGAATAAACACTATCTATATAAAATTCTTTATTAAAAAAATTATCAATCCTTATGTAACAGTGCACAAGTTCTAAGTTACTTTATAATTAACAATGTTATTTTGAATTTAAGATTTCTATGGGAAAGCACCCTACAAATTCAAGATTTCATTTATCTGTTAATATCTCAATTGTTATGAAATTTTTTGCAATTCAAAATCCAATGATTAAATAGCTCTTCAATAACAGTTTTATAAAACAAGCTGATCGTTGCTTTTTAAAAAGCTAGTGGAATTATACTTATTATAGAAATAATAGAATTGTATCTAAAATTTTTCCATATTACTTCAGCTTTTCAACTCTTAAGGGAAATAGAAACAATTAGATTCTATTTCCAGCAAAATTCCAATTAGGAATAAGGATGACTTTAAAAAAGAGAATAAACCTGGCTATTACAAAAGAGACTCAAATAGATTTTGAATAATATGCTCTCGTGTCCTTTTCCAAGTATAAGAAAATTTTACCATAAAATGTATGACCCGTTAGTCACTTAGAAATCCAGTGAAAATATAAACATAAAATATAACTGTATTTCAGGTAAATTCAACATAGCAGACATCTTGGGAGAATAATACCAAACTTGAATCAAATCCAGAAGGTATAGACATTTTTTTAAGATCAAGATATAACCATATTTCTATGGTTTGATTTTTTTCTTTCAGGTTGTTGGATTATCATTCTTTCTGCATCAGACTTTGAGTATAAAAAGAAATTCAAAGCTACCTAAAAATTCATGAAAATTTGACACTGATATTTTCCCAATTCTTGTTCTACCTATAGCCAAAAGAACAGACAGCTAATAATATAAGCATTATCTGAAAACCTTATCTCTGTTGTGCTGTTCCAAGCAGTAGATTAAGAAAAACCTTTCCTGGGCACATAGGTATTCAGAGGAGACAAAAAAAATAAATCAATGAGAGTGGGCTCTGATTTTGACCACCCACCCAAAGCCAATCACCATGAAGTGGAGCCAGGGCCATGTATCCATGGCCAGCTAGACATCGGTCACCATTTTAGAATTATGCAGAAACCAACTGTCAGTCACAAGCAACAGAGCACATCAATGGTTCTCCAAATTACAGAGATTAGAGAGTTTGCCCAGTCCCACGTTCAGCCACACCCCTATTTAAAACTCTGTACCTCAGAATTTGCTCAGATACACATGAAATACATATGTGGTATTTTTAAGTGTGATATAAAAATGAATAGAAACATACTTATACTCTCAAAGTATCAGGTTTAATTTTGATTTTGAGGGCCTATAGTAAATTAATATTACAATCAATTAAGATTATTTGCATAGGGACTTCTGGTGTTTAAGAATCGGCCTGCCAATGCAGGGATCATGGATTCAATTTGGGGCAACTAAGCCCATAAGCCCCAACTACTGAAGCCTGTGCTCGAGAGCCCACATACCACAGCAAAGAATAGCCCCCACCTGCCACAACTAAAGAAAGCCCGTGCAGCAATGAAGACCCAGTGCAGGCAAAATAACTGTTGTTAAAAACATTATTTGCATAACGAACTTGAGGGAAAAAATGAAAGACACAAGGTAGGAGAATGAAAGGCAGAAGGAAGAAAGAAAATTATAAATTAAGATTTCATTTTATTGAATTACTTGTCTCTATATTTTATCTTTAAAAATGCATCGAAATGGCACCATGGCAACCAATTAATTCAGCTAATCAATATGTGGAATTCAGAAAACAATTCTAGAACTAAGAAATAGAATATCGTTGAACTATTTTATTTTTCAACATCTATAATATCAGGCATACTGGACCAAAATGTTTTTATTTGTAAGTCTCTCAAGCTGCTTTAGCTGCAGTTTCTTTAGTCAGACTTTTATACTTGCTTATCTCTTCTATTTAAGGTTTTAAGACTACATGTTCTTAGCACAAGAAAATCTCCCCAATAATATATCACCTCAAATGTCTCTCACTTGTACAAATCTACTTTATAATTTAATTCTAATGCAAATGTGTGCTAATACTTGGATGCAGCTTGAATCCATTAATTAATTTGTATTTTATGGATGTTGATGGAAACTTAGCAACATTATTGTACCTCTTAGTATAACATTGCATCCAAGGAAGCACATCATCCAATTATCTGTACAATTATCTTATTAGCTGGCATATGTTTTATTATTGTTGTTACTATGAAGACTGTGCTAAGGCTCATAAAATAACATTTCAATTTTCAATTATTCTTAAAAAAAAATTCCTGCGGCAAAACAATGCCATCTCTACAGCAGATGAAAAAAGTGCTAAGCAAGTTGTTTTGTGTGATTTAATCATTTATATGACCGCAAACTTCATCCACTAGTGTTAACAGCCAATTTCTGATTGATAACAGTTTGGGTGACAACATGTCATTTTTGTTATGACAATTTTCAGATGTCATTTCAATGCTTTTCTTAGCATATTTATACTCAGCAGCCAGTGCAACATCATAGGTGATCTTAATTGATACCCAAGTGAATCACCTCAACAAAGAGGTCTATAATTAAAAGCCACACACTGAAAATGATGAATTCCCTCCTTACCATCTATGCTGCTGCTTCTAGATGAGGGCTGAAATACATATTGTGGCAACAAGCCTGAAACCCTGCGACAGCAGCGTGCAAGCCATCTATCTCTGTTCCAGCCAACCAAGACTTTTAACCAATATTACAGCCACTTACAGTGACAAATTAATAATTACTGAAAATGTTTTAGAGTGCAAAGAGAACACAGTAGGTACTTAATGTATGGATGAGACATTTCAGTTAATATTATATGACAGTTCTCTTATATCTCAACTCAGTTACCAGCAATAAGTCTGTATTGTGAAAGGTGAGAGTCTCATGTAAAAAGAACTGTAAAAATAAAATGATTACAAATAAAAACTTCCCTGAATAACATTATATAAATATCATAAGATGAGAACTGCCAAAACTTCCCACAAATAATAAATCACTGATATCTTTAAAATTCTCAGAGAGAAAAAATTTTAATTATCTGAATCAGATGATAAAGGCAGCAATGTAATTGTCACTGCTGAGCAAGATTCCTCTGGGGAGCACACATGGTCCAGAAGTCTCCTCAATAGAGCGATATTTGTTATTTTTTGTAGAGTCACTGTCATACATACCAGGGTATATAAAAATTCAACAGTGTGAGTTTTTTTTTCTTCTTCAAGTTCTAAATTAGATAAATGTATTATTCTCTATCCCCTTCACAGACTCCTTGGGAAGGAATATATGGTCAAAGTTACAGAATTTACGGGAAATGAAGACAAAGTGTTTGAAATAAACATCTAATAGGCCCAGCCCATAAAAAAAGAAGAGCGAGAAATAAAACTCAATCTTTCTGGATTGAGTTGTCAAGCTGAAGTCCCTGAAAGATACAAAATACTACCTGAAAAAGGCATCCAGGTGGTAGTTCTTTTCAAACGCATATATCTCAGTCTATGTATTAATTAGAACACTTGAAAATTCACTATAACAATATCTCATATGGCCTGATCATGGTTTTTCTCTCCGAGACGGTTCATTACCTTTCTTCATATCTTACTTTTTTTTCTTCTTTTTTTTGACCTGCTACTCTTCAAAGACATTTTTCCCCTAAATGGTCTTAATGTGAAGAGCTTATTAAGTACAAAATGGAGTGATATAGTCATCATCTTATCAAAGTGGGCTGACCATACATTATAAATTGTGTGGTCTTATGAATGCTATTTCTATCCATACAATTCTTATCATCATCCTAAAAAATAACATCCCTCAAAATACATTTTACAAATGAATAATGGGGCCATATGGACACCATGTAGGAAAACACAATTAAGAATAATGAATTTTAAGCAGTTTTCATAGTAGATGTCTGAAAACATGATATGTTCACAGATATTTGGCATTGTTTTAGAAAAATGCTTTGCATCATTCTGCTAATGCTTTTTGTCTTAAAGCATCTTGTAGTATCCCCATTAATCTGAACAAACTCAACAAACACAGAGCAAGGCTGTTTTGGCAGAAAGACAAAGGACACTTTCCCCTCAGCTCATAACAAATTGCTTTCATTAAGAACAAATGGTCTTAGAGCATTATTCTACTTGAATCTCTGCCTTGTGACAAGCCCAAAGGGTAGACCCAATGTTCACTGTAAACAGTAACAATGGGTCTCAGCTAGTGGAATGTTCTTTTGTAGTTTAAAAACTCCATATTTTGGGAGCATAAGACAGGCCACTTCCAATCATAAATCACCAATTTGTGATAAATTTCAATAGTTGTTATAGCTTCAGACTTTGTGATTAAGACTGGAATTCACTAAGTGGCAGAATTTTTTTGGATATTTTTAATGTTTATCAGAGATAATGCTTTTATAAAGTTGCATTAAGACATGAATATTTTATAGATATCTTACAGGAAGCACCTATTTCAAAGTTTTTCTACATTTTCAGGATCTTGACCTTTAGAGAAATATTTGTTTCAAATATCTTTTAAGGAATTCTTGCAAAACTTAAAATATCTCACACCAAAATAAAAATTATCAGCTTAAGTGCAAAAGGGAATTGTAACATAATATAAAAATAATATTCTGTGTTCACAATATTAGCTGATTTTTTTGAATCATTGAATTTTTTTCTTATAAACCTCCAATCAGTGAAGCTTATAGATAGCAATTTATAGATATTTCATAACATGACCTTTAACTTCTATTTTTAAGCATGCTTGATTTAATACATGAAAAATAGGTTTCAAGTATACACATCAACTAACTCTTTATAAGGCTATTCTATTATTTCAATTGACATACTACATCTTTACTATGCATTTCTAAATTTTAGGTTTCAGCATACTATATAACTCAGCAGTTTAAACTGAATCAGATTTCCAGACACAAGAGATATCATTAAAAGGAAGATTAAAAATCAGCTAAGTGAGAATACTTCAAAAGCTCACTGGCCTTGCCCTGAGCAAGAAGTTGAGGAGAGAGGAAGGGTCATAAGAAGTACATTTTGTGTTTGAATAAGGAATTGATTTGGGGAAGAACTCCAGGCTAGCTGAGACAAAAGATCATAATTTTCAACTCTTGAAACACCATGTCAATAAAAGAACAGTAGAGATCCATCCTCTAAAGAAGCAGTCTATCTTTTGGTTTCATCATCACCATCAAAAAGCATTTTGTTTTTCACCCAGTGGTTTCTCCACAGGAAGCAGTATGGATTGCCTTGAGTATGGGAAGCAACCACATAAAAGTCACCATTATTTAATAAATCCTTACATCATAAGTAAGGATGGTTGCAAAGAGTATCTTTACATTGTCAGTCTTTGCAGCCTCAAACACATATGCCAAGAGGAAACAAACAGATTCATAATTAAACCCATTTTTGAATCAAATAAGATCAAAACAAACAAGTGACTCTATCAAAACATTATAGATAAACCAATATACTTCACTTGTATTTCTGAAATGTGTGATCACTTTTTCCATTATATAATTTACTGACTTCAGTCTTATAATTATTTTAGAAGTGCCTAGTATGTGCAATCATGGAGATACAAAAAAAAAAAAAAAAACAAAGTCCCAGCTGAAAAAAGAGGCATAATTTCTATTTAAAGATCAACACTTTACAAAGTTATACANTTTTTCCATTATATAATTTACTGACTTCAGTCTTATAATTATTTTAGAAGTGCCTAGTATGTGCAATCATGGAGATACAAAAAAAAAAAAAAAAACAAAGTCCCAGCTGAAAAAAGAGGCATAATTTCTATTTAAAGATCAACACTTTACAAAGTTATACAGTTGAAAGAAAAAAGCATGCTGTAGAATATTGACTCCATTAAAAGAATAATGTGTTAATAATTTTTTTTATAAAAGCCCAAAGTCTTGAATTTGAGAAACTTTCAGCTGGGGTACATCATAAATTCAATGAGGGCAATATTGTTGAACTTTATCTGTAGCCTAATTCACTCTGACATTTGAAATAACTATGGGAGAGAAAGAGAAGCTCAAACTATCAGTAGAGAAGAGAGAAAAAAAGTGGACAGACCTGAGTGGATTTGATTTGAAAAAGTATGGACCTCATTGTTCAGAAGGTATATATCCCTCCCAGAGCTCTAATTCCTGCTGTAGACTTTGACAGCTCAACTTCCAAGCTGGCTTTGTCCTTGGAATCAGGGACCATAATCTGGAAAAGAAGGTTTTTCCTCCGAGGTTTATTTAAATAACATTTTCCAATTCTTCTCAGCTCTGACTCATGATCACTGATTCCGATCTCTGCCCTACTTCTTTTCTGATTGTAGTTGATTCTATATTGATCAATTTCTCACCTTCTACCTTGTTTTGTTTTTTAAAAAACTGGGTCAAAAGGTGTTCAGCCTAAAGTAGATATTTTTGCTTGCTTCTTTCTCCATCTGTCAGAATATTCACAGTGGAATAGACCATTACATCACATTTTATCAGAATGTACCAACCAGTGCACTAACCAATGTCATCACGTACTTCAAAATAGTAATTACAAGCAATGTTGCTTGATGTGACATAGAAAAGGTTTCAGAAGTCAAAGGAATTTGTGAATAAATATTCAGAAAACAAAGATCATGGCATCTGGTCCCGTCACTTCATGGGAAATAGATAGGGAAACAGTGTCAGACTTTATTTTGGGGGGCTCCAAAATTACTGCAGATGGTGACTGCAGCCATGAAATTAGAAGATGCTTGCTCCTTGGAAGAAAAGTTATGACCAACCTAGATAGCATATTGAAAAGCAGAGACACTACTTTGCTAACAAAGGTCCGTCTAGTCAAGGCTATGGTTTTTCCAGCGGTCATGTATGGATATGAGAGTTGGACTGTGAAGAAAGCTGAGCGCCGAAGAACTAATGCTTTTGAACTGTGGTGTTGGAGAAGACTCTTGAGAGTCCCTTGGACTACAAGGAGATCCAATCAGTCCATTCTAAAGGAGATCAGCCCTGGGATTTCTTTGGAAGGAATGATGCTGAAGCTGAAACTCCAGTACTTTGGCCACCTCATGCGAAGAGTTGACTCATTGGAAAAGACTCTGATGCTGGGAAGGATTGGGGGCAGGAGGAGAAGGGGATGACAGAGGATGAGATGGTTGGATGGCATCACTGACTTGATGGATGTGGGTCTGGGTGAACTCTGGGAGTTGGTGATGGACAGGGAGACCTGGCATGCTGCAATTCATGGGGTCACAAGGAGTCGGACACGACTGAGCAACTGAACTGAACTGAAGTGAAATAAACTAATTCAGGGTTCTTTAATACGCTAATAAACACATGAATTTCCAAGGGGAGGTGTCCTGAAGCTTATGTGACACGTGTAAACCTGTTTGATCAAAACACTCCTACTTTTTATTTGCAGAACCCTTCCGAAGCCTTATACAGAGCTCATCTTGGAGAAATTATTTTCCTGTGATAAATGAAATAACCCAGGCTGAAAAGTCCTCATCTAAATTTTCAAGTTATTTGGATAAATAAGCTATCAAACTTTAATTTTTATATGAACAGCTTTTAAAAAATAAAATTCTTGAATATTTGATTGATCAAATGTAACTATTCTATATTCTCATTTAAAGTTTTTCATAATTAAAAAAATCATGTTTCCATGCTCTTAATCTACTAATCACAACACCGTCATATCTAATTACTATCAGGTCTAGAATGACAAGAACTTAAAGTAATTATGTGACACAACCTTTTATAAATCAGTGTAACTAGGTTGTGTACGCATGAGTGCTAAGTCTCTTCAGTTGTGTCGAGCTCTTTGAGACCCCATGGACAGATTCCTCTCTCCATGGGATTCCTCAGGCAAGAATACTGGAGTTGCCATGCGCTCCTCCACGGGATCTTCCTGACCCAGGAATCAAACCCACATATCTTGTATCCCCTGCATTCGCAGATGGATTCTTTACTGCTATACCACCTGGGAATCCAATACATACATACATATATAAGTAAATATATATATATACATACACACACATATACCTCCAAAAATATATAGAGATATACAATGTATAAATATGTATAGATAATATTATGCTTTATATAATAAGTATTACTTTCAGGCCCAAGTTACAATTTCTAGTAATAGATAACACTAGATTGTAAATTCTCTGAACTCAATACCACATTTTTCTTTTTCACTTTTGTTTCCTCTATAGCACTTATATAATGTCATTTATAGCGTAGGTAGTCAGTATAATAAATGATATATAAAAATACACAGATAAGTCTCACAGTGAGAGAAGAAAGGAACAGAAGCAGGAGGGAGGAAAATGAAGGTCACACAATGAGTGTAGTTAATAATTTCCTAAGTATTTATTGGATATCTTCAATTTCCAGATTCTACGCTAAACACCAGCCAAAATATAAAAAAATGGCCTGAACTTAGAAATACCGAGCCTAGTAAGAGAGAAAGGTATTTTAATAAATAATGCCTTAATGATGTTGTAGGACTATGATAGAAGTATGTAGAAGAATCAATACAATGAGAATAAGGACAGAAGAGTAACTCCTGGGCAGGGAAAGAGGCCTTGGAAGCAATTAATATCTGGATTGGAACGTGGAGGGGTTGGGTTTTATTAAATGGGGAAGAGAAAGGGAGAAGTCCAAGAGAGAAAATGTCACCAGCAAGTGCATGGAACGCTGAGAAGGTACACTGTACTCAGAAAACAGCATATTCAAGATAGTACTATCAAACAGATGAGGGGGTTGAGAGTGAGATGGGGAAGGAGAAATGTCTCGATGTTATGCTACAAACTTGGACATTCATAGGTTCACATTTCCCATGTTTATTTAACAGAAAGCATTTTCTAAGTATTGATGAAACTTCAATAATGACTCATGACATGGATAAAGAACAAAAACCTTTATCAAAGACTAATTCATTGCAGCAGGAAATTATCAACAAAGGTCAAAATCATACCATAAATACATTTGAATTTGTGGGATAATAATACGTAAATAATTTACTCCAGTTTAATCCAATAGACATTGTACAGCTTCCAGGAAAGTTGATAAATGATGCCTACTTGGTAGCGACTGTGCATAATGTGATCACATTTGAGACTTCCTGGAATTCTTTGCCATGGCACAAAAGTTTAAGACAACTATTAAATTTCTTTACATTGTAATTCAAAGTACATTATTGAAGGAAAGCTCTTGTCATCTGTTTTCTTTTCTCTCCATAAAACAGAGTTTGGGAATCATGACAGTAGACATTGGAGAAAGAGGTGAAAAGTAGAAAGGTTCCCCTTGGCAAGGAGACACAGTCTGTATGCTCCGAGTAACTCAGTTAAAAAAAAAGCAACGTCCAGAAAACTCCTTAAAAAGTAAAGTTACTAATAAGAATTTCAAGTACTATAGAAAGACAAAAAAAGGGTCTTTTTTATTAGAAAAGTCCTATGATGCCAAAAATGTCACTATCTACCTGTTCACGGGAGGGTAGATCCTTGCAAACAAGTTATTTGGGAAGGAAGGCCAATTAAATTCTGAATTATTGCCAATTAAGAAAAAAATTCTAAAGATAAAACATAGACAAGACTAAATTATCTTTGAAAGCAGATGGAAAATGGCCAATTTAAATTAATTGCTATGTTTTTAACTTAGAGTTATTATTCTCTAGATTTTCTACTGTTATCACTGCTACTTATCATGCTGATAACAATACCAAAAAAATAAAAAAGTAAATGTTATATGGCAAGATACACCTAGAATAGACTCTCAGATATGTCACAGATCAATTGGATTGCCCTTGAGTTATTTTCTTGGTCACTCTGAGACATAGTTTCTTGTGGGTTTTAATTTTCAGAATGAAGAAATATTTGTTTAATTGTGCTTTTGCAAAAATTAAAAAAAAATGATACTGTTAATAGCATTAAGCCAGATATATTCTGTCAAGGTTTGAATCCCCACAGAAACAGGCCCTTAGACAAGAGTCAGAATTTAAGCATTTTTTGGGGGGAGTGATTCCAGGAAACACTTTTAGATACATGCAGGAGTGAGAAAAATAAGGGAGTAGTCAATAAAGTGCATTATCCAGTCTGCCACCCTTGGGGCTACTACTGCTCAAACATGTGAGATAGTGTTAAAAGCTCCTCAGTGATGTCCCAGACAAGGGATAAGAGAAATGAGAAGGTCAATCCATTGAATCCCCATCTATTGTTGGAGAATGGCTGGTTTCCCACAGCCTAGGAGTAGGAAGCTGGAGAAGGCAATGGCACCCCACTCCAGTACTCTTGCCTGGAAAATCCCATGGATGGAGGAGCCTGGTAAGCTGCAGTCCATGGGATTGCAAAGAGTCGGACACGACTGAGGGACTTCACTTTCACTTTTCACTCTCATGCATTGGAGAAGGAAATGGCAACCCACTCCAGTGTTCTTGCCTGGACAATCCCAGGGATAGGGGAGCCTGGTGGGCTGCCATCTATGGGGTCACACAGAGTAGAACACGACTGAAGTGACTTAGCAGCAGCAGCATGTAGCAGGAATAGGAAGCAGATGTATGAGCTCAATCAGAGTATCACCAGCTTCTGAAGCTAAACTTAAAAACCCACAGTGATTAATCTGAGTCAGCCATTTTCTTTCTACTTGCCTTTAGCAAGTGGAGAATATGGCACAACACTGAGAGCATCTACCTGTTCTAAAATACTGATACTGTGGGTAGGCAGTAGGCTGTTATTCAGATTTGCATTCCCAGTACATATATGTCATGATAGGTCACTGTACACATGGATGAATGAACAGGCAGATGAATGAGAGAATCAATTAATGAATGAAAGCAATTTAGTTTTGGAACAAATATAACTTTCTTTTCCCATGACCTTGTTTATCGCTCAGAGGTACTGGATGTAAACTGTGACTATTTTATGGAATTATAAACAGGTTCTGAGAAAAACTTAAATCTAAAAGGACTGAGATTATTTATTTTGTTATTAGACACATGTTCTCATACATGAAGAAATCCAAAACAATTCATCAATTCACCAGAGAATCAGAATTTAAAATGAGTTACTCACCTCATACTAGGTCATATTTAGGTTCTCAAGTAGCTGATATAATAAAGATAATCCATTCACATTAACCTAACCTTGGCTTGTTTATTATTACAGTAGACCCAGAAACCAGCTAACAAAATCTTTCCTTGTATAAAATAAGAAAGAAGGCACAACTTTGAGCTGCTGATTCTGCAACATTGTTAGTCATTTTTTTATAATGTTTCCGTGCTCAAACTATTTTCACAAAAACTGCCTGAATTTTTATATATTCTAACAAGGTTATAGTACCAAAAAGTTAAGTGTTTTCTTTTAAATGCTGATTATCATTGGGGGGAATAAAGAGCTTATAAGTCACTCACAAGTTAGCAGGAATTCATTCAAATAATAATAATAAATATCATTATTGGGATCTTTATAGTTGTCATCACTGGTTAAGCTCATTTATTTTAGTATTTTATTTACTCTTCACAAGAACCTACTGAGCTACTATTAGTATTAGTCTTATTTTGCCTGTGGGAAAATTAAGCTTTAGAGTTTTAAATTACTCTTTGGGCTCACACAGCCAAAAAGTAGAAGAGCTATGTTTCAAAGCATGTTACCTCTTTCCAAAGGATCTCTGTTCCCCCAAAATGTAAAGAATGTGGCCATTTTCAACATTGGCTTATTTGGTCATGCACTGGTTAAATAGTTTCTGTGGTTTGTCCAGGATACTACCTAACTTTTACAGCATACTTTCTAAAAGAAAATATGTTCAGTCAAGCAACTGACTTCTCTCACCCCCAAGTCAGAGAAGGCAATGGCACCCCACTCCAGTACTCTTGCCTGGAAAATCCCATGGATGGAGGAGCCTGGTAGGCTGCAGTCCATGGGGTCCCTAAGAGTTGGACACGACTGAGCGACTTCACTTTCACTTTTCATTTTCACGCATTGGAGAAGGAAATGACAACCCACTCCAGTGTTCTTGCCTGAAGAATCCCAGGGACAGGGGAGCCTGGTGGGCTGCCATCTATGGGGTCATGCAGAGTCAGACACGACTGAAGCAACTTAACAGCTGCAGCAGCACCCCCAAATGGCTGGCACTCATCCCACTTATAAGCCAAGGACTCTCACACACTGCCATGGCAACCACATGAATGGAAACAGACCATAAGGATTTCACACCCATCTTACTCTCCCCACCTCTGTACTCCTTGTTCTGCCTCTGATCTCTGGTCTCAAGGGAGTCAGCTCTCATCTTCACCATTCAAGAATACCGGCTTCTCAAATGCAAGCAATATAACTTGTTTTAAAGGCAAATTATTCTCATAAATTGCCCGAGTATGCTTTCAACTTGAAAAGCCAAGTTTTATTCAAAAATGCTCATCCATTATGACTTACCATAACAAAGGAGGAGTTTTGCTTCGAAAGCTAGTTTAAAAAAAACAAAAAACTCCATTTATTAGATTATAGTGGAGCTTTAGTGCTAATTTTGAACTTTTATTGCATTTTACTTGATGCATGTGGAAGAAACTTATAAGACCTAATGATAAAATGAGTTCAGTTTATTTTTAAGAGAAAGCATTCTAATTTCCTTTCTCTAACAGTTACCCACTCAGTACACAGAGTAGAAATGCGTGATCTTACATTGATGCTTCCCAAACATAACCTCAAAATGATTACTCGAGGAACACTGCAAATTTTTAACCTTTGGTATCCATTTTCTCATCAGGTATTCAAACTCAAAGAGATTATCTTTTCCTCAAATGAGGCCTCTGTACACTCTGGGAGGACCTTTCTGCTACACACACTTACTGCAAGTCTGCAGCATCCTTTCCACCATCCCTGACTGGGGTCTCCATTCTTTGTCAGGTACCATTTTATCTACTTGTTGCAAACCACATGTGAGCATCTCTGATCACCATGCCAAATCCTCATTTCAATCCCCAAAAGAATGCATGCCTAGAAACATTTTGTCTTCATCTCCAGACCTCCTGATTCACTATTCTGAATGCATGCCTGTGAGCATAATATAGAATAAGCCCTACCAGGTCTCAGAAAGGCCTCTTTCATCTTAAATATTTTATATATTTTACTTTTTAAGAAAAGGGAAATTTTTAAACATGTGTATATTAAGTTTGAAATACTACTTTCGAAAGTTATGCTACTTTTCTTGTACTGTTGCACTGAAATAAATATGCAAAAACAATATTTGGGCTCCTGTGTGTGGTTAGGCTGTGTAGTGTTTCATCACTATATTTTAAAGAAAAGGCTTTAGAATAAATGTAACTAAGGCAGAAAGACTGATTATGACAAAGTAGATAAACTTTACCCCTTTGGTAGATTTTCTATTTAACTACTTAAATATGTGTAATAGGTTAAAGTGAAAACTATGACAATATAAAAATGCCTGATTATCTTCTACTAATACAACATCCTCCTGCTGTGTGGCCAGAAAGCTATCCCTATTTGCAGCTGCACTTGTTAAGAATGGCAAGTGAGGTGAGTCAGAACCTCTGGGAACACTTCTCAGGAATCTGCATTTTATAAGCACTGCAGGTGATTATTCTGCACAGTAAGTTTAGCTATCACTCCTTCCAGACTTCTCTTTTTCACAGCTACCAGGGAATAGCTTGCAAGACTAATTGCCATCTCTACCTTCTATTGCTTCCCAGACTCACCCTAAGGTGTTTGTCAATGTTCTGGTCTTTCTGACCAGAACCACTCCACTACTCCCTGTGTCTTACCATTGACTTATCTCATACATGAGGCCACTCTTAAGGGGAAGCACTGGCTGACTTGGTTCCCCCTTCCTCTGCTCAGTGACCTCAACTTACTCAAAAGCTGGCCTGAAGCAGTGGGTAAGGTTAAGCCTATAGCAGCAGACTTGCTGGCTTCAAAATCCTGCCTCCACTGACCAACTGTGTGGCTTTGGACAAGTTTTACTACCTCTTTGCTTCTTTTCTATAAAATATAAGCAGAATCTACCTCTCAGCATTGTGTTAAGGGTTGAATGAGTTAACATGTGCAAAGCACTTAGTACAGCATCTGACACACAGGAAACCCTGGGAAAAGATGAGCTAGCATCATGATCTTATCCCAGTCCTCCTAAAGACCATGACTTAACCGAAAAGAACACGTGTTTATAGAAACAAATTGGAGGAAACTATGACCCAAGCTATAGGACTCTGAGGGTGCTTCTCAAATTATGCCCCATAGGCAAAGACTCTTATGCTTATAAAGAAGGGTGACTGTGCTAGAGTTTCTACCTTTGAGCAAGGAATTTGCAGTGGCATGACAAAGTAAGCTGGCACTGAACCAGAATTTTAGTATCTGGAAAGCAACGTAATTGTGTAAGTGAAACAAGATGTCTCAATATAGTGGACTACATTCTAGGAGTGCTAAGGGAAGTGAGGAGGGGTAACAAGGAGAATAATAAGATAAAAATTTCACCCCCAGGAAGAGCTATGTGTATGTGCATGTCCATGTGTGTTTCACCTCCCTTTTTTCTGTCTGGCCTCACTGCAGCCACAACCATCCAGGACATGGAATTCCTGCCTCCCTCAAACAGTCTTGCTCTTAGTAGTTACATCTGTGTTTCCTAATTTAACAATTAAGTGAATTTATAAATCTTTTGTTAGAATCCAGAAGAATTTCCAGCTGTTCATATCAAATTTTAGTTCTGCATATGGTAGGTGTGATTTGAATTCCTGGAATCACTGGGTTCTGTTGGCAATTTATTCTTGGATTTGATTGGATACTCTTACCTCCAAAGCAATGATCTTTGCTATTCTTAATGCTATGAATACAGTACAACCTTACTAGGAATTCAATATGTCTGCTTCTCAATACAGTACAGGAACCTAATCACTTAGTTTGCCCACACTTAACCCTATTTTTGCTTCAAAGAAGATCCTCAATATTAGTTGTGTAATGGTTCAATGAATGAGTTCAATACATGACAAAGCTTACAAGCAGGAAAAACATCTTAAAGATAAAAAGAAAGACAACCAAAGTTACACATAAAAGTGACGAACTTATGATTTTCGTATTGGATATACTGAGGAGTATTTATTTCCCCCATTTTAGTCATAAATGCTAAGCCACTCAAGAATGCATACTCCACAAAAAGATCTTAAAACCTGAGAGTATTTTAGGGAGATAGAAACATGCATAATCAAAATTATAATTCACTATGGAGACCCAAGTTTGATCCCTGGGCCAGGAAGATCCCCTGGAGAAGGAAATAGCAACCCACTCCAGTATTCTTGACAGTGAAATTCCAGGGACAAAGGAGCCTGGCAAGCTATAGTCCATGGGTTTGCAAAAGAGTCAGATACAACTTAACAACTCAAACAAAAAAACAATGGTGAGTGTAAAAATTATAATGAATGTTAAAAAAAAATGATAACCTCATTCAATGTAAAAAAATCAGAGAACTTAGTGGATGATTTGATGCTAAAGTGAAATTTTAAGAGAGGAGAAGATTACTATTTTTGGATAAGATTGCTGGGTCATAGAAGATCAATGTTCTTGTTGCAACATTTAGATAAAATCTGGAAAATTAAAAAATCATAGTTTTAATGATTGGAGAGTGATGGAACAATAAGGACTACTTGAATTGGGGTTCTGCCTTCATAGGACAGAATAAAATCTTCTGTAGCCTTTCAGAGGAGATAGACCTAACATGTTCTTAATGGCCCAAGGAGGATCATGCACTGTGAACAAGGCCAAACCAGAGACAGACTGAGTCTTTCTGCAACCTAGCTCTGACTGAACTCAATACCTGATTGGATTGGAGTTACCACCCCCTCTTCCTTTATGCCCCTTTATAAAGGGGGAGAGTACTGCTTTCACTGATCGACTATATCATGTTTTAAACTATGCTTAGAACATAATAGAAAAACTAATAGAAGCATGAAGCAATGAGAAATGTGATTAAAAGAGTAAAACAAAAAAAAAATAGTACAGTGGAAGCATATCTATAAATAATCAAAATATCAGCCTTAATATATAGGTATTTTAAAATAACAATATATGTTAAACAAAACAGAGTAAGAGCTGAACAAAATGAATGAAAACACAGAATTTCGGTAAAGAATTGGGATCTATAATGACTCAAATATATATATTCCAGAACTAAAAATAAAATGTCTTAAGTTAGAATTAATTACTCGGAATTAAGAACATAAGAGAAGATAGGACACAGAGGTCAATAATAAAAATATAAATTGAAACAACAGAAAAAAAATAGAATATTATAAAATATACAAGTGGAACACAGTCAAAAGGCAAGCGTATATATATAATTGGAGCTTTAAAAGTAGAGGAAAGACAATAGAGCAGAAGGAATATTTGCAGACATAACGTGAGAATTTTCCAAGACTATAAAAGGCTTCAATCCTTACTGTCAAAAGCTCTACAACACTCAAGAAAGAAAAGTATAAAGAAAACATGCATAGGTAGAGTATAATTAAATGCTTAAAAAAAAAAAAAAAAAAGACTGAAAAATAATCTTAAAAGCTGCAAAGGGAAAACAAGATATTTTAAAGGAGCAACAGTAAAAAAGACAGCTGATGTCCCAGTATAAATGGCCGAATAGAAAGTAGTGAAATCACAACTTTAAGATGTGAAAAAAATAAAAGCATGTGAACAGAATTCTATGCTCAAAAACATATCCTATAAAAATAGAGACAAAATAAGAGGTTATCAGACAAAAGTTTATCTTGTCTTCCAAGAAATACTAAAGAGAGATTTTAGGCAGAGGCAATTATCGTACAAGGGAGCGTGACATTTCAGAAAGCTATCAACAGAAAAGGTAAATAAGTAGGTAAATATTCTAAAAATCAAAATGCATAAGTATGACAATGTGAATTTTTAAATTACTAGAATAAATACACTGAGAAATTTGTAAATAATCCAAAAGAAAAAATAACAGAGGAATAAAAGAATAAATAATAGAAATAACATTTAAAAAATAAAAATCAACAAAATGGTAGATACAAACCAAAGTATACTAAATATTAATGGACTCAAGACTCCAATTTAAAGACAAAGATTTCAGGCTGAATTTTTAAATGTCATATACATGCTGTTTATAAGAGATGAGATCTAGATATTAGGTACACAGAAAATTTTAAAGAAAAGGATGGGAAAAGAAAGCCATTTTATTAATATAAGACAGAGTAAAGATAAGGCGAAGTGAAGTGAAGTGAAGTTGCTCAGTCATGTCTGACTCTTTGCGACCCCATGGACTGTAGCCCACCAGGCTCCTCCATCCATGGGATTCTCCAGGCAAGAATACTGGAGTGGGTTGCCATTTCCTTCTCCAATGCATGAAAGTGAAAAGTGAAAGTGAGGTTGCTCAGTCATGTCCGACTCTTAGCGACCCCATGGACCACAGCTTACCAGATTCCTCCATCCATGGGATTTTCCAGGCAAGAGTACTGGAGTGGGTTTCCATTGCCTTCTCCATATCCCAAATGCACACGTCAACAATTAAGAGTGCTGGTTGACCTTTTGAAATCAACATATATGGTGACTAAAGAAACTAAGATGTTGAGAATTTAGAGATAAATGAAGCTGAATAGGGACAGGGAATGTAGATTATGCTTTCAGTGTTTGGATGAGAAGGGAAAGAAAAACATAATAATAATTCAGGAGCTACCAAAAAGTAAAAGTCTCATACGTAAGTTAAACTTACAACATGAAAGACTGAGTTGTTTTCGAAAAAAACACTTCTATTGAATAGCACACTGATCATTTGTGTTGCTCTGGGTGTCAGACTAGGTTTGTGTCAGCAGAGCATCGATGAAAGTCCTGTCTTTTCCACTTACACTGGAGATGGTCCTGGACAACTCATTTATCCTTCTCCTTCTGTAAAATGAAATGTTAGTACTAACCTTATACAATCATTGTGAGACATAAAAATAATTTTTAAAAGAAAAATGATTTTTAAATGAAGCATCAGAGATAAATGCTACTTATAAATTTTAAAAAAGAGACACAGTAAAGACCAACTTAGAAATTCTCCTTCCTTAAGAAAACTAAATTTTGCATATACTGTTAAGTAGAGTGAAAGGCACTCAACTCCGTCGGACTCTTTGTGATCCCGTGGACTATACAGTCAATGGAATTCTCCAGGCCAAAATACTGGAGTCGGTAGCCTTTCCCTTCTCCCTGGGATCGTCTCAACCCAGGGATATACTCTTAGGACAATATCTATAGTTTCTAACTGTCTGAGTTCTTTGTCTATAAAATATAAGTTCCACTTGGTGATGAAGTATTTCCAAGAATCCCAAATGCCCAACTTTGTGTATTCTTTGGTGTGCCTGGGACCCTACAGTGCTTCACCATGAAAATCCTATCTCCAGTCATTGTGATTTGCTTGTCATNGGATCGTCTCAACCCAGGGATATACTCTTAGGACAATATCTATAGTTTCTAACTGTCTGAGTTCTTTGTCTATAAAATATAAGTTCCACTTGGTGATGAAGTATTTCCAAGAATCCCAAATGCCCAACTTTGTGTATTCTTTGGTGTGCCTGGGACCCTACAGTGCTTCACCATGAAAATCCTATCTCCAGTCATTGTGATTTGCTTGTCATTTAGAGCCAATCTAGTCTGCAAATCCTATGAGCTCTGATAAGGGAGTTCTTGAGCTTGCACAGTAAGATAATCAAACAAAACAGTGTTTGTAGAAATAGTTTCCTATAACACTACCTTGTCACAGAACATAACAGGAAATATCCCAACTATGTTTCAGTAGATAACAATAGCCACATAAGCACTGCATGCACTAGGGAAGTTGCTAGGCAGATAAGAGGACCAAGGAAATAAAAAAGCTAACATTTCTAGCATATAAAATATTAAGCTCTCTATGGCATCTTCCTGACATTTTCAGCAAATGCAGAGAAACTTGATGAGGAGGAAACAGCATTAACTTATAAATTAAAAAACAAGGAACCGTTCTGGCTGATGGGAAAGCCATTTCTCCTCTATGTTCTTATCTTAGCTGAGAAAATGGCTGATGTGGTTAATGATGCCAGTGGTGGTCACATCATATCCTCAGAAAATGGTTATACTCAATTTAAGTTGGCTGCTCCAATTCCTCATCATCCCTTGCTGTTTAATTTATGTAAGAGCCCGGACACTTCTGCTGGACAAGCATCCTTCTGTATCCAAATGTGGTCCTAAATGCAAAAGAAAAACAGAGTTCCGTAAGACATAAGCACATCAGCAGGGAAGATGCTGAGCACACGGATCTAAAATCCAGAGGGGAAAAGTCCTAAAAAATACCCTTTGTGTGATATGCTTAGGAAAGCCACATAAGCTTTTTTCGGCTCAATAGTCCCTGCTCTAATTTTTTAACTCTTAAGTTCACGGATGGTACCAGNAGTAACTACAATAAAATAAGAAAACGAAATGAAAGGTGCAAGTGTTGAAATAAAATAAAACCCATTATTCTACATATGACTATTTTGTGATTATAGCACATTAAAAGAATCCATAGACAAACTACAAGAATAGTTAATGATCATTCTATACAAAGTCAATAAACAAAATTAATTGTATTTCCATATACCAATATATCAGTCAACGTTTGCTGTGTAAAAACCACTCCTAAAACTTATTGATTAAAAAATTTATCTGTTCAGTTGCAATTCTGAACATCAACAGTTTGGTCCGGGATAAGCGGAGCAGGTTCAGGTCTGAGCTTCTGGTCTCTTCAAGTCTTAGTTCAGCTCTTGCATGCTCTCTGGTCTACTTCTGTGCCACTTAGAACTGGTTGGCTCGAGATGGCCATAGCTAGGATGACTCAGCTTTGTTCAAGCTGATTATTCAGCAGCAGCAGGCCATCTTAGGCTTCTTTGCCAAGTATTACTAGAAAATTATTCGATCAAAGCAAGTCACAAGGCCATCTAGATTCCATGAGCGGAGGAGTGGATGCTTCCTCTTGATGGAAAGAATTAAAGAATTATATTGCAAAGAATATAAATACAAAAGGGGTGGAAGACTAGGGCTATAGATGTAATTAACCTATCACAATCAGCAACAAAGTAATATAGAATTTACATAAAGATTAAATATAATATCAAAATATCAAATGCCAAACATCTAGACAAGACAGAGTAACAGAGAAAAAAAATTCTTTCCACTTGAAGCAACGAACAAATATATGAATAGTTTTTAAGAGAATGGGCATGAGACAATGAAGGACATGATCCTTAAAGGACAAGAAATGAACAAGAGTCCTGTGATTGCTCCAACTTAATGCCTTAAGAAAGTACAGGGTAACACCATGTGAAGAATCCAGGCAGTGTCCAGGAAACTCGGATGGGGAACACGTGTATACCTGTGGCGGATACATGTTGATGTATGGCAAAACCAATACAATATTGTAAAGTAATTAACCTCCAATTAAAATAAATAAATTTATATAT
>SJYA01001326.1:284038-294877 GCA_006410615.1 Neotragus moschatus
ACAAAGACTTGTATATGAATATTCATAGCAATGTATTTGTAATAGCCAGAAAACTGGGGGGAAAAAAAACAAATGTCCATCAACAATGTCTATGAATAATTTTGGATTGTTCATTTGTTTATAGAAATAAATTGAATTTTGTTTATTAGTCTTATCAATTCTTTTTCCTACAATGCTAACTCATTTATTAGTTTTAATAGTTTTTTGATGTGGATTCTTTAAGATTTTCTGCACATAAGATTAAATTAAAACCACAAAGTGATACTACTACACAAAAAATGGATGGATAAAATAAGAATAACAGAAAATACCATGAGTTAGCAAGGATGGAAAATAACAGTGCTGCTTACACTGTGCTCCAGACAGTACAAATTAATACAGCTGCTGTGGAAAACTGAAACTAAACCTATGTATACATTATCCAGAAATTCCACTTCCTGGTATATACTCAAGATAAATAACTATATAGATTTACTAATAGACATGAATATGAGTGTACATAGCAGCTCTATTCAGTAATATTTTCAAACTGAAAGTAACGCAAATATCCATCTATAATAGAGGCTAGATAAAGTGTGGGCTTTTTCCACACAATAAAATACTGTACATCAATGAATGAATTACAAATATACAAATTACAAATATATGCATCAGTGGATCTCACAAATACTGAACAAAAATAGTCTGGTTACCACAGAGTACTATAGGATTCTATTTTTGTTGTTCAGTTGCTACATCGTGTCTGGCAATTTGTGAACCCATAGATTGCAGCATGCCAAGCTTCCCTGTCTCTCACTATCTCATGGAGTTTGCTAAAATGAATGTCCATTGATTCAGTGATGCCATCCAACCATCTCATACTCTGTTGCCCCCTTCTCTTCCTGCCCTCAATCTTTCCCAGAATCAGGGTCTGTTCCAAAGAGTTGGCTCTTCACAACAGGTGATCAAAATATTGGGGTTTCAGCTTCAGCATTAATCCTTCCAAAGAATATTCAGGGTTGATTTCCTTTAGGATTGACTGGTTTAATCTCCTTGCTGTCCAAGGAACTCGTAAGAGTCTTCTCCAGCACCACAATTCAAAGGCATCAGTTCTTCAGTACTCAGCNAAATATTGGGGTTTCAGCTTCAGCATTAATCCTTCCAAAGAATATTCAGGGTTGATTTCCTTTAGGATTGACTGGTTTAATCTCCTTGCTGTCCAAGGAACTCGTAAGAGTCTTCTCCAGCACCACAATTCAAAGGCATCAGTTCTTCAGTACTCAGCCTTCTTTATGGTCCATTTCTCATATCCATGCATGACTACTGGAAACACCATAGCTTTGACTATTCAGACCTTTGTTAGCAAAGTGATGTCTCTGCTTTTTTAATACGCTGTCTAGATTTGCCATCCCTGGAGGTGGTCATGGCAACCATCTCCAGTATTCCTGCCTGAAGAACCCCATGGACAGAGGAGCCTGGTCCATGGGGTTCCTGGACACAAAGAGTCCATGGGGACACAGAGTCAGACTAAAGCAACTAAGCATGCATGCACTAGGTTTGTCATAGCTTTCCAAGGAGCAAGCGTCTTTTAATTTTGTGGCTTCAGTCACTGTCCACAATCATTTTGGAACCCAAGAAAATACAACCTGTCACCACTTCTTCTTTTTCCCCTTCTATTTGCCGTTAAGTGATGGGGCCAGATGCCATGATCTTAGTTTTTGAATGTTGAGTTTTAAGCCAGCTTTTTCACTCTCCTCTTTCACCCTTATAAAAGAGGCTCTTTAGTTCCTCTTCACTTTCTGCCATTAGAGTCGTACCATGTGCATATCTGAGCTTGTTAATATTTCTCCCTGCAATCTTGATTTCAGCTTGTGATTCATCCAGCCTGACACTTCACGTGATGTACTCTGCATATAAGTTAAATAAGCTGTGTGACAACAAATACCCTTGATGAACTCCCTTCTCACTTTTGATCCAGTCCATTGTTCCATGTCTGGTTCTACCTATTGCTTCTTAACCTGTATACAGCTTTCTTATAAGACAGTTAAGGTGGTCTGGTATTCCCATCTCTTTAAGAATTTTCCACAGTTTGTGAGCCATACAAAGGCTTTAGCATAGTCAGTGAAACAGAAGTGGATGTTTTTCTGAAATTCCCTTGCTTTCTCTATGATCCAACAGATGTTGATAATTCGATCTCTGGTCCCTCTGCCTTTCCTAATTACATGAAGCAGTCTGCAGTGTTAGAAGTTAGCAGTTTCTCTTGGCAGTGCCTATGATTGGAAAGTGCTCAATCACACAGGTATGTTCACTTTGTGGGAAACTCACTGGGTTTCACACTTGAGCTTTAGTCATTCTAATGCTCCCTATATTCCAAAGCATTGAGTGTATCTGATGTCAGCAGCTGTACATACCAAAAACCTCCTTGACACTGGCATGCAGTCACCTTTCATTTCCAGACCATAGGGAAAGAGATGTAGAAGAAGCGTTCACTTCTTTGAGGCCTAAATGATATTAGTCACAAGAGCAAATATTTAAGATTACAGGTCCCAAGTGCCAGATCCAAGGGACAGATGGCCAATGTGTTTTCTTTGCACTGAATCTGTGTTTGTAACATGCAGGGCTATCTGAAACACAAGACCCAGAGCAGTGATTGCACCTGCATGTATCTAAGGAGGTTTTGGTCTGGTTAGAATTTAACTGACATGTCTGACCATGAACCAAGGTGTCTGTTTCCCTCTACTACCTGTTATACACTGCATGATCTAAATACGTCTCCCATTTTTTAGGGGATTTTTAACATAAAATTGGCTTTCTTTGACATATTACCACCAGATTGTATCTAAGAATGTTTCAGTCAATTCAGTTGCTCAGTCCTGTTTGACTCTTTGCAACCCCATGGACTGAAGCACACAAGCCCTCCCTGTCCATCACCAATTCCCGGAGCTTGCTCAAACTCATATCCATCGAGTCAGTGACATCATCTGACCAGCTCATCCTCTGTCGTCCCCTTCTCCTCCTGCTTTCAATCTTTCCCAGCATCAGGGTCCTTTCCAATGAGTCAGTTCTTCCCATCAGGTGGCCAAAGTATCGGAGCTTCAGCTTCAGCATCAGCATCAGTCCTTCCAATGAATATTTAGGACTGATTTCCCTTAGGACTGACTGGTTTGATCTCCTTGCAGTCTAAAGGACTCTCAAGAGTCTTCTCCAACACCACAGTTCAAAAGCATCAATTCTTTGGTGCTCAGCTTTCTTTAAGGATGTTTAAATTCCATTAAAAGACCAACAAAAAGGCAAGAAAAAAAACAATTTGGTCCCAAAGAAATATGAAACAAATCTGGTTTTTCTGGTGGCTCAAATAGTAAAGAATCTATCTGCAATGCAGGAGTCCTGAGTTATATCCCTGGGTCAAGAAAATCCCCTGGAGAAAGGAATGGCTACCACTCCAGTATTCTTGCCTAGAGAACCCCATGGGCAGAGAAGCCTGGCATGCTACTGTCCATGGGATTGCAAAGTGTTGGACATGACTAAGCAACTAAGCACACACACAAATATGAATGAAATTTGAAACTGTTCATTTGTTAGATTAGTTTCGATTAACTGTATCCCATTTTTGTGGGCTTTCCTAGTGGCTCAGAGATTAAAGCCTCTGCCTGCAATGCGGGAGACCTAGGTTCAATCCCTGGGTTAGGAAGATCCCCTGGAGAAGAAAATGGCAATCCACTCCAGTATTCTTGCCTGGAGAATCCCATGGGCAGAGAAGCCTGGCGTGCTACAGTCCATGGGACTGCAAAGTGTGGGACACAACTGAGCAACTAAGCACACACACAAGGATGAATGCAATTTAAAACTGTTCATTTGTTAGATTTGTTCTGATTAACTGTATCCCATTTTTGTACTCCTTACAATGTGTAGAAAGCTATAAACATCGAACTTGAGGTCTTTTAACTGCCCATATTAGTTTTAAGTGTCAGAGTCAAGACCTTATAAAGGGAGTTAGCTATACATGGCCAAGTCATTGATAATTTGATGTATTTGTAAAATGGAATTTCTTATATCATGGAAATAAATCCATGAGAGGCTTGAGTATGGAGAATAACCTCAGGAAGGGAGGGATGTATCGAGGGATGTATCAATGGATACATATATATCACTAATTATCACTCTACAGGCAGGTACTCACGCAGATCATCAGAGGAGAGTGGTAGAGGGCTTTGCTTTATTGTCTGTCAGCTAGCTGATACCACCCCACTTCTGCCGCCCCCCAAGGAGGAGACAGACCTTTTTAAAAGAAACTAGAGCAGTTCTATGTGCTTGACAGAGCTCAGTATGCTCTGAGGAGTCTCCTGGGTAGTGCAGACAGACCCGGCGGAACAACTGCCAAGATGAAAACAAATGACTTAAAGTGAGGTGGACGCGGAAATACAGAGGAAGCAAAGAGGGGAAATGAGAAAATTCATTTATCCCTATATTAAGCAAGATGTTCTGTGAGCTCTATATATTACTGCCAAGTAAAAGAGGAGAAAAAAATCAGTTTATGAACTATATAATTATGCATAGAATATATTAAATACCTTAAAAATAAATTTACAAGCACTCAAAAGCTCATGAGGAATTGAGAAAAACTCCAAAAATTAATGTGTCTGCCTAATCTAATTTTCTTCTATAACAGTGACAAGGCTGCTGAATCAATAGTTATAATTAGCTTGACGGTCCAAAGAGGACTGAACATAGTAAACATGAAAAACATTATCTTTGTTAAATTTCTAGTCCTAGACCACTTGGCAAATGTCTCTAAAATAGGTAAGACGGGAAAAAGACAGGGTTTAGATTATCTTGGGTGTACTAGGGGATTCTTGTGAGCAATGCTCCTGTCATCCTATAGGGGAAAGGAGGTGGCATGATGTATCAAACTGACTTCCTCAAGAATGTTATGCCTGTTCCTCTTTCATGTTGTTACTAATCACTTAGATAAGATTGAACCATCAGACTCCTGAGTACAAACTGGAGAGTTTTCTGTCGAGTCTGTTACTTCTGTTATTGGAAAATATATCTTGGCTCGTCCTCGTACACTTTACTCTTCAACATCAGATATTTATTTAGTTGTACTCTCAATGCAGTATTTTAACAAAACTCCTTGAGAGAAATGAGGTGAAGAAAATTCTGAAGAGATGGACAGAAATAACCAAAGCTCAATTTTAGGTCAACTTCTTCCGTTCTTTCTTTCTCTACCTGTAAGTCTGGCCTTTCATTGTACTTGAGTCAGTGAAAGGAGGTCTCCTGTCCCCGAGAACGTCTTTTTACATTCAACCAGACCTGCATTCAGAGACATTCCCTAAGCATATATTTCATTGCTAATTTGCCACTCAAAACCATTCATTGTTCCCAAACTTCTTATCAAAGCACACAGGCCCTTTACAATCTAGACCCAATCTTTCTTTCCAATCTCACCTCCCACCACAACAGAACACCCTTGATTTCATAGCTACATCAATTTTCTTTTGGTTTCCCTGACTTAGCTCCAATACTATGTTCCTATTTTCTGTGTGATGTTGTACAAAGGGAATTACAGATTGCTGCTATTTAAAAGCATTTGTTTTTAAATTTTAGAAAAGTTTTGGAAAAGACTCAACATAAGTACCTCCTAAAGAATATATCTTACTAATTATGAATTTCACTGCAGCATCATGACTGCTAACTGAATATAGAAATTAGAAGTGCAATCTCTTCCAGAGTGCTAGAATCAGACTAATAATTAGTGATCTTTATATTATCAGGTTGGTGCAAACATAATTGTGATTTTTGCATTGTTGAAATTTGCCATTTGATATTGGAATACACTCAAATAAATGTGGTTATCTATCATTTTAATGTGCATTTCTTGCTTTATGGTTTTTTTGTTTGCTAATGACTTATTACTTGCTCTTTATTTTATATTTATTTTCAACTAGGGAAATAATGTTAGAAAAAAAGCAAATACCAAGCAAAGCTAGTATGTTCAGGAAGCTATGAAAGAAACTGTTACAATAATAATTCTTTTCAAAAGGACAAATGCTCTCATGACANGGTGCATTCTCAGTCATGGCTGACTCTTTGTAACCTCATGGAATATAACCCTCCATTCTCCTCTGTTCATGGATTTTTCCCAGGGAAGAATACTGGAGGGGTTGCCATTTTCTACTCCAGGGGAATTTCCTGACCCAGAGATCAGACCTCTGTGTCCTGCGTCTCCTGCATTGGCAGGCAAATTCTTTACCACTGAGCCACCTGGGAAGCCTGAAAACTAAGCTCAGGGTCCCCTTAATAATATCTTACATGTAAAGTATACAAAGCACTTCTTTATTTGGGGTTTAGTCTTTCTCAATAAATCTTTTATACTTTTACTCACCTCTATGTAAAGGAACTTCTCTAGGAATGATTATAAATTGACCCTAGCAAATGGAAGACTATTATGTTTAAGCATTTTCACCTAAACTGGGTAAAATTTGGTAACACTCACTTTTGAAAATCCTAACTTTCATTTTCATCATAAAGTTTCCAATGCCCTATTCTGGTGTGGATGTACTACAAATAACACAAAACCACATGAACTAGTTCAATTTAAATCAGGCCACAAATTAAGAGGACTCTTAATGCTGCCCAATTATGCTCTATTTTTGACCTGTCCAGGCACTCTCCTCACCTAAACATGCCTCGTGCCTTCTTCTTTCTCTTTGAATCCCAAATATTTCTTTATTTATCCTGAATTGCAACTATGACCTTGCTTCCTACTTCACTGAGAAAACTGAGGCAATCAGAAGAGAACTTCAACAGGCTCTTAGCACCACCTCTGCTTACCCACCAGCACTGGTCACCATCTTTTCTGTCCTCCTATCTTCTCCTCTTGCTGCCAGGCTTCATTTCTATGTATAACTAATTGAATTCATGAATACCATCCAGTCAAGGATATTGCTTCTGCAATTACTCTCTTTCTCTAATACATCAATACTTTCCTCTCTATTGGATTACTCCTTTCAGCACATATCACAATGGTTTGCTCCCTCCTCCTTGAAATACTTTCCTTTTTTGGCTACTAGCACACTACCTTCTATTGATTTTCTTGCTACTATTCTGGTTTCTCTTTCTCGGGCTTTTTTGCTACTGATTCTACCTTTTCCCAAACTTTATAAAGCTGAAATGCTTCAAGCCTCAGTCTAGAAGGGCACAGACCCGCCATCCTTCTTATCCATATTCATGTCTTTTGCTATATCATTCAGTCTCATAATTTTAAATTGTACCTACATGCTAACAACTCATAAAATTACAATTTCAGCTCATAGCTGTGCTCCAAATACCTTTGCAACATCTCCATTTTGATGTCCAACAGACTTTAAGGTCAACATATTAAGCTTACCAGATTAAATACAGAAATACAAATTTGGCCAAGAGAACTTCCACGGACTTGTCTTGCGTTTCCATTTGGCAAATCTGGTGACTTTCTGACATGTTCAAAGTTGAACTTCTGTTCTTACTCTTACCCACTACTACTACTACTAAGTCGCTTCAGTCGTGTCCGACTCTATGCTACCCCATAGAAGGCAGCCCACGAGGCTCTCCCTTCCCTGGGATTCTCCAGACAAGAATAATGGAGTGGGTTCACCCTTCCCAAATCAGGTTATGTCAATCATCTTTACATCCGCTTGGGATAAAACTTTGGAGCTATCCTTTTTCATTCATATACCCCATTCCATAAAATCTTCTTGGTTCTACTTTCAACATATATCCAGAATCAGACTACTTTTCATGACATTTCATGTCCTTGTGATGACCTTTCCCACAACCGAATCACCAACATCTCTCTGAAGGATCACTGCAATTGACACCCAACCAGGCTTCCTTTAATAGATCCTTACTCCTCTTACCATCTGAGCTTCCCTCTTATCATTATAGTCTCACCTCTTACCATCTGGGCTTCTGTGATGGCTCAGATGGTAAAGAATTTACCTAGGTTTGATCCCTGGATTGGGAAGATCCACTGGAGAAGGGAATGGCCATCCACTCCATTATCCCTGCCCAGAGAATTCCATGGACAGAGAAGCCTCATGGGCTACAGTCCATGGGGCCACAAAGAGTCAGACGCGAATTTCACTTTTCATACTACACTCTTACAGTCTTCTCGTCCCAAAACCAGTCTGAGTGGTCCTCTTAAAACATAAGGAGATCATGCTCAGAGTAACAGCAGTGTGCCTTCTAATGAATTATTAGGACTCTCCTTGCTTTTTCCGTCTGCCCTCATTTCCCACAAATCACTTTCCTAGACTTCTTTACTCTAATCCTTGAACACATCAGGCAAGCACTTGCCTTAGAGCATTTCACTAGCTGGTCCTTCTACCTGGAGCATTCTTTCCTCCGATATGTGAAAAACAAACCCCCTTAATTTCTTTAAATCTTTACTTCAATATCATTCTTATTGAGGGAAGCTGGATGACTATTCAAAAGGCCACTTGCTCCCCCCCTCCCTCATCACTTCTAATCTCTTTATTTTATTCTTTCTTTTATAGCACTTATCAACCTTGAGTATTCTTCTTACTCAGGTTTACTGTCTGTTGTCTCTCTTTCCCTACTACAACGTAAGATTCATAAGCATAGGGATTTTGATGTTTGTTTGTTTTTTCCCCTTTGAGCTCAATATGTAACCTTAGTGCTTGGAAAAGTATCTGACATGCAGTGGTGATCAGTAAACATTTATGGAGTGAATTAATGAAAATTCAGTCTCAAACTGGGGCAATGGAGCCATATTCCTGGTTTAATAGTCAGAGTCTGTTGGAAACGGTATATCCTCCATTTCTTCCTATGAGGCACAGGCTAAGGAAAATGCATATAAACAAGAATTCCTATTTCTTTCTGATACATTATCAGACACAACTTCAAAAGCACAGCATTTAAATCAGAATAAAACAGACCAATGGAAAGAGCTTCTCCTCAGACCTCTATATGACACTGCTAAGTCTGCTTTTTTGGATATAAAACCAATAATGAGAAGTTAAATGTAGAAGAAGTAGAAAAATCAACATGAGGATGCTGAACATTTAAATAAATACTTTCTTCTGATTCTCCTTTACCTTAAAGTATATTAAATGGAATACATTTAAAAGTAGCTCATTTTAAGACAATTTCACCCACATCTGGTTGCAATATGTATTTTTCTTTTCATAACAGTGTTGATTGAAAAATCCAACACAATTAAAATTTTGGATGGGTCTATACATAGATGGCTCAAAGTCTACAAATGAACTAAAACATATCAATAATTAGAAGCTCAGTAGATCATAGATTTGCTGATTCTTTTGTTTTTAGCCCAATAGAATATTTATTCAACAGATGACTTACTGCCATTGTTAGAAGGCAGTAGTGCATCTAAACCATGTTTGCTTCGCCTAGCAAAATAATAAATAGTGCTGCTGTTTATCCTTTCGTTTCTAAGGCCAACTGTTGGCTTTATTTAATACCCTCTTAACATGCTAATAGCTCCTAATGGTCACATCAGCCATCAGTTAAACAAACCATTAGGTTGAGAAAAGAAATTTCAATAAAGGCAATTCACTAATTTGTTGATTGTTAATGGACATTAGCCCATTCAGGACCTTAGCCTAGACATATAGTTTAACTCAGAATCTATTATAGCAGTATCTCTATACATAGTCAAGAGGCTAATTCGGCATTCTAAGTATTTCTATTTTCAGAAGACATGCTACTTAGATTTTTCTATGCAAATTAGATATTTCCAATCTGTGACATACACATAACGAAAAGAACCTGCCAAAAACACATTGACTTTCAAATTATGTAATTTTCACACAGTTTACGATTAAGGATAAATCTACAAGGGTCTTCCTAATCTCTTTCTCAATTATTAAAGCACTGTTACTGCTATTTTAGTTTTAGAGCTAGTCATTTCTGTTTTAGATTCAAAGTATCTTTTATATGATCAAAATATCACATTATGATGCCAGAAAAATGAAAGTAGAAGACATTGTTATAAATAAGACTTTGCTGTTCACTTCATGCTTGCCTTCACTGACAAGAGTTTAAATTGCTTAAAACATTTTTGTGTGTTATACTTTCCTCTAATATATTTAATTTTTAAATAGAAATGGGATTTCATGACTATTTTCAGAACATTTACTCAAAATCTGATAATTGAAGTAGCAAAGAAAGATAAATTCATAGTTCTTCAATCTTAAAAAGTTAATATACATCTATGTTTCTTTTTGTAGTTGCATTATTTTTCTTGTGATAATTCCAAGACTTAAACTCAATTTTATACATTGTCAGACACCACAGCACACATAGGACTGTGGAAAATCATGTGATTATACTCATATTTTACACAGATGCCATTCACATTATAGAGTAACAGGGTAACAATTAGATTTGGTATGCAGTATGAAAGCCAAGCTCAGGATTTCATGTTTTTGCCCCTGTTTGTCTTCAAAAGTAAGCATCTTGAATAACAGCTGAGCTGAGCCTAAAAATTCCTGGCAGTTTGAAGGTATTATCATGATAACCTCACATTATTTATTACTTTACACAATTCAGGGAGAAGAGGTTTAAGGTGATTAAAGCAACCAAAGATTTAGGAATCAAGTTTATCAGCTTTGAAATTTGAAGAAATATCTTATGGACATGCAGAGTTCTCACAACAAATTAACAGGAGTTCAAAAATCATTCTCTCTTGTGCCACTGAATCATTTAATTCCCTCAACCTTCAGAAACTAAATGTCCCTTCTATTTCTGCTTTCTAGAGGGGTTTTATTTTTATCATAAATGGATGTTGAATTTTGTCAAAGGCTTTCTCTGCATCTATTGATATAATCATATGGC
>SJYA01001327.1:0-34501 GCA_006410615.1 Neotragus moschatus
TGATGCTGGGAGGGATTGGGGGCAAGAGGAGAAGGGGACGACAGAGGATGAGATGGCTGGATGGCACCATCGACTCAATGGATGTGAGTTTGAATGAACTCCGGGAGATGGTGATGGACAGGTGCTGCAATTCATGGGGTCGCAGGGTCAGACACAACTGAGCAACTGAACTGAACTGAACTGAATTTTTTAGTGTATAATTATAGTGCATAATTTTTGATCAGGTCATTATTTAGCGTTTGCCTTGCTATTACTGCGTTGGTATGATTCACAACTGAGCCAAAAAACTGTATGGTTTTATTTCCTCTTTGGTACGCAACACTTTGTTTTCTCTGAAATGTGTTTTTCCCTTCTCTTTTCATTTGCTTGATTTCTCATGTTTCTATGACTAATATACTTCCTACTATCCTCAGCGTAATCTTGTTTTTTAATTATGTTCAGACACATTAGGTGGTCAGTCTGGTTCTTCTTTTTCCCATAGGCAGTTCTCTTTTTTGGGGCCATCGATTAATGTAGTTAAGATTGTAGAGTTTTGAACCATACTGCCTGAGTCTGAAGTACTGACTCCACTGCTTACCAGTTAGGTGACTTTTGGCAGGCTGTTTAACCTCTGTGGTTTAGCTGTCTCAGCTATACAGTGAGGATAATGACAGTACCTTTCTCATCAAGTTGATTTAAAGATGAAATGAATAGATTTGAAGATCCCAACACAATGAAAGTTCTTAGTCAGTGCTGCTTGTAGTTGATGTGACTCCCAAGGATAACTCAGTTCTATCATTGGTCTTCAATATGTGATTAAAAAAAGTATTTTTATATCAGCTACTTTATCTATACATATGGGAGCAGGGATAAAATTTGCTCAATGCAACTTGAAAGTCCAACAAAGTTCAATTACTCCATCTGATCTACTTTAGTTTCCTCTTTTTTTCCAATTAAAAAAAAATATATGCCTATTGAAAATAACATGTTTTAATATTTCAATGCAGACAACATTGTGATTATGTGGTTAGCAATGCCTCACATTGTTTTCTTAAAAGGATTGGTTTTTTTCTCATTATAAAGGTACTTCATGGTCTACTGGCAAGCTTGGATGTTTAACAAACATCTTAGGGGCCTAACTCAACTTTCTGTACCGCTTGTGTACAGGCCAGCAATGTAGGCTGAACTCACCTGAACAGGTCAGCTTTCAGGTGGGCTCTATAATAGGTCTGTCATCAGTGGCAAGGCAAGTGTGGGTTGTTGAATTTGCTGATGTTGGTTGGGCTGTCTCACGTACCTGGAGCTGTGGTTGATGCGCCTTGGTCTACCTGTCTCATTTTCCAGCAGGCTAGCTCAGCCTTGTTCACATGCTGGAAGCAGCTGTCACAGAGACCAAGCAGAAGCATGTGAAGCTTTTGAGTGCTAGGCCAGGAACTGGCATACCATCTCCTCTGCTAGAGTGTGCTGGCCAAAGCAAGTCACAAGGCTGGCCCCAAGTTCAGGAGGAGGGCAAAGAGATTTCTACATCTCCATGGGAACAACTGCAAAGTCACATAGCAAAAGGTGTGGATAGATGTTAAAGGATGATGACTATTTTTTAGTCTCTTGTATGTTTGTTGAAGCTTCTGAAAAGTACAAGAGCCATCATAAAAGCAGCTCATAAATCCATCCCCTGACTGCTGTTGGCTTTTGTTGTGCATATTGCTAGACTTTTATCTGTAACTTTAAACATTTTATTACTGTCAGTATGTTTGTTTTCATTTATTTGATTACAAGTAACTGTTTACTTTTCATGTTTTTAGTTTCATATTTGTTTATTTTGTAAGAATTGTTCACATAGACTTCAGTCTTAATCTTGTGAAGTAGCATTTATTGTAAACTTAAGATGAGCAGGAAATGCAGTGAATAGATCATTATTTCATTTTGTGTGAAAAGGCCTTGAACTAGTATTGAAAAGCAAGAAGAATCAGAAGGTTTGCAACTTGAACTACAAAATCACCTTGAATTTGTTTATATATATTCTGTGATTGAGCTGGTAAGATGAAATATTCATGGACTGGAGCCCACTAGAATTTTCCTAATACTCTGGCACATTCTTTATAATATTAATTCACTTGTGGGGCTAATTTTGGACATTATGTCTATTTTTCATCATTGGCTTAATCCAACTGGGTGCGTTCTCAATGCCTGAGCTTACACTATATATATAAGATCATACTATAAACATTGTTTGGTACTCTGCAAATCTTTTCCCATACATTTACACTTATACGAATATGTATTATTCAGAACACATATACACATATACAAATAATAAGAATAAATGTGTTATGTGTAACTATTCTATAATTTGCTTTTCTTCCCAGTTTATTTTGGATACATTTTTAGTGTCAGTTCACAAAATTTTAGCTGATTTTTAGCTTATATAAAGTTTCTTGGAATATACTATAATTTATTTTTTCTTCTATTATAGAGCTTTAAATTGTCTGTAAATTCTGCCCATTCTAAACAGTGCTAAACTAAACATTCCTACTTATATATATTTAGGCATATGGAAGGAGAAAATTATAAGCCTGCTTTTTTGTAGTATAAACTTTTAAATCTATATTTCTTAATTTTATTCTTGTTTTCTGTAAGCTTCTTACATTCTTAGATTAAGCTCTGAGTAATAAATAATTGATGAAGGCGGACACTGCAAATCTCCAAATGGCAACTAATGAAAACTTGGAAGGATCGGGGTATTACTGACACAGATACTGTGGGCAGACAAAACTCAATATATAATTATTTATAACTTGAACTAAAAATTGAAAGCTGGAAATGTTTGTAAGACATTTAATTTGGAAATACTAAGAATAAAATGCTTGCATTTTAATTTTCCTGTGTATCAGAATTTAGCCTGTTCTTGTATTTTTAAACTTTCTCTTTTTGTGTTCTGTTATAAAAAGTGTCTTTTTTGTCTGTTTATTAGAAGTTCATCTTGTAACAAGTAGATCTCAATAGTTTAATGTTACCTTCTGGGAAATGTCACCATTATATCTATATGGGCTATATCCATGGGCTGGTTGTCATTGAGAGCAGCATCTATCCTATTATTTGGAAATACATATTTGTTTCCAAAAATATATTATTTGAAAAATATATAGTTTCTAAGTTTTTTTTTTAAGTTGGCAAAAAAATTAGAACTTTTTTCTTCTGTTCTTTGCAGCTTGCCTGTAATGATTCTTCTTCTCCAAGAATGTGGTTGTTCTGTTTATTAAAACTTTTTATGTTCATGAGTAAATTCTGTAGGTATTTCCATTATGTTTGGCACACTTTATTGTTAGGGTTATTAGTAGGTGTTTCATTTTGTTGTTGTTGCTGTTATGGGTAGGATTTTTTTTCAGTATGTATTTCTAATTGGTTATTATTGGTATATGGAAAAGCTATTGATTTTGTTTATTATGTTAATATTGCATTTGGAAATCTTACTTGATACTCTAATAATATTTCAGATAATAATGTTAGTAATATTAATGATCTTAGATGTTCTAGGTAGAAGGTCTTATTCTCCATAGCTAATGATAATTTTACCTCTTTTTTCCTCCAGTACTTGATGAGACAGTTCTTTTTTCTTTATTAGAACTGTCTCATCCTTTTAAAAAATTTTATTGAAGTATATTTGATATACTATCTTATATAAGTTACAGGTATGCAATATACTGATTCACAGTCTCTAAAGTTTATACTCCACTTAAAGTTATAAAGTATGGGCTATATTATCTGCATTGTACATTATATCCTTGTAGCTGGTTTTATACATAATACTTTGTTCTTCTTAAATGTTTCATTCTCTCTTAACTTTGAACCTAATTGGTACTTACTCCATCTCTTATTTTTAACTTAGAGGACCCTACCTCCCACTTTTATCAAGAGAGGAAATAGAAAAATTCCAATTTAAACCTCACTTTTTAGATACTGTTTTCAATGACATAGTTACCAACATTATATATATCTTTCAATTTCTTTTTTTCCTTTCTGAATTGTTCAAGTGAATAAATGCACCAAGCATCTGAGTGAGGTGAAAAATTTGTGTGCAGTGTAACAAATGATTTCTTTGTTGACCTCTGTTTTACAGTAGTACTTGCTTGGGTGGCATCAGTGTGTTTCTTTTTCTGTTTTTTTTTTTTTTTTAGCTTACAGAATACTGAGGGCAAATATAATAACTAATAGGACAGAAACATTGCTATACATTGTCACAATATTATTAATAATATTATTGTCAAAACAGAACTGTTAACTAACATATAGGGATGTTTTGAACTGATATGTTCATAGCTGATNTTTTTTTTTTTTTTTTAGCTTACAGAATACTGAGGGCAAATATAATAACTAATAGGACAGAAACATTGCTATACATTGTCACAATATTATTAATAATATTATTGTCAAAACAGAACTGTTAACTAACATATAGGGATGTTTTGAACTGATATGTTCATAGCTGATCTACAGAAATTCAAATTTGGAGTAAAAGACACACAAAAAATGCTTTTTCATTTTTCATTCTCAATACATACAACTGTGTGTTGTGCAAAAGTTGAAACTGTGTGAATCGAGGTCTGCCCATGCCACTAGGTTAGAACAGTAGAAAGCACTGAACACTTAAGTCCATTATTTAGGAATTCTCATACATATTTACTTTTCACAGATAGAAATAAAGCTGTCAGGTTTGTAAAAATTACCACTGGGAACTTTTTCTCAATTTAAAGCATTTATTAATTTTGTCTTTACTCTTTCAGCATCTTCCAGTGTTGTCCTTGAATTTATGGATTCTACCTAATTTATCTTTATCTCAAGCACTGAGTATGTCTTGGATGTGAAATGATTATCAAATCAATGATATTTGTCTTCCTTAAATCACTGAACTACATATCATAGTTTCTGGCTATATACGTATGCCCAGTGTTCTTAGTAATTTGGTAGTTTTAATCCATGATTTGATATGAAGGAATTTATATAAAAGAAAAATACAGAATTCTAACAGAGGAGTGGCCTAGAGCTATGCAGAGAGGCGGGTACTGAGTTGATATGTATGTAGACATTGTAAAGGATTGATTTATGGGATAAAAAGCCTACTTAGTGTATAAATTTGAGAAAATAGATAGCCAACAAGGACCTTCTGTATAGCATAGGGAACTATACTCAGTATTTTGTAATAACATATAAGGGAAGAAATATATATATATATATTTACTGTGTAATATATAAAACTGAATCATAGTGCTATATAGCTGAAACTAGCATGACATTATAAATCAATTATACTTCAGTCAGTCAGCTGATAAACATCAGATAGCTTAAAAGCCCATACCTACTTTTTGATGTCTTTAAACATTTATTCATTATTTTGGCTGTACTGAGTCTTTGCTGCCGCCTGGGCTTTTCCCCAGTCACGGCTAGCGGGGCTACTCTCTGGTTGTGGCGTGCAGGCTTCTCCTTGCAGTGCTTCTCTCGTTGCGGAGCGTGGGCTCTAGGGCGTGTGGGCTCGGGAGTCGTGGCACACGGGCTCAGTGGTTGCAGTTCTTGGTCTCTGGGGCATCGCTTCAGTAGTTGTGGTGCACGGGCTTAATTGTTCCGTGGCACGTGGAATAATTCCAGACCAGGTATCGAGCCCATGTCTCCTGCACTGGCAGGTGGATGCTTTATCACCAAGCCACCAGGGAAGCCCCTATTTTAAAATTTCTTAATGGATTCATTTAAAAAGTGCTGCATCACTGATGTGCTTGGTGACGCAGAAAGTGGTATTCTGGAGAGAACGTGTAGACTAATGATTATTAGTCAAAAAGTGAGTGGGAAGAATTAGATTCTGAAAGTAGAGTCTGACAAATGGCTTAACTAACTTATTTTGCTTGTATTTTGTTATGCAATGTACAAAGGTGATCTGTAATATTCACACAAGATTAAGTCTAAAGATTTTTTCTTTGAATAAGAAATAATTTAAAATATTATGTTAGTTTAACTCACTGTTCAACTAAATTTAACTGTTTAATTTTCTTTCTTAGAGGTTCATAAAATAATGGTGATTTTGCAATTGACTGTGAAAATTAAAATGTTCTTTTTCTATGTCCACATAATTCTTTTTGTTAGGCGATTTTTTTCCCTCTTTTAAACTCTTGAATGTTGATGGAGAATGGCTTTAAAATAGTGCCTCCCCTCCAATTAAGCATTGCATTATTTTCTTTATTATTGTGCCATTTTTTCTTATAAGAATCTGTATGAATGAATTTCATTCAAATGTAGCTCTTTACTATAGCAAATGTGTGGGAAACTAGTTACTAAAGGAATTCTAGTGTCTTAAATATGAAAAATGGACAATTGCTACTCAGATGGTTGATGGGTGAACTTATATGAAGTTATTCAATGCTGTGCCATACAGTACATGAGGAAAAAACTCTGAAGAGTAATTGCAAAGATTGAACAAGGTATGTTACGAGTCCGATTGAATTTTGGCATATATACTAAATACACTGATGCACATTGTGGAATAATATCCATCTCATAAAAGCTTTTCTGTTAAATTACATGAGACAGGAAAATGTAATGAGGCTAACTTTGAAATTGTGTTAAGGAATACAGTGGTTGTTTTTATCACATCTTTGTTTTTGTGATATATTTTTTGCAAATTATTTTGAGAGGAAATTTTATTTGTCTCATTGCCCCAAAGTACTAGAAATGTGGGGTTTTCAAGATAACTAATTATCAAAGAAAAGGAATTAGCATGCATTTGAGTTTCAATAGGCCCAGGACTTTTTGTTTCAAGTTAGTCCAGCTATTCAGTTAAAAATAATGGGTAAATTAAAAAACAAATTTCAGTGGTGAGTGACATGACCTCTTGAAACAGTAACACTTGTAAAACAGTAGAAATCTTAAAATCATATATGTAAAAGTTAGTGTGAGATGTTTCCTGGCTCTATATAAGATATTTGCTGATTCTAGCTTGATGTTGTATTTATATTTAGACAGTTTGATGGGTTATTGGTCTTTATTTAGCAGTTAAGAGTCTCTAGCTAAAAGTTGATGGATACTAAATTTATGTCTTTCCACCTTCTTGTCTTTAGATAGAACTCGCTTCAATTCATCCAGATAGATTAGGAGTTCACAAATACAACACCAAATGTGACCTGACTTCTTTTATATTTGGATAGGTTTATAGACATCCTCATTTTCTCTATTTGTACTAGCANTCTCCAATGCATGAAAGTAAAAAGTGAAAGTGAAGTTGCTCAGTCGTGTCCGACTCTTAGCGACCCCATTTACTGCAGCCTACCAGGCTCCTCCATCCATGGGATCTGCCAGGCAAGAGTATTGGAGTGGGGTGCTATTGCCTTCTCTGGAATCTTGAACTAGTCTCCATTTATCATTTGATTTCTTTTACACTCAAAATAGGGGTGCTGCGTGGACTATTACAGGGAATTAATAGTCCCTGTTCCTTTTAATTTTGCATGATGGGTTTTAACCCTTCCTTAACCTCGGACTTTAGTGGGTACTGCTTTTGACGTGGAAATAAGTGTGGATCTTTGAGCTTGACAACTACAGGAATAGCATTTTGTGCTCGACACACAGTTTTTCAACAGCCCACACTTTAGGATTTACATTTTGTTCAGTTAATGGAGAAAAAGAGCAGGCTCCATTTTAATGAAAACAGAGGCCTGGACCTTGTTCAGTATATCCCTCCCCAGAAGGGGTAAGGGAGACTCTGGCACGATCAGAAACTCGTGAGAAAACAGCACAGAGCCCCAGCTGCAGCTTAAAGGATGACTGAAGTAATAGTGTTTCACTCATCCCGACAGTCCCATTACAGTAGTGGATCAGGAGGAANAATGAAAACAGAGGCCTGGACCTTGTTCAGTATATCCCTCCCCAGAAGGGGTAAGGGAGACTCTGGCACGATCAGAAACTCGTGAGAAAACAGCACAGAGCCCCAGCTGCAGCTTAAAGGATGACTGAAATAATAGTGTTTCACTCATCCCGACAGTCCCATTACAGTAGTGGATCAGGAGGAAGGTGGACCAGGGGCTTCAGTGAGCGCAGAGAAAGTTGCCCCGGTGTCCAAAAGAAAATCCACTTATTGGCCCCCCACAGTTAGTAACCCCCAGGGTTCCTTAGTTGTAATTAGGATGGGAGCTTGTGTGGGGGCCCCTAGGCACCTTCAGTCCTGATTGCCTTGAGTCCGACCGCTGGGGCCTACCCTTCAGAGGGCAGTCTCTTCTCCAATATGGTCCTTTGCAGATTGGACTTGGAGCCAAAGATGGCTTAGATGCCTGCGGGCAATCCCACTTGAGGTGCCCCCTCCTGTCCGCAGTAATGTCAAGTCCATCCCTTTTTATCCTGGGTCTCTCTGGGCATTTTCCCTCGGCTGTTTCAGAGCTGGTCTAACAGCCATTTTGGGGCTTCCGTCTTTTGCCTGGTTTGCTTTTTTCACCTTTCCTCCTCATATTCTCTACCGTAATAGATTGTCTGAGCCAGTTGCCACAGATTATCTAAAGACTGATTTGTCCCATATGCCTGTTTTAGTAGCTTACGGTGGATATCTGGAGCCGACTGAGTGAGAAATCTATCTTTTAAGAATATTTCTCTCTCTGAATTTTTGGAATTAATGTCAGTGAACTTGAGGAGAGCCTGCTGTAGTCTGTCTAGGAATTTACCAGGAATTTCCTCCTCTCCCTGTTCTGTGTCAGCCAACTTAGCATAGTCTAAAGTCTTAGCGCTCAATCGCTTGAGTCCTTCAAGAATACATCTGACAGAGTGGCTCTGTTACGGGAATTTCTTGGCTCCCAGTAGGAAGGAGGGCTATTTCTTGTTCCTTCTTTCTCCTTGTCTCATGGTCAAGCCATTCATCTCCAAAAGTAGTAGCTTTTCCCAAAACTCTAAGTTTTTGAGGGGTCAGTGTCTATTCCAAGACATACATTACATCTCTCCAAGTAAGGTCATAAAGTAAAGTTAGTTCTGTAAAGGCTTCTATGTACTTTTTTGGATCCTCTAAATAGGCCCGACTACAATTGGGACTGTTGGAATTTCTACTGAGACTGAGGCAACCCCTCCTTGGAAGCGTGCTCTGACTCAGCCTGTTCGTTTGGGAGCCCCAGGTACAGGGACAAAGTTAGAAGACAGGAGGGAGCTGAAGGTTTCACACCCAAATCTGCACCCTTAGGACATAAGTCTGGCATGTCTAAGGGATAAAGAGCAACACATACCGCACTTCTACCCATTTCTCTTGTTTTCTAACTACTGTTTTAGTTGTAAAACAGTAATAATTGAGACCTTTCAACCAGTCAGTTTTCCCTCTTCCAAAGGTTACTGTGGCCATTCAGTATCACAGAAGATCAGGTGTTTTTTTTTTTTTTAAACTTGAGGGATCAAACTTCTCCCAGTTTTAAAAAAAATACGTTTTAAAGGAGTGATTATGAAACCGGAGCTAACCAGAGCTGAGAAAAAAGCGTCATCCACAGCCGTGGCTTCTTTCCACGGGAGACGTCCCTCTCTGCTCTAGATAGGGGTGTGCACAGACTTTCCACCGAAGCTCTCCTTCCCTGGTCGGACTAAGTCTGTCCCTTACTGACGCAGGCATCTTATTCGTCCCTCCTGGTTCTACCACCAAGGGAGAGTGGAGATGCACCAAGGATAGACTTGATGGCATCCCAAATGGATTTCGAGTTCCTAACCACCAAGACCTCTGTTTGATTTGCCCTTTTCTCTGATGCCACCCAGAGCGTAACAGAGTAGCTTTCCTGGAACGTTTCCCGAGCTTGGACCTCCAGGGGAAGCATCCGTCTTACGTGTGCTTGTGCACATTCCCGAGTAACATTCCTGACCGCAGTAGAAATGGTGAGTCATAAAGGGACGAACAACAACCAAGATGTCCCTTCTGAGTGTCACCACGCCAGTATAGCGAAAGAGGTGGTAGAGGGTTGGCCAGAGAGGAAAAGGTGATTTTTTTGTCCTCGAGCTACTAGGGCCAATCCTTCCAGTTCATTTCCACAGATTACACACACACACACACACACACACACACACACACACACACACAAAATCTAAGGAGTTGAGACAAAAGCCATCAGAGAGCCTCCTCTGATCCACTAAGAGCTAGCACTACCAAAGGAAGAAGCCCGTTGTACTTCCAATCCGACCTGTTCCTGACCTGTGTCCTCAAAAGCCTCATGGTCACCAGCAATGCTTCTATCCATATAGATGGGAGGCACAGCCGTGACAAAGACCCACTTTCAGGTCGCTGGCCCCTGAGGCAGGCAGCCAAGAGCGTGACCTCTAGCCTGAGAGACGTTCCTGGAGTTAGAGCTCCGCCTTGCTCCCAAACGTGCTCCTGCAACTTTCGGCTGGTAGCAAGGCTAGGCGCTTCCATACATGGGTCTAAGCAAAAGTACATAGTACCAGCCTGGCTCGCAAGTCCCTTGAAAGTCCATGATCTAACAGATGAGGTTAGTAGTTCTAATTCCCGGGCAATTACGATATGGTCAAAGAGACCAGGAAAAGCTGACCGAGGAAGGGAAGTTCGGTCCACACGCTTCTCCCATTTCTGGCTGCTCCCCTTGCAGGGACATTGGGTGTTTCTTGGCGTTGGCAGGTTGGCATAAACCCCCGACAAGGCTCCCTTTTCTGGGACTGCCTTCAGTCATTACGAGGCACCGTGAAACTGCTGAGCAGGGCTCATCACTTGCTTCTTGCAGGGCATGTCATTCATTCACACAAGCACACTGAAGAGTTAGTAAAGCAGAAAACGTGTATACTGAGAAAGCAGAAAGGCTAGCGCTCTGGGTGTTCTCACCTAGTCCTGAAGATCCCGGACGAGCCCCCAAGATGATAGCTTACAGTGAACGGTGTCGGATTTGTGATCTCTGAAGACGACGATTTAGCTTTGGGACCAGGGACCAAGCTTGATCACTCAAGAGCTTTTGTATATCAGAGTTTTATTAAAGTATGAAAAGGGACAGAGAAAGGTTCTAACATAGACATCAGATGGGGCACAGAGAGTCCCCCCACATTTAGGTCTTTAATCCATAAAACTGTAATCTTATTTTTATCCTCTCAGGATTAAATTTATGCAAATCTAAAGAGAGAGGTTTTTTTAGGAACCTAAAAAAAGGTCTCTTATTGACAAAATGTTTAATATGTCTCTTCTTGGATCTCACTCTTGGCATGCTTTTATTTTTTTAATGGAAGATTAAGCCTTGTTTGCCATGTTGTCCCTTAATTAGTTGTTAAAGTAATGAAGCCTTATTATTCTGGGTAATTTATTGAATACAATGAAGCAGTTAGTCAGTCACTGGCAATTTTTCAAAGGAGGTGGGCCAAGATGCCAACCCGCTTCTTTCGGTGCTCCAGCCCTTAGAGTTGTGTGTTCCAGGGATTTGCTAATTGCTGTCTGGCAACTGATTTACAAGGCGGGAAAGACTGAGCTCTTAAATGGTGGCCACTGATTCGCAGGCAAGGCGGAGCGTGTGCTGGCTTCCAGCTTTGACTTTTGGCATGCAGACCTTGCTGCTTGGGGAAAGAAGACTTGATGATGGCGAGGAGCCTCTGTGCTACCTTTGGCATGCTCGCCAGATGCCATCACTGTTGTTCTTAATCGTCACTTCAGTGCTGAGCAGCTGAGAGCTGTTAAGTAAACTACATTATTCCAGTTGAATATGTCTGTTTTCTATTTGACTGTTTTCTTTGCCCATCCATCCTTTCATATTTCCATTGGTCCATCCTTTCATCTGATACTGGATTTAAGCCATCAACGAATGGTCTGTAATTAACCTCTGAAAGCACTGTTTAGAATTGAGCCTGGGAAACATTTTCTGTAAAGGGATAGGCAATAAATATTTTAGGTGTATAGGCCATGATGTCTCTTGGAACTACTCAGCTTTGTTGAGGAAGGGCGAGAACAGCCACAGGTAATATGTAAATAAACTGATGAGGTTGTGTGCCAAGAAAACATTGTTTACAAAAGTGGACTTGCCTACTCTTGGTTTAGACAGTTGGAAGTATCTGACTGAATGAACCTAGTTTGTGTGCTACACACACACATATACACACACAAAGAAAAAAGCCTTTAGAAGTGTTTTTGATGCTTTTCTAACAGCTGTGTGTCAGGTTTCTTGGCTTCATTGTCATCTGTGTTGAAGTTTACCCACAATAGTAGCTTTTTAAGTTTTACTATTTTATTTGTTCATTTATTTCATTAAACATACCGATGATTTAAAACATTCCATTTCTCTCTGGCACTTGTTAAAGACAAGTCATTGGATTGGAAATATATAAAAATACAAGGCATAAAATTTTCTACCATATTACTGATAGCAGCACCATTAAATTTTATAATTTTTAACTTACAAATATGATTTCAAGACTATACTTTTGATGTGAAAATATGACCAGTATATACTGTTGAGTGGGAAAAGAGATTATGGAAGGGTTCTAAATGGCATGTACAGTGTGATTGTGGAAAGAAAACAAGATTTACATATGCCTTTGAACTGTGCAGGTCCATCTATGTGCAGATTTTTTTGACAGTGCCCATTACTGTGTTCCTGCAGGGCCAGAGCTGGTTGAATCTGAGGATGTGGAGTATCAACTCTAAGTTGTATGCAGACAGTTGACTGCATGGAGAGTCCTTGCCCTTAGCCATCATATTGTTCAAGGGTTAACTGTGTATGCATACTAGCATACTGTAAATATCTGAAAAGATAGTGAATCAGCCAGGGTTCTTAATTTTTAAGTGATGAGATCAACTTTGTCCAATATAAGCAGAAAACATTCATTAAAGGATATCAAGTAGCTCAGAGATCCCTGGAGTACCTAAGAACTAGGGTTGTGTGTGTGTGTGTCTCTGTGTGTACCCAGTCATGTCCGACTCTTTACAGCCCTAAGGATCATAGCCCACCATCTCCTCTGTCCATGAGATTTCCCAGGCAAGAATACTGGAGTGTGTAGCCATTTCCTTCTCCAGGGAATGTTCCCTACCCAGGGGTGGAACCCATGTCTCTTGCATTGGCAGGTGGATTCCTTACCACTGAGCTACCAGGGAAACCCTGTATATCTAGATTCAATACCCAAATTTCACTGCATAACTGGTGTTGCAGAGATATTCCAGCAGATGGCAGTGGACATGGGACTGTGTAAATGGCTGAATCACTGATTCCACTGAGCTTGGATGCTGGATCTGCCTCCACAGTTGCCAGTCTTCTGGAATACTTGCTTCCCGCTGCACGGGAAGCTGGGAAAGTGAATATGTAGACCTGACTTCTGTAGTGGACAAGGGGCCCTGCTTCATAAGGATCATAGGAAGATATTTAAGATCTTGTCTTAAAGGTATTTAAGGTCTTGTTATCTTGCTGGACAACAGCAAGAGTGAGAGCTTTCCACTGCAGACACCCAGGAAATTGTTGGCATTGATTACTTCTGGACAGTGGAGTCGGAAGGGCTGACTGGAGAGCACAGGGAACCTTTTATTTTACTCTTCTGTGCTCCTTGAATTAGAAAAAAAATCTCATATAATTTGTACAGCAGAAATTAACACAACATTGTAAAGCAACTGTAATAAAATTTAAACAAAACAAAGTAAGGCAAATTCATGTAACAGTGATAATAAAAGGACTCTGGGTGAAAATGAAGAAAAGGGAGTGACTTTTTTTTTCTTATCTCTTCCATTGTTATCCTGCTTCATGTGGTAATTCAAGAAGACTTCCCATCATCATGGGGGCAATTTGGTTTACTCAGTTCCACTTAAAAATTCATCATACCATTTCCTCTTGAGTTTGATCAACTCTCGGTTACTTGCACTTTGTTGGGCAGAGACATCATGAAGTGGTTTTCTCTGGGATACCAGTGATGTATTCTTCCTTTGTATTCTTGGGATACCAGAGCTGATTCAGTTTGTCTCTGAGGTCTGCAGAATTCAGATTTGAAAACTGAGGTGTTGTCATCTGCCGTGGTTGGTGAAAGTGTCCGTACTTGCAAGATGCAAAAATAAAATATACTTAGAAAGTAGGCCATATTATGTGTTTTTTTTTTTTTCTGTTTTTCAAGCACTCATAAATTTCTTTCCTCTTTGATAGAAAAGTTAAGAACTTTTCTAAGAACTTAATTCAGTCCAATAAAGTTTTAGCAGGCATATTAAAATCTTTTTTAAACTTTATTTTTCTATTGTTTTATGTTTGCAGAAGAAGTATGAAGACACTACAGAGTTCCCATATACCCCTTTATTTGCATCTTATGTATGATATACTTGGTATAATTAATGAACCAATACCGATGATATTATTGACATTATTATTGACTAAATAACAGGCTTTATTACAATTTTCTTAGTTTTTCCCTATAGCCGATTTGATTGTACTTTTTCATCCGTGTAGTGCTGTCATAAAGTGATTCTATTTCAGTTATAAATAACTTCTCGAATTTGGAGGAAGAATACATAAAATAAAGCTTTGCCACAATGAAGTTCTTATATTCTTTTTGCATAAATGTCACACAAGAATAACTAACCTTACATTTTTTCTCCCCTCGTTTTGTGTTCAGTGGAGCAGGTTCCTGTAGAGCCATACAACATCCCCCTTTCCCAAGCTGAAGTCATCCGAGAAGGGAGTGATGTTACTCTAGTTGCCTGGGGCACTCAGGTCAGTAACCATTACAGCAGCTGGTAATGCCGTCTTGTGTGTGGAAGCTCTCATAAAAAAATATATATATATATATTTATTTTTAATTGAAGGATAATTGCTTTACAGTATTGTGCTGGTTTTTACCAAATATCAACATGAATCAGTCATAGGTTTACCCATGCCCCCTCCCACTTGAACATCCCTCCCACCTGCCTCCCCCATCCTACTCCTCTAGGTTGGTACGGAGCCCTGGTTTCCAGTTCCCTGACACATACAGCAAACTCCCAGTGGCTATCTATTTTACATATGGTAATGTCTGTTGCCATGTGACTCTTTCCGTGCTTCTCAGCCTCTCCTTCATCCCCACTGCACCCCCCACCCCCAGCTGTGTCCATAAGTCTGTTCTCAATGTCTGTGTCTCCATTGCTGCTCTGCACACTGGAAGCTCTCATTTTAAATTCTGATTCTCTGGGGCATTGAAAATGTCTCCCTTATTTCTCATATTTAAATCTTGTTTGATGCTATATCTGTATCTGGTACTGATTTCTGGTTGAAGGCAAGATGCCTGTCCGTTCATATGCATGTGGTGAAGCCTTTAAAAATATGTTGATAGTTTACAAAAATGTATTAATTAGACACTTTCTTTTGAAGCACACATTAGGCATCCTCACTACTTGTTGCTGCTTTTGACATACCATCTTCTTTCTTTGGCCATTATTCTTATTATTCTATTGAATTGAAGATTTAAAAATTCTGTAGTGCTTTAGCATTTTCAGAAGTTTCATGCGCAAGACTTCATGTAATCCCATAATAACCCCCTCCTTTTTTATCCCCCGTCCCTGTAGTTCCCCTCCGTGCTTCTCTCTCCCCACAGGTAGCCACTAGTTTGTTCTATGTATCTGTGAGTCTGCTGCTGCTGCTTTTTTATTTACTGGTTTGTTGTATTTTTTAGATTCCATGGGTAAGTGATATCCTGCAGTTTTTGTCTTTCTCTGTCTGATCTTTTTCACTTAGCGTAATGCCCTCCAAGTCCATCCATGTTGCTGCAAATGGCAAAATTTCATTCTTTTTTTTTATGGCTAAGTAGTGTGTGTCTGTCTATCTCTATATATTTCACAACTTCTTTATCCTTTCTGTTGATAGATACTTAGGTTGCTTTCATACCTTGGCAATTGTAGATAATGTTGCTATGACCAATGGGGTACATGTATCCTTAAAATTAATGTTTTTCTTTTTCTTTTTTGTATGTATACCCAAGAGTGGAATTGCCAGGTCATATGGTAGTTCTAGTTTTAGTCTTTTGAGGCACCTTTGTACTATTTTCCGGAGCGGTTGCACCAAGTTACATTCCAGCAGTGTACAAGGGGTCTCTTTTCTCCTTTTCCTTGCCAACATTTGTTATTTGTGTTCTTTTTGGTGATAGCTATGCTGGCAAGTGAGAGGTGATATCACGTGGCTTTGATTTGCATTTCCCTGATGGTTAGTGCTGTTTTCATCCCATTTATTTCCATCTCTTGTGATGACTTTGCTGGCTACATGGACCCATCCATTGGTTCAGCCTCATTATTTCATACCTTCCTCTAGTGAGCTGATCTATCTTAGTTTTCCTCAGAGCTTATTATCATATCGCTCTATTTCCAAACTTTTAAGCTCAGGACTCATTCTCTGGCTTTAGCCTTCTGTCTCTCTTTGGACTGACAAGAATACACTACTGTATGTAAAACAGATAACCGACAAGGACCTACTGTTACAGCGCAGGGACCTGCACTCTTTACTCTGTGTTGGTCTACGTGAAAAAGAATCCAAAAAAGAGGGGGTATATGTATTTGTATGACTGATTCACTTTGCTGTATACCTGAAATAACACAACATTGTAAATCAACTATTCTCCAATAAAAAAAAAAAAAGATCAGTTTTTTTTCCTGTGAAAAGGAGGTACTTCTTATTTCAGAAAATTTAATACTGTAAAATACAAAGAAGATCATGAAAATCATTTGCAATCCGACAGCTTCCTTCTCTCTTCTGCGCTTGATCTGTGGCTTGGAGAGCTGCAGACTGCATGGTTTCTCACCTCCTGTGGCATAACCATGTTGGCTGGTGTGTGCCATCTGGTGGGTGCCCACGGTGGGTTTTGCAAACCTTCTCTGCTCTCCTTGAGTCCCCCTTTAAAACACTCACCCTCGGCGTGTGTCCTTGCCGCTCCTTTTAGTAGAGAAAATAGAGAGTGTTGGGTTGTAACTGCAACTTGCTTTTCCTTCACACCATCACCTCTGCTGCCAGTTATTACCTCTTTTCCTTTTGTTTTCCAAGAAGTGTCTGGTTTTCACAGCTACCTTTCCAAATCTGTTTCAGAATATATTCTGTTTCTCCTTCTCCAGGATTGCTTGCTATTCATCAACTGGTCCCTCTCTCCTGTATCTTCAGTTTCTCCCTTCCATGTCCTTCTTATTAAAAACAAAATGTGTCTCTCTCTTTTCTATTAAAAAAAATACTTTTCTCTATGCCACCTTTCCTTTAAATATCAGTGTATCTTCCTCTTTTATCATTACTTTCTATTCCCTATATTTAATTCCTTCATTATTTTTTAAAAAAACTTATTTACCTATGAGTTCTGTTTCCACTAGTTAAAACGATTTGTGCTAATATCGCTAATCTTTCTAATTGCTAAATCCAGTCCTTATCTCATATTACTGTAATATGAGACACCAACTGACTGCTGTCTCTATGAAGCCTTTCTTTAGTTTCTGGGATGTATTCTGGTTTTCTTTCTCTTTCTTTAACTATTTTTTTTTTTTGCTTGTTTTTTTTCTCCTCTTCCTCCTTTCTCTTTTCTTCTTTCTTTTCCTCCTCTTCCTATTCTTCGGCTCCTATTCCTCTACTTTCCTTTTTAATGTGGGTCACCTACAGGCTCCTATGATTTTTGCCCTTTACTTCTCCAACATGCCTTTTCTAGAAACTCAGCCTATTCCTCTGCCTTTATTAACCTTCTCTGTGTGGGTATCTTTGGAATCAGTATCTCCAGCACTGACTGCTTTCCTTTTCTCAGAGAATCTCTTTCCAGCTGTTTTCTGGATGTCTATATCTGATTATTTTGTTGGAGTACTGGGCTTCTACATTTAAAAGAAATTCTCCTTGCAAATCAAGTCCTCTGACCTTAAACACTGTCTCTATCAAGAATGTCAGAATTCACCTAGAATTTCTCTGTAGTCATCCTCTGCCTGTTTTCCTGTTTTTTTTCAGGTTCATGTGATCCGAGAGGTGGCTGCCATGGCTCAAGAGAAGCTTGGGGTGTCTTGTGAGGTCATTGATCTGAGGACTATACTACCTTGGGATGTGGATACAGTTTGCAAGGTAAGAATGTAGTGTTGGTAGTGTCCTTTCCTCTAAATCTGTTTACCAAAACCCCTTTCCCAAATTTGTTGAGTCCTTGCAAATGCGAAGAGTCGACTCATTGGAAAAGACTCTGATGCTGGGAGGAATTAGGAGGAGGAAGAGAAGGGGACAACAGAGGATGAGATGGCTGGATGGCATCATTGACTCTATGGGCATGAGTCTGAGTGAACTCCAGGAGTTGGTGATGGACAGGGAGGCCTGGTGTGCTGCAATTCATGGGGTCCAAAGATTCGGAGATGACTGAGCGACTTGAACTGAACTGCAAATAATTATTTTAAAATTGTGAGCTTTCTGAGCCTTTTCAACTGATTTTAAAACTTTAAAACTTATACCCTGAATGCAGTGTATGAGCTTGCTGCCCAAGGAAGCAAATTGCTTCAGGATTTTTCCGTCCCACGGTTCTGTGTTTAAAATATTACAACTCCTGTTCTGCATGCAGCCAGCTCGGGTTGACTTCTGTGCGTAATGGACCAGTGCAAATGAGAACATATCAGGGCTGTTGGAATCACCTGGGTTTTTAAACTTCTTAGTGGTTATGGTTCAGTAAGCCAGGTTTAATATAGCCAGCTAAACGGTTTGGCTGAATTCTCATTTTGTTACTTCTCTGAAAGAGAAGTGAGGTGGACTTTTTTTTTTTTTTAAAGCAACTTCTTTATATAACTTTAATAATGTGGATCACAGGTTCATGTTATGTCATGGGATTCTGGCTGCTCTGATTTACAGTTTTCTATCTAAGTAGTCTCAAGAACTTTGGCTTGTTGAGATTGATCTTGTTTTTACTGTTAATAGGATTCATGTAGTCCCCGCTCAAGAATATAGTTTAGTTCTCACTGATTGGCCGTAACTGATATCTTTCACATTAATGTCTAGATAAGTTGGAGTGCATCTGTTACCAATTGGTATATAAGGAAGGTTAAGTTCTTTTCTGTGTATGTGATGATCTTATCTACTAAAGTTTAGGTCACATTGCATGTAATTTTCCTTGATCTCCCTTTCTAGCAAATGAGTCATAAGACTGAGAGTATTTCACGTTTATTATATTCAAGAGTTTTGGCATTCTTGTAGCTTTTATAGGCTGTTTCTTAGGTTATTACATAAAAATAATCTTCAGTTACTGCTGCTATAAAAGTATAGCATAGGGTGTTTGTCTTAGTCTCTAAGTCATGTCCAACTCTTTGCAACTCCATAGACTGTAGCCTGCCAGGCTCCTCTGCCCATGGGATTTTCCAGGCAAGAATACTGGAGTGGGTTGCCTTTTCCTTCTCCAGTAGCATAGGGTGTTTTTAGGTGGCGATTGTTTGATAATTTAGAGGAAGATTTGACGTTTGTTCCAGTAAATGTTCTGTAGACTCACTGGACACTCTGGAAACACTTGAGATGATTACAAATGGCTTCAATAATATTCTAAGTCCTTATATTTATAGTTTTCATAATAAAGGTCAGTGTTTTAGGTTGAGCTACTTGTAACTACATGAAAAGAACACTTTTAGCAGGCATTTTCAAGTAATGTCAGACATTGATTTCCTTTCAAATAGCCAGTGTTCCAAATTATGGTTAAACAGGGGCCGATAACCTTTGCCCCAGAGGTTGGGCAAAGGTTTGGACTTCTTGTTTGCAGTGTGTCTCCGTCACTTGGGGGTTTATATTTATAATGTGAATGGTGCTTTCGCATGAGCATATGATGCTATGTCACGGTGCAGTGGAGAGTACTGATATATGGTTGGAACATATGTTTACATGTGTAAACCTTATTTAAATATTTATATACATTATATAGTAAAAAAAATTTGAAGCAGCTTATGGTAAACACAAATGAAGTAACACTCCAGTTAGTAACTGTGAGAGTACAGTGAAAAGAAGTAGAGGAAAAAAGAAGTGGAAAACTATATTTGCGTCAATTTGTGTCTGTGAGCATTAACCCTGTCCCCACCCCTACCCTTTATTAAATCTAGCGGTTGCGTCTTTGTAGGATCCTGGAATGTAGACCCTGTTCCTTAGGCCTCTGTAAGACTGGAGATGATGAAAGAGGAGACTAAAAGCCTCTGCTGAACAAAGACAAGATGCAGCAGACCTCTGACTGATGCTTTCATCATGTTATGTTTCTAGCTGATGACCCTCCCGTTATAGTAGTGAAAGCCAGCTTCTCATTTCTTGATGACTTTGAGTATATTTGTGCCTCTCTTCATTGTTGATCATGGTACATCTTCAGTTTTCTTTTCATGCACAAAAGAAAATTTTTGATACTTGGCATCTTCTAGGAATCAAAGATGATTTTAAGAAAGAGGGCCCTATAACTAAACACTGATTTTAAAAATGAGATTTTTTTTGGTTTAATAATAATAATTCAACTATTAAATAATAGCTACTAAATAATAATTTAACTTTTCTTTATTTTTATGACTTCTGTAGTAATCAAGATTTATGTCTATCTCTTTCAGTTAGTGGTGTTTTATTGGTTGTTTTTGTCTTATGACAAAATTAGATCCCTCAGCTTTATTCATTGTATGTTAATCTCGACACCAAAATACATTGCTTGGAATACCTAGTCAAAAAAAGCCTATTAAAGGTAAACATAATTAATTGAACATAAACATTACCATACTGTGCTTGGTACAAGGACTCTGGAACATTGGTTAACGTGATCTAAATTTCACTATGTTTTTAAAACATTGTCATACTTTTTGCTTAAGCTTTAAAGTGTTGTTTAAAAGTTATAAACTGGAATAGTTGCTCGGAGGCAGAACAACAGAGTTTTTTTTTTAATTAATTTTTTATTGAGGTATAGTAGATTTACAATATTATATCAGCCTCAGGTGTAGAACACAGTGACCCAGAGTGTTTATAGATCGTATGCCATCTGAAGTTATAAAATACTGGCTATATTCCCTGTGCTGTGCGATATACCCTTGTGGCTTATTTATTTTATACACAGTAGTTTGTACCTCTTTACTCCTCTCTTACCCCTTCCCTCTCCCCTCTGGTAACCACTAGTTTGTTTTCCCTATCTGTGAGTCTGTTCTTTTTTTGTTATATTCACTAGTTTGGTGTATTTTTTAGATTCCGTGTATAAGTATTTATCTTTCTCTGTCTGAATTATATCACTGAGCGTGATGTGCTCCAGGTCCATCCAAACAGCAGGGTTTCTGATTGTTGCTCAGAGAAACTGTAAAGTTGGAGACTGGAGTGGGCCTAAGAACCACAGTCAGTTTATCTACTCAGTTCTGAACCTGATATTAAACAGTTAAAGCTGGAAGCCACTGGAAAGCAGAATAGAAACCCTTGAGTTTTGAAGTATTTAGGAGACAGAGACCTACCCTGAGGCCTGGGGGTTGCGGCAGGGGTAGAGTGGTCTAGGAACAGCAGTGGTGAGAATGGCAAGACCTGAAATGAGTAGTAAGTTGACACTGACCTGCAGCTGCTCTTTACCTGGGGACACCAGTTTGTCTCAATTAGAAGCTGAGAATCCAGGGGTATAGAAACTTCGTTTCATGGGGTTGTAAGTAGCTTAGTTGGTAAAGGATCTGCCTGCAATGCAGGAGACCCCAGTTGGATTCCTGGGTCAGGAAGATCCACTGGAGAAGGGATAGGTTACCCACTCAAGTGTTTTTGGGCTTCCCTTGTGGTTCAACTGGTAAAAAATCTGCTGGCAATGTGGGAGACCTGAGTTCGATCCCTGGGTTGGGAAGATCCCCTGGAGAAGGGAAAGGCTACCCACTCCAGGATTCTGGCCTGGAGAATTCCATGGACTGTATAGTCCATGGAATTGCAAAGAGTTGGACACGACTGAGCAACTTTCACTCACTCACTCAAGGACAGAATTGGAAATTTGAAGGGTCTTAAGTACATACTCTCTGTCTCAAGATATTTGCCAAATTCTAGGGCTCTGTATGATGGCAGCTAAGCAGAATGATCTGAAATGCCAAGCTGTACTTGAGGCTGAAGAGACAAAGGCCCATCACACTTTCCATTGAAAGCTGTGGAGTCAGGTCTTTGTTTAGAGGCAGTCAGAAATAGATCACATCTTCCTAAACCTGCATGCACCTCTACCCCTCCCAGTTCCTTATTGAATTAATGTAATTTACCTTATGCTCTTATCTGCCTAGAGCAGGGAGGCATATTCCCATCACCTGGAACCTCTTGTTGTTGCTGTTCAGTTGCTCAGTCATGTCTGACTCTTTTTGACCCCGTGGACTGCAGCACACCAGGCTTCCTTGTCCTTCACCATCTCCTGGATCTTGCTCAAACTCATGTCCATTGAATCAGTGATATCATCCAACCAACTCATCCTCTGTTGCCCTCATCTGCTCTTGCCTTCAGTCTTTCCCAGCATCAGGGTCTTTTTTAATGAGTCAGCTCTTGGCATCATGTGGCCTAAGTATGAGAGCTTCAGCTTCAGTATCAGTCCTTCCAATGGATATTGAGGGTTGATTTCCTTTAGGATTGACTAGTTTGGTCTCCTTGCAGTCCAACGGACTCTCAAGAGTCTTCTCCAGCACCACAGTTGGAAAACATCAGTTCTTCGGTGCTCAGCCTTCTTTATGGTCCAGATCTCACATTCGTACATGACTACCGGAAAAACCATAGCTTTGACTAGACAGACCTTTGTTGGCAAAGTGATGTCTCTGGTTTTTAATATGCTGTCTAGGTTTGTCATAGCTTTTCTTCGAAGGAGCAAGCATCTTTTAACCTCTTAACAATCAGTGTTCAATAAAAAAAATTTTTGCAAAGTATATGAAGAGACAGGACCAACTGAGCAAAAACCAAGAGAAAAATAAAGCAATAGAAAGCAGAAACACAGGTGGTCCAGATATTGGAGTTAGCAGATGAGGACATTATGATTATTATGGTTAGGAGCATAGAGAAAAAAGAAACAAAAGAGGTAAGAAGGTATAGAATTAGTCTAGATAATTGAAGTGAGTGTGTATGTGTGTGTGTGTATGNATAGAAAGCAGAAACACAGGTGGTCCAGATATTGGAGTTAGCAGATGAGGACATTATGATTATTATGGTTAGGAGCATAGAGAAAAAAGAAACAAAAGAGGTAAGAAGGTATAGAATTAGTCTAGATAATTGAAGTGAGTGTGTATGTGTGTGTGTGTATGTGTATCAAGCATTGTAGAGCCAAAAAAGATTTTTTTGACAGAACTCAATGGATGTGTTTAAAAGCATATTGAACTTAGCAGATGATACAATTAATGAACTAGAAGGCAAGTTAATAGAAAATGTCTAAACTGAAGCACAGGCAGGAAAAAAAATAGACTAAAATAGAAAAGAGCATAAAGACATTTGTAATGTGAGCAAAAGATGTGTGGTAAGATTGATAAAGGAGAAGAGAGAATGAATTGCTCAGATACAATATCTAAAAGTATTTCTCATGAAACCTTTGTAACATCAGCCCACAAATTCAACATGCTTCATGAACCGCTAAGAGGGATATATTGAAAGAAAATTATACTCATATACACGATGGAATGACATCTCAAATTGCTGGATATTCTCTAGAATTCTCTACCCAGTGAAAACATTCCTTTAAAATTAAAGTGAAATAAATAGTTTAGACAAATAGAATTTGAGAGAATTTATCAGCAGTGCATTTTCACTAAAAGATATAATGATACATGTTGTAATCTCTAGAGTAACAACTGAAATAATAGTGAAACTGTATATCCAGCAAATTAAAAAGAGAAGTGTAGATTGATAAAAATATTGATTAGACCACAGGAAAGAGAGGAATACATGTGCAAAAAACAGTTGTGTCAATAGAAAACAGTAAGATGACAGATAAAAATCCAGGTATTTTTGTAAAGATTGAATGTAGATGAATTAAATAATTCAAGTAAAAGACTGAGATTTTCAAACTTTATTAAAAAATGATAGTGATAAATGTGCAGCTTAAACGAGATATAGTTTAGGGACTTCCCTGGTGGTCCAGTGGCTAGGACTCTGTGCTCTTGGTGCAGGGGGCCCGGGTTCAATCCTTGGTCAGGGAACTGGATCCCATATGCTGCAAGTGCATGCCACAACCAAGATCACCAATCTCATGTGACACAGCTAAGACCTGGAGCAAATAAATAGTAAAAAAAAAAAAAAAAGACAATAACAAATTACAAAAACAGAGAAACATACCTTAAGTCTGAGCTGCTATAGTTATACTAGTTTTGAATAAAATTTTAAGGCAAGAAGTGTTACTGAAAATAAAGAGGAATATTTCATAATGCTGAAGGGATTCATTGACCAGAGGATTCTTAAATCTGTCATGTCCTTAATAGCATAGCTTCAAAATACATAAAGCAAAGGAAACAAAATCAAAGGAAATAGACATGTCCACAGTCACAGGGGGAGACTTTGACTCCTCTCTTAAAGGCTGATCAGGCAAGGAGACAACATCAGTAGTATGGAAGATCTGAACAGTTAGTAAACTTGTGCTCATTGGGCACCCAGCTATGCAAGAAATCATTCTTTTCAACTGAATATAGAACATTTGTCAAAAGTGACCAGATGCTAGGACATAAATATAGCCTATGGGTTCCCCTTGTGGCTCAGATGGTAAAGCGTCTGCCTACAATGTGGAAGACCCGGGTTCAATGCCTGGGTCCGGAAGATCCCCTGGAGAAGGCAATGGCAACCCACTCCAGTACTCTTGCTTGGAAAATCCCATGGACAGAGGAGCCCAGAAGGCTATAGTCCATGGGGTTGCTAAGAGCCAGACAAGACTGAGCGACTTCACNGGTAAAGCGTCTGCCTACAATGTGGAAGACCCGGGTTCAATGCCTGGGTCCGGAAGATCCCCTGGAGAAGGCAATGGCAACCCACTCCAGTACTCTTGCTTGGAAAATCCCATGGACAGAGGAGCCCAGAAGGCTATAGTCCATGGGGTTGCTAAGAGCCAGACAAGACTGAGCGACTTCACTTCACTTCAAATAAACCTTAAAAAATTTCAGTTTGAACTCATTTAGAATGTGTTCTCTGACAGTAGTAATATTCACTTAGAAACTGAGAGGAAAAAAAAAAGACATCCAGAAAAGCCCCAACTTCCTGCAAATTAGATAATTTATATTTAAAGAGCCATGGGTTGTAAAAGAAAAATTGCAACAAAAGTTAGAGAAGATACTAAACTGGATGGTTATGAAGATACTACCTATCAAAAGTTTAATGATTCAGCTNTGGTCATCTGAATATAATTTATATATAAAGAACCAAGTTTGCTTGGTCTTTATATTTGCATCTGGTGTTAATTAGTGTAAACTGTGAACAGCGCAAAACATCTAGAAGGCCCATAGTACCACTGAAAATAAAAATGTATGGGTTGTATTTTAGGACTTTTAGTTCTTACTTTGTTGTGTTTGTTTTTATCGTGATAGGGTTGGCTTAGACTACCATAGATTTCACTTTTATTAAGAGTTCTAGCCTAGCAAGGTAATACTAAGGTCTGTGCTCTGTACTGAATGGTTCTAAATTGGTTTTGTGACAAAGTTGGAGAATTTGCCCTTAGAGAATCCATAATGGCGCAGTACTACCAATTGTATCCATCTTTTTAGTTGATTTCTGGACTTCATTGAGTACTTCAGTGATTGAATACTAGCTATTTTGCTTGAGGCTTTATANACTAAGGTCTGTGCTCTGTACTGAATGGTTCTAAATTGGTTTTGTGACAAAGTTGGAGAATTTGCCCTTAGAGAATCCATAATGGCGCAGTACTACCAATTGTATCCATCTTTTTAGTTGATTTCTGGACTTCATTGAGTACTTCAGTGATTGAATACTAGCTATTTTGCTTGAGGCTTTATATTTGTGAGGGAGAAGGGAGAATATGAAATTGAGTGAGAATTAGACTTGACCCAGGAGTGGGGGTTGGGGGGGAGGGGAAGAGGAGCTAGTAACTTCTATCACCACTAGAGGCCTCTCTTAAACCAAATTTCATGCTTAATATCACCAGATTTTCTCAGAGGGGCCTGGCTCCATCATTGTAAATTAAGAATATTTTCTGTTTTGGTTCTGAATAAATAGTATGATAGAGCTTTTATTCTAAAACATATATTATAATGTAACCCAAATGTTTTCTATAAAGTATGTATCTTAGCATCTATGATCTATTAGTCTGAAAACAAATGAGGGATCGTTCTGTACTCTTCACTTTCACTGTCTAAATAAGCTTTTTAGTGAAAACATGTAATCAGAGACTATGGCCAGATGAAAATTATATATCTCCTTGACTATGCAAGGATATTAGGCTGAAAATTATTACTGATTTAACATGTGTTTAATCTTTGAGGGCAGTTTATATTTTGCGGTCGGTAGACTATAAAATTAAGTTATATACTAAAAATTGCATGTATTCTTTTGTGATTATAAGAAGCTTCTAATGTTAAAAACCTGTGTAAGGAATGATTTGAAAATCTTTCTAGATTTCACGTTATCTGGGGTAAAATTAAGTGCTTTCCTTTAGAAGTAATGAAAAATAAGTCTAATTTTTAGTTTGGAATTATTTTGGGTGTAGGTTGACCTTCGTGAGAAAGCAAGGAGGTGGGGCAGGATCATTTGATGTGGTGAGAATGGCTGTTCTGTTCCAAAGTTGGAACTTTATTCCACCTTCCATGTCATTGTTCCTATTGGATTTTCTTTGTTGTGACCACAGCTAGTTAGTTGTTATACTAAATGGATCAAGTTCCAGGTTGTTGGATGCTATGTCTAGAAGGTAACGAATTATGTTTATGGCCCTGTGTGGTGGCCTTTGGCCAGTTCCTCTGGGTTCCATGAAGGCAGGGAGTTTTTGTAGATCTTGCTTATTGCTGTGTGTATCCCTAAGAATCTTCAAGAGTGTCTAGTATGTAGAAGATCTGCAGTAAATATTCTTGAATGATCTTATTGAATTGCAAAAATAACATGTAGTTTTTAGTAATAATTTGCTTTTTCAGTGAAAGAAGTTAAAGGAGAAACTGGTAATTCCTGTAGAAAAAAATACATGGCAAGTATCACTCCTGCCCTCTGGCAAATTTTTGGTATGACTTAGGATTTGGATATGTTTTGAAGAAGATTAAAATAAAAACTGGGTTCTGATCTAATTTTGTGTTGCGGGCATGCTAATCTGCTTCAGTTGTGTCTGACTCTTTGTGACCCCATGGACTGTAGCGTGCCAGGCTCCTCTGTCCAGAATTCTCCAGGCAAGACTACTTGAGTGGGTTGCTGTGCCCTCCTCTAGGGGATCTTCCCAACCCAGGGATCAAACTCACAACTCTTACATCTCCTGCATTGGCAGGCAGGTTCTTTACCACTAGTGCCCCCTGAAAGTGAAAGTGAAAGTGAAGCCACTCAGTCGTGTCCGACTCTTTGCAATCCCATGGACTGTAGTCTACCAGGCTTCTCTGTCCATGGGATTTTTCCAGGCAAGAGTACTGGAATGGGGTGCCATTTCCTTCTCCCTGGCCTTCCCTAATTTTGTGTTATATATTTTATATAGCAAGACTTAAAGTATTGTCTGGTAATTGGTGAATAAAAGAAGTTAAAGGGACATGTTTTACACATATCTCCCTTAGTATGCATGATGGTTCTTCTGATTAGACATCAGCATCATTATTTGATAGGTGAGGAAACTCAAGTTCAGAAAAGGAAGAGTAACTTGCTCCTGCCACCTCCTACCCGGCTGATGAGAGGCAGAGCTGTGCTCCGCTCAGATTACTGAGCTCAGAGTGTGTCCTTTTTCTTTTTTACACCGTGCAGTTTCTTAAGCAGAGTTTGAGCAGAATCTTTTAAGTGTCTTTCAAGATGTGATGGAGTAACTGATTTGTGATGTAACTTGAAAGTATAAAAGCTACTGGCTATAGAAAAGTATTTCCAGAGGTGAGTAGTCCTTTTTGTCCATGTTTATTTCATGTGGGCTTTCTGTCAGAACTCCATATATTCTGATTTAATCCTTCAGTTATCCTGTATGCTAAGAATTAGGACTCCCGTTTTAGAGATGAAGGAACTGAGTCTCAGAAAAATTAGCAATGTCCCTACGCCTTTTGGCTAATGAGTGGCAGAATTACTCGTGAGTAGTTCAGTCTCAGGGCTTCCTGAACCTTGGTATTTTTACAGTACAACAGTGCCTCCTGTTAGAGTAGTTATTTTAAAGTTAACTGACTTCATGCTTTAAAAATTATCGTTTGAGTTTTGCTATGAAATGCTTCTAAATTTGAGCTTGCAACATCCCAGTAATTTTCTTTCACATTTGCCCACCAGGATAACACTTTGAAAAGTATGTAACATTCTTAATGCAACATAACCTTATAAATCATACTATCTTATTTTGTTTCATTTGGCATTGTTATTTTCCTTCCATGTAGAACTGGGGAGAGCAACGTTGACCTACTAATTATATTTTTCTATGTCTAATCCTTTTTGATGGGTTTCCTTGCACCGGCATACCTCATTTTATTATGCTTCACAGTATATTATGTTTTTAAAAATTGAAGGTTTGTGGCAACCCTGTGTCCACCAAGTCTGTTGTGCCATTTTTCCAGCAGCATCTGCTCACTTTGAGTCTCTGAGTCACATTTTGGTAACTCTTGCAGTATTGCAAGCTTTTTCCTTATTATGATATTTGAGATGGTGGTCTGTGACTAGTGATTTTTGATGTTATTGTGATCTTGTGGGGACAACAGGGCGGAAAACAATGAGCTTAACTGATAAATTTGGTGTGTATTCTGGCTGTTCACTGATCAGCTGTTCCTGTCTCTCACCGTCTCCTCAGGTCTCCATATTCCCTGTGGCACAAAAATACCAAAACCAGTCCAGTTAATACCCTTACAAAGCCTCTAAGTATTCAAGTAAAAGAACAGATTGCATTTCTCTTGCTTTAAGTCAAAAGCTAGGAATGATGCAGCTTCGTGAGGAGGGCATGTCCAAGGCTGAGACTGGCATAAAGCTAGTCCCCTTGTACCAAACAGTTACCCAAGCTGTGTATGCAGAGAAGTTCTTTTTTTTTTTTTTTTCTCTTGGTTAAGCAGCTTGTAGGATATCTCAGTTCCCCGACTGGGAATTGAACCTGGGCCCTTGGCAGTGAAAGTGCAGAGCCCTAACCAACTGGACTAACAGGGAGTTCCTACAGAAGAGAAGTTCTTGAAGGAAATTAAAAGAGCTACTCCAATAAAAGCACAGATGATAAGAAGGCAAAGCAGCCTTATTGCTAAAATGGAGAAAGTTTTTGTGCTCTGGATAAAAGGTCAAATCAGCCACAACATTCCCTTAAGTCAAATCCTAATCCTGAGCGAGACCCTAACTGTCTTCAAGTCTATGAAGCTTCAGAAAGGTGAGGAAGGTGCGTGCAGAAGAGAAGTTTCAATCTAGCCGAGGTTAGTGTGTGAGGTTTTTTTTTTAAAAAAGCTATTTCCCTAACAACAAAGTGGGACCATAAAGCAGCAAGTCACCCAGAAGATCTAGCTGAGGAAATGAATGAGGGTAGCTACACCAAATGACAGATTTTCAGTGTAGACAAAACAGCCTTCTGTTGAAAGAAGATGCCATCTAGGGCTTTCATAGCTAGAGAGGAGAAGCCAGCGCCTGACTTCAAAGCTGCAAAGGACAGATTGACTGTCTTGTTAGGGGCTGATGCAGCTGATGACTGAAGTTGAAGCCAGTGCTCATTAATCATTCTGAAAATCCCAGGGCCCTTAAAAATCGTGCTAAATCTACTCTGCCTGAGTTCTGTAAGTGGAACAATAAAGCCTGGCTGACAGCACATCTGTTGACAGCATGGCTTACTGACTATTTTTAGCCCACTGTTCAGAAATTGGAAGGAATGATGCTGAAGCTGAAGCTCCAGTACTTTGGCCACCTCATGCGAAGAGTTGACTCATTGGAAGAGACTCTGATGCTGGGAGGGATTGGGGGCAGGAGGAGAAGGGGACGACAGAGGATGAGATGGCTGGATGGCATCACTGACTCGATGGGCGTGAGTCTGAGTGAACTCCGGGAGTTGGTGATGGACAGGGAGGCCTGGCGTGCTGCAGTTCATGGGGTCGCAAAGAGTCAGACATGACTGAGCAACTGAACTGAACTGTTCAGAAATACTGCTTAAAAAAAAGGGGGGGGAAAAAGAAAAACAAAGATTTTCTTCAAAATATTTACTGCTTATTGACAATGCACCTAATCACTCAAGAGCTCTGTTGGAGATGTACAACAAGATTAACGATATATTCATACCTGGTAATATAATATCCATTTGGCAGCCCATGGATCAAGGAGTAATTTTGACTTTCTTTGAGAAATACACTTCATAAAGTTATAGCTGCCATAGATAGTGATTCCTCTGATATATCTGGTCAAAGTCAATCAAAAACCTTCTGAAAAATTTTCACCCTTCTAGATACCATTAAGAGCATCTGTGATTCATGGGAAGAGGTGCAACTGTTAACATTAACAAGAGTTTGAAAGATGTTGATTTCAATGCTCGTGGATGACTTTGAGAGGTTTAAGCCTTGAGTGGAGGAAGTAATTGTAGACGGGATGCACATAGCAAGAGAAAGTGAAAGTGAAGTCACTCAGTCGTGTCCGACTCTTTGCGACCCCATGGATAGTAGCCTGCACCAAGCTCCCCCNTGATGTAGGACACGTGGGTTCAATCCCTGGGTTGGGAAGATCCCCTGGAGAAGGGAAAGGCTACCCACTCTAGTATCCTGGTCTGGAGAATTTCATGGACTGTATAGGAAAGAATCAGATATGACTAAGTGACTTTCACTTTCACTTTATTTATATCTCTTAATCCCTCGCCTCTGTATTGCCTCTTCCCACCTTCTCTCTCCAATATAAAGTCATAGCATAGAGAATTTGTCTTTGACTTATTCCACTTGGCATAATACCCTCCAAGTCTGCAAAATTTCATTCATTTTTTCTGGCTGACACAGTAGTATTCTTCTATGTATATATATGTGTGTGTGTGTATGTCTGTGTGTGTGTGTGTGAGAGAGAGTATCACATCTTTTTTATCCATTCATCTGTTAATGGACACTTAGGTTACTTCCATATTCTGGTAACTAGATAATGCTGCTATGAACATTGGGGTGCATGTATCTTTTCAAATAACTGTTTTGTTTTTGAGCGGATATACACCTAGGAGTGGAATATATGGTAGTTCTATTTTTAGTTTTTTGAGAAAACTCCATACTGTTTTTCACAGTGGTTGCACCAATTTACATTACCACTGACAGTGGACGAAGGTTACCTTTTCTCCGTATCCTCACCAATATTTGTTATTTGTGTTCGTTTTGATACCAGTCATTCTGAGAGATGTGAGGTGATATCTGACTGTAGTTTTGATTTGTATTTCCCTATGGCTTTTGAACTGTGGTGTTGGAGAAGACTCTTGAGAGTCCCTTGGACTGCAAGGAGATCCAACCAGTTCATTCTAAAGGAGATCAGTCCTGGGTGTTCTTTGGAAGGAAGGATGCTAAAGCTGAAACTCCAGTACTTTGGCCACCTCATCCGAAGAGTTGACTCATTGGAAAAGACTCTGATGCTGGGAGGGATTGAGGGCAAGAGGAGAAGGGGATGACAAAGGATGAGATGACTGGATGGCATCACCGATTCGATGGACGTGAGTTTGAGTGAACTCCGGGAGTCGGCGATGGACATAGAGGCCTGGCATGCGGTGATTCGTGGGGTCGCAAAGAGTGGGACATGACTGAGCAACTGAACTGAACTGAATTGACCTGAATGATTAGCAATGTTCAGCATTTTTCCATCTTCCTGTTGGCCATTTGCATGTCCTCTTTGGAAAAATGTCTATGCCCATTTTTAATCAGGTCGTTTGTTTTTTGATGTTAGTTGTATGAGCTGTTGATATATTTTGGGTATTTCTGCAGATAATATTTCTGCAAATATTTTCTCCCATTCAGTAGGCTATCTTTTTGATGGTTTCCTTTGCTCTGCAAAAGTTTTTAAGTTTAATTAGGTCCTATTTGCCTATTTTTGCTTTTATTTTCTTTACTTTGGAAGACAGAGTCAAAAAAATATTTCTATGGTTTATGTCAGAGTGTTCTGCCTATGTTTTCCTCTAGGAAAACATGGTTTTATGGTTTCCAGCCTTACACTTAGGTCTTTAATTCATTTCGAGTTTATTTTTATATATGGTGCTAGAGAATACGTACATACATTATTATTTATTTATTTATTGGTTATTTGTTCATTCTGTTTTTGTCTGTGCTGCACAGGGCTTATGGGATCTCAGTTCCCCAACCAGGGACCAAACCTGGACACCACCAGTGAAAGCCTGAAATTCTAGCCACTAGGCCACCAGGGAACTCATCAGAATATTCTCCTTTCATGCTTTTAGAGACACTTACTCCTTGGAAGAAAAGTTACGACCAACCTAGATAGCATATTCAAAAGCAGAGATATTACTTTGCCAACTAAGGTCCGTCTAGTCAAGGCTATGGTTTTTCCAGTAGTCATGTATGGATGTGAGAGTTGGACTGTGAAGAAGGCTGAGTGCTGAAGAATTGATGGTTTTGAACTGTGGTGTTGGAGAAGACTCTTGAGAGTCCCTTGGACTGCAAGGAGATCCAACCAGTCCATTCTGAAGGAGATTGGCCCTGGAATTTCTTTGGAAGGAATGATGCTGAAGCTGAAACTCCAGTACTTTGGCCACCTCATGAGAAGAGTTGACTCATCGGAAAAGACTCTGATGCTGGGAGAGATTGGGGGCAGGAGGAGAAGGGGACGACAGAGGATGAGATGGCTGGATGGCATCACTGACTCGATGGGCGTGAGTCTGAGTGAACTCCGGGAGTTGGTGATGGACAGGGAGGCCTGGCGTGCTGCAGTTCATGGGGTCGCAAAGAGTCAGACATGACTGAGTGACTGAACTGAACTGAACTTACAATGAAAGGTTCTTAACTATTCATGCATGGACTACTTTGCCACTCTGGGGAAGCTTAAGGACTCTGTCTCAAATACATTTTAAATACATAAAACAAAATATATGGGATTACATCTGAAACTGTTTACATTAAAATATAGTTACCAAAATATTTAAACAAACCAAATGTGTGCTACAGTAATGTAGCTATGATCTGAATGTTTGTGTCTCCCCAAAACTCAAATACTGGAATCCTAACACCAATGGTGTTAGGAGGATGAGCCTTCCAGAGGTCATTAGGTCATGAGAGTGGAGCTCCCATAAATGGGATTAGTGCTTAAAATGGGGTTAGAATCACTCAGAGTTCTCTTACCCTCTTTCACTATGTGAAGGTACAAGGAGAGGTCTGTGATCCGGAAGAGACCCTTCCCCTAACCTTGTTGGCACCTTGATCTTAGACAAAAGTTAAGGGCTGAAAGAACTGTGAGAAATAAATTTCTGTTATTTACAAGCTACTTAATACATAGCATTTTGTTGTACAACCCTGAACGAGCTAAAGTAAGGTGTTTCTTTACATTAAAGAACAAGATCAAGCAGCAGACTTAAAAAGGACCATGATTTCTAGGTAGAAATAAGCATAAATGAAAATTTCTATTACATAGAAAAACTGTGATACAAACCATATTATATTCAATATGAAAATAACAATGCTTTCTATCATTGACAACACCATGTTGTTGTTCAGTTGCTAAGTCATGTTCAACTCTTTGTGACCCCATGGACTGTAGCATGTCAGGCTTCCCTGTTCTTCACTATCGCCCTGAGTTTGCTCAGATTCATGTCCACTGAGTCAGTGATTTAATCTATCTACATCATTGATACTGCTAATAAATCTGTCATATATTGCCTACATTTATCTTTGAAGGCAATGCTAAATTTCAGTTCAGTTCAGTTGCTCAGTTGTGTCCGACTTTTTGCAACCCCATGAATCCCAGCACACCAGGCCTCCCTGTCCATCACCAACTCCCAGAGTTCACTCAGACTCATGCTCTTCGAGTCAGTGATGCCATCCAACCATCTCATCCTCTGTCGTCCCCTTCTCCTCCTGTCCCCAATCCCTCCCAGCATCAGAGTCTTTTCCGATGAGTCAACTCTTTGCATGAGGTAGCCAAAGTACTGGAGTTTCAGCTTTAGCATCAATCCTTCCAAAGAAATCCCAGGGCCAATCTCCTTCAGAATGGACTGGTTGGATCTCCTTGCAGTCCAAGGGACTCTCAGAGTCTTCTCCAATACCACAATTCAAAAGCATTAATTCTTTGGTGCTCAGCCTTCTTCACAGTCCAACTCTCACATCCATACATGACTACTGGAAAAACCATAGCCTTGACTAGACGGACCTTAGTAGGCAAAGTAACGTCTCTGCTTTTGAATATGCTATCTAGGTTGCTCATAACTTTTCTTCCAAAGAGTAAGCATCTTTTGATTTCATGGCTGCAGTCACCATATGCAATGATTTTGGAGCCAAAAAAAATAAAGTCTGACACTGTTTCCACTGTTTCCCCGTCTATATCCCATGAAGTGATGGGACCAGATGCCATGATCTTCGTTTTCTGAATGTTGAGCTTTAAGCCAACTTTTTCACTCTCCTCTTTCA
>SJYA01001327.1:37007-47351 GCA_006410615.1 Neotragus moschatus
TGGAGGTAATAGGGAAGTTGTCAAAAGTGGAGAGTGTGTTCAAAAGTTTTGGGTTATCAGGAATAAGGTCCAACACACATATATGTGCACATGTGTATTCACACACACACACATATATCCATGAGCAAAGGTCTTCATTCATCAGTGTTAAACATAATTTCCTCCCCACTCTGATACATGAAGATTCAATGTTCTCACATTATTTCACCTCATCATTTCCTCAATTTTGAGTTATAATATTTTATTTTTTTCTACTATTTGTCTTGATTTTTTATTATTTCTTTAAATCTCTGTGATTGTGTTCCAGTAACTCTTCTCATCATACATGGACCTTTCACTGTGTAAGAAGGTGACATTAAAGTCCTTTCTCTCACCTCTCCACCTCTTTCTTCCTTTCCAATTCACACTTTTTATCAGGTACTTATTTTTGTGTTGCCCAAACTGGTAACATTAAATTCTGTTCTATAACTGCAATAAATTTTCTTATCTTTGTCTGTATGTTGATTCTAAAAGTTAAAAACCAGTAAATACTGGTTGCTATTATTCTGATAGCATAAATATTTTTCACCACTAAGCTGACTAAGGGGATAAGATTCTATTTTTTAAATTTAGGTCAGGTGTTCTCTGCCCCTGAGCCCCTTAAAAGATATATTCTTATAGTTTCTTAGAGTGCATAAATTATGTATAAAATCTTGCCACGTTTTAGAAGCTTCATATTTGGACTATTGACATTCTTCTAGATCATTTTGGATTTTTTAGAGTTTCAGACTACTGTTTGTTTCCTCTTTGAGAAAGCATAACCAGCCTTTGATACACCTTGAGGAACAATTATATCTCTTGGAATCTGCTTTTCTTTCTGCTTCTCAAAGGAGTCCTCTGGTCTCCAGTTCCAGGCTTGACTAGGCTTTACTACCATTTTGTAAATCTTCAGGGCTATTTCTCCATTTCCTTCTTATAGACATATTTTAATGAATCTTCCCTATTGCGTGGCTTTCTCCCTCCTTTTGCCTAGGTAAGTACATAATGAACTTCTTCAAGCAAAAGGTATTTGGACGAGGGAGACGTGTATTTTTTTGCACTCATACTTGGTTGATAGTTGGCTGCGCTTAGAAATCTGTATTCATAGTCACTTTCGCTTAGAACTTTGAAGGGGATGCTTCATTATATACTTACATTATATGGGGGTAAAAAAGTTTCATGCCAGCCTGATTCTCTTTCTTTTGTAAGTGATTTCTCTGTGTGTTTGTTTTTCTGGAAATTTTTATGAATGTTTTTTTTCTTTTATACTGAAATGCCTTAGGTCTGTGTTTCAATGCCTGTTTCACTTACCTTAATGTGCCCCTCATGACTTTCCTCTGGAGACTTATTACTTACTTAAAAATAATTACATCCTTTCTCTTTTGTATATTTTCTTTTTTTTTTTTTTTTTTTGATCTTTGGCATTATCAGACTAGCCTTTGATATACTGTATATTTTCTTTAAAAAAAACTCTGACTAGTTGGTGAGCAGACCTTCTAGACTGATCCTCTGTGGCTCTTATCTTTCCTGTCCTAGTTTTGTCCCATTGTGTTCTTGCATTATTTGGGACATTGCCTCTCTTTTGTCTTTTAATTCTTCCTTTGTCTATTGTAATTTCAGCAATCAGAACTTTTTTTCTTATGCTCTGTTCTTTTTGAAGCATCCTGTTTGTGTTGTTTTATGTCATATCTTTTTCTCTTGTTCTGGGTATACCAACATAAATTTTATTTATATCTATTATAAAAAAACAACTTTTTTTTTTCACAGTTCTGGTCCATACATTATCTCTGTTTCTTCAGAAGTTTGGTTTCTTTGGTAGTATTTATTTTTCCTTCCTGTTGACTGTTTGGGAGAGCAGATATACAGTTCTCTTGGCTCAGTGGGTGTCTCGTCCGTGGTGAAGGGTAGGTCTGTGTACATGGTGAGACTCTGCTATTCAGGGTGAGTGGATGGGCAGGAGGGGCTGCCTCTAGATGTGTAACAGGGCTAAGACTGACCCTTGGACGTCAACCTCCACAGGAGAGGCCTGTCTTTATAGGCAGTTTGAATGGTTTTGTCAGAGACTAGTTTCTTTGGATTGTCTCTGGGGTCAGGATTGGAAAAATGTGTTTTATTGGGGCTGTGGGGCAGTTGGTACAGCTGCTTAATTTAATTCCCCTGTTTTCACTCCCAGTTCTTACACCCACCTTCCACACCTGCTCATGAGCCCATCGGGGTCTCTGAGGACACTGGCTTCCTCTTTCCCTGTCCACCCCGCTCCACACCCCGGGTCTGGGCTTCAGCTTGCTCTGCCCTTAGCCTGTGCTCCACCCCACACTCCTCAGAGACCTGTTTCAGTCTCTTTGCCTCATAGTCACTACCCCCTCCTCCACTTTGTTGTTTTGGCTATTATAGGTTTTTTCCCCCTTTGTATTCATTTCCTGCTTTGGGAGAGAAGGAAGACAAAAGCATATATTCAGTCAGTTATCTTGAGTTGGAATGCTTCTCAGTTATTTTTTTTTAAAAAAACAGGAAGCCTGGTGATTTGTATGTCTTAATCTATGTTATTTCACCCCAATCTTACTCACTTCACTAGTTTCTTAGGTGATTTTTGTCTGATTTTCTTAGTTTGTAATCTTATTCTGCTAGTGAGACCAATTTTGTTTCCTCTTTTTAAATCTACACACACACACACACACACACACACACACACACACACGTATTTATTTATTTTTACCTTTTTTTTTTCTCATTTGGCCAGAACTGCTGAACAATGTGGAGTGTTAGCTATGAATGTGATGTTTCTAAAGCCTGATCTTGAAGTGATTGAATTGTTAAGTACAACATGAAAAGTGTCAACTGCATTATATATTGATTTCTTGCTTGTTGAAAAAGGTGTCAGAAATCTCCTGTACGGGTAGTCTTTTTAAGTGAATGGATTTGGGACTTATCACCTGAGTACCTCGTATACTTCTTTAGCCAGTAACCACAATTGCAGACTAGAGGATGGGCAAGAAGGGAAAGTTAGCTTTCTAAAATAAAAAAATCTCTCCAATTTAGTTTTGTCAAATTTTAGATGACAAAGATGGTAAATTATCATTGGGCAGCAAAGTGAATATTATTTCTTGACAGTAAATCCAGCAAAATAAGTCACTTAACTAGCAGCTGTAATGGATCTTCTATCCTAAAGCCAATAAAGTGTTAAGCATTAGCTGCTCAGTTGTGCTTGACTCTTTGCAAGCCCATGGACTGTAGCCTGCCAGGATGCTCTGTCCACGTAATTCTCCAGGCAAGAATACTGATATGGGTAGCCATTCTCTTCCTTAGGAGATCTTCCTGACCCAAGGGTCAAACCTGAACCTCCTGCTTTGTAGGCAGATCCTTTACCATCTGAGCCATCAGGGAAGCCCTAAAAGCCAATAAAAACCCAGGGAAACAAATTTAATTGGAAAGATGCCTGCGAGTAATAAATATGGCAGCTAAACAACAGGTCATTGCAAGGACAAAAAAATCTGGTTATTGATTATCATGTGAAAGAAAAGAACCACTTGATTTATTTTTGTTTTTTAAAAGTGCTTTAGAAATTGCCTTTAGCTATTAAAACCAATTCATGATATGAAAATCCAGAGTATGATATTTGGAAATGCTTGGTGGAAGTTGCAGGCAAGCAATCCTATGTCAAAGAGACTGTGTATCAGTTTTATCCACAGAAAGACTAGAAATCATTTGTAACTGTCAAAAAATGAAATGAGTTGCCTCTTGTGGTTATGAGACCCTCACTGATGGGAGAAACTTGATGATCATCTGGCAGAGATGTTAAGAGAAGAATTGGAGAGGGTGGCCTAAACAGCCTTCTGTGTCAAAGGTTGTGCAAACTAAAGGAAAATCATCCTTTAGCATTTTGGGAAATAATAAATATTATCTCTCAGTATAAAATACTATAATAAAATAATACATATATATAAGAGGTTATCCATTTATATAAAATTTCTTTCTCATTTTTAGTAAAATACCTATGAGCACAGACTTTTCTTAACTTAATCTTCCTTTTATCATAATTGAGTGGTCAATTATTTCTTCAGTTCTGTGAGTAGAACAGAGATCCACAAGTTTTATAGTGATTTTTGTGTGTGTATGTGTGTCTATTTTTAAACTGAAGGATAATGGCTTTACAAAATTTTGTGGTTTTCTGTCATACATCAACAAGAATCAGCCAGAGGTACACCAATGTCCCCTCCCTCCGGAACGTCCCTCCCATCTCCCCACCCCTCCCTTCTGCCTGTCACAGAGCCCCTGTTTGAGTTCCTTGAGTCGTACAGCAAATTCCCATTGGCTATCTGTTTTACATATGGAATTGTAAATTTCCATGTTACTCTCTCTGTATGTCTCCCCTTCTCCCTTCCCCCCCATGTCCATAGGTCTGTTCTCTATGTCTGTTTCTCCACTGCTGCCCTGAAAATAAATCCATCAGTGTCGTCTTTTCAGAGTTCATATATGTGTGTCAGTATATAATATTTATATTTCTCTTTCTGACTTACTTCCACTGAGGAAAACCAGAATTGAGAAAGACATATATATGTACCCTGGTGGTCACTGCAGGACTATTTACAACAGCTAGAACATGGAAGCAGTCTTGATGTCCATCTACAGATGAATGGATATAGTGCTTTTATGGTAAATCTCTGACAGTTGACTTTTAAACTTTCCCCAGCTACTCTCTCTCCACCCTTCCGAGCTGCTCACCACCCGCCTCACCAGGGCTATCCACTTTGATTTAGACTGGATCACCTGCAGTACCTCTTGAACTGTCTGTTCCTTGCATTTCCATGCCTTGCTTAAGCCATCATGATTCCTCTCTAGGACATAGTGTCCTCTTGCTCTTTGGAAGCCCATCCTTCTTGCCAAGGTAATTTTTCCAAACTGAAGATCTGCATGAGTCCCTAATCCTATAGTTCAGTCCTGTCAGTGGATGTGGGTTGGCCTCAAGGTAATGGGTCCTCCAGTCTCGGAGAAGGCAATGGCATCCCACTCCAGTACTCTTGCCTGGGAAATCCCATGGGTGGAGGAGCCTGGTAGGCTACAGTCCATGGGGTCGCACAGAGTCGGACACGACTGAAGCGACTTAGCAGCAGCAGCAGCAGCAGTTCCCTGCAAATATCATGTTCTCTGTTGCAGCAGCCCCTTGGCACCTGTTATTTTCCTCTGTATCTCTTTCCCCTGGATGGATCTGAGGTCTGATGCATCTTTCAACACTCAGTTACATTTACCCTCCTCCAGGAAGCTTTTCTGAGCCTGTTTTCCCACTGTCTGCATTGGAGCCATTCTCTGTGTTCACGCAGCACTTCGCTTGCATCTCGGAGACCAGATTTCCCTTTCCTCGTCTTATTCTCNCTGTTGCAGCAGCCCCTTGGCACCTGTTATTTTCCTCTGTATCTCTTTCCCCTGGATGGATCTGAGGTCTAATGCATCTTTCAACACTCAGTTACATTTACCCTCCTCCAGAAAGCTTTTCTGAGCCTGTTTTCCCACTGTCTGCATTGGAGCCATTCTCTGTGTTCACGCAGCACTTCCCTTGCATCTCGGAGACCAGATTTCCCTTTCCTCGTCTTATTCCCATTAGGCTCTTCCTCTTTTCTCTGTTTCTTTCACAGCTACTGGTGTGTGTATGTAGTACTAGTACGCGCATGTGTGTGCTCAGTCATGTCTGGCTCTTTGCAACCCCAGGGACAGTAGCCTGCCAGGCTCCTCTGTCCATAGGATTCTCCAGGCAAGAATGTTGGAGTGGGTAGCCATCTCCTGCTCCAGGGGATCGTCCCGATCCAGGATTCGAACCTATGTCTTCTGTGTTACCACTGAACAACCCCGGAAGCCCGTGTAGTACTAGCTCATCTTACTGGGTGTGTGAGATCAGAATTCCTCTCTTGTCCCGTGAACTCTCTACTTATCCAGAGCTTAGATTTCTTAGACTCTGTTTTCTAAGACTCTTGAAGAAGGTAGAAAAAGACTTCTAAGTGCTTATAGCTTGTTGTCATAAAACCTATCCATAAAAGCACACATATTGATTCTATCGAGGCCTTTAATCACGTACCTTCAACTTTTACTTTGCACAGAATTCTAACAAACTTGTTTACTTAATGTTGTAGCTTACATTACATCAGAAGCAACACATGAGGTCAGGAAAAGCTGGCAAAGGTATGTTGACAAGACTAAAGCTTTCAGAGTCTAAAAACAAGGCACTCTTTAGGAAGAGAAAAAATAACAGTAAAAAGTATCTAGAATATCTTTTTTAAAAAGTTATAGTAGTTTGTAGTCATTTAATTTAGAAACAAGGTAGATATCTACCTTGACTGCATAGTACTGTAATTGATGTGCCATATTCTATCCGTCGTCATGAAGAGATTAATTTTTGTTTTCCGTACTGTGTTCGAAAGACAATCTGACTGCTTAAAGGTATGAGTCAAGTGAACTCTTCTAATGTGTTGAATAACTCAACTCCCTATAGTGCTGGATAAATGAGTTCTTGCTGAGTCTCTTTCTAAAAGCTGCAGGATAACTGGCGCTTTGCTTTTAATCATTAATTTCCCTTTGGTTATGTTCACATTACTAATAATGTTATGTAGCGATATTCTGGTAGGGCTTTTTTCTATTAATTTCTAACTTCTCATGTCACACTTAGAAAGTAACAAAATGACCCCTTCTCTTGACTCTTCCTTCCTTTTTTCTTTTTTTTAAAGTTCTTTCAATCAAGGAACTGTTTATGAATTTTTGGTGGCAGAAACCTCAGTACATTATTAATTCTGATACTACTTTGTATTCATTTTCTCCAGCATTTTCTGAGCTTTGCTTTAACTAGATTGATGGGGAGGAAAAAGGGGACGATTAAGTCTCAGTGTTCATAGGTTGGGATACTGACGTGTGACACATACCATTTGTAGTTACAGTTCTTCAAGTCCCCGTGCTGGGGCTGGGACTGTTAATCTTCCTGGTGTGACTCACTTGAGACGTGATTCTTCTGTCTCTTGGTGTGGTTAAACTCCGCCAGGGGAGGTGGTGCCAAAGGGTGGAGAGGGGTTGACTAATCTGTTAAGTAGCCTTTTATCTGAGAGTCTAGTTTCTTATTAGTACTTCTGACCAAAAGGGTTGATGGTTGGAAATACAGATTTTTTNTTTTATGAGAGTTATGTTAACTGTGTTTTCTTAGATGATCAGAACTGTTTATCAGTAATATGTTTGTCAGTGGAATATTGTTTACTCTCAATGTCAAGTTATTGAAATATATATTTCAATAACTTAAAATTTACTAAAAATTACTAAAATTACACACTTACTAAAAATTTGGGGCTAGGTAGATGAGGCGTGCCTGCTCAGTCACTTGAGTTGTGTCTGACTCTTTGCAACCCCATGGGCTATAGCCCGCCAGGCTCCTCTGTTCGTGGGATTCTCCAGGCAAGAATATTGGAGTGAGTTGCCATGCCTTCCTCCAGGGGATCTGACACAGGGATCAAACCTGCATCTCCTGCATTGTTGATTGATTTTTTACCCAGTGAGGTACCTGGAAGCCTGGGTAGCTGATAGATTTTGTTGCATGATGGCAATGAGAGCTTTTGTGGTGTCTATTTTAGGACAAGTAATTTCTTAGTGACTGTGTTAGCAGTTTTCTACTATAGTGTATAGAGTCTTTTTTTTTTTCCCCCATGAGGTGATTTTTAAAATGTGTGGCTGTTGTGAGATATTCAGTCCAATAATGTTGCATATAAGGACTCTCAAGAAGAGGGTTTTTGAATTAAAAGGAATGGATGCTGGAAACCCAAAATCTTCCAAGCAAATTGTGGTCTGTAATAATTCCACCCTTGGGAAAGGGAGGCTCCTTGAAACTTCCATGACTGTTAATCTTGAGACATAACATACATGGTCTAGTTGGACTGAATCCTCTAGCCATGTTATCAAGCCAGGTCTGTAAAAGTAGGGTCAATTGGCATCCCTTTTGGGCCCATTAACCACAATGAAAATAGTAGGAGTACACAAACGGCATGATGGGTCCTTTGACAACTAAGTATAGGGTGTGTGTCATGAATTCTTCCCATTTCTTGATTTTACCAACAGTCTCCCCAAAGTCACTCCCCAGAAATGAATAGTAAGAAGTGAGTTTGCTTGGATTGCTTCACTTGTTTCGGAGAGTGGGTGAGAAGGGGCTTCCAACTGGAGCCCTTTTTTTTATTTTTTCTTTTTCTGCAGCAGACACCTGCCTTTAGCCTTTTGTGAGGATAATCTGATACCCTTTTTACTACCATGAGACATCCTATCCTGGTTTCTGTAGGTCCCCAGTCTGTGCATGGTCTGGTTAGTTCAGCAAGCTCTGAGTGCTTCGCATGGGAGAAGGAGCTCAGGCCCTGGTGTTCAGCTGGTTGCTCTTGTCTTGGGCGAGTGAGTCAACTGCTTGATTTTCTCTCCTACTTTATGAAAGGGAGACTTTCTTCTTCTCCTAGTCTTAGAAAAAGTTTGCAGCAACTAGATAAAAGATAAGTTTCTTGAGTGAGTTAACATCTATCTGGATCTTTTAGCTATATATAGATGGGGCGACTTTTCAGATGACTAGGATAAATGTACAAAATACCCCCACAGGGGTTCAATATGTATTCCAGATTGTCTATGTTAAATAAGGGATGTGAGTCTGGTTTAATTTGTAACAACCATTTCAGTCTTTTTTGAGGAAAAGCAGTGTAGTTATTTTTGTCGTTCATGTAAATTATATTACAACATTAAAGAACTTCAGGGAACCCTGAAGGATTGTTTAGTCACTTAAAACCTTAAACTCCCTTTCAGGGAGAGCAGTCGATTCATGTGGACCCTCCAGAATCATTAGTTAACCAGATTTGAAAATTGCATCAGGGTTACTGCATCTCTTTAGGGCTTTCACTTTTTAATTTAATTTTACGTTCTTTAAAAAACAACACACACACACAGAAAATGACTTATGCTTAGCTTGGGAAAGTGTCAGCTTAATTCCAGTTTTTGTGTCCCAAAAGTCTATTTTGCCTTTATAATCCTATTAGCTCATTAGCACTCCATCTCTTATATTTGAGAACCCATAGACTTCACTAACCAGAGCTGCAGTCTGCAGTTTAATAATGCATTCTGCTCTGAGGTTTATGACCATAAAGTTCCTTTACGGTAATCCTCTGTTTGTGGCTCTAAAAGTGTTGTTCTTGAGGTAACAGTAAGGCTAAAGTCTAATGTGAGAAGGTTTTGAAAATTCTAAAGTGTTAGTGTTTTTTAGTCATGTCCGACTCTTTGCGACCCCTCTGACTGTAGCCCGCCAGGCTCCTCTATTCATGGAATTGTCTATGCAAGACGACTGGCCTGGGTAAGCATTCCCTTCTCCAGGGGATTCCTCCAACACAGTGATTGAACCCAGGTCTCCTGCATTGCAGGAAGATTCTTTACCATTTGAGCCACCAGGGAAGCCCAAGAATACTAGAGTGGGTAGTCCATCCCTTCTCCAGGGGATCTTCCTGACCCAGGAATCGAACCTGGTCTCCTGCATTGCAAGAGGATTCTTTATCATCTGAGCTACCAGGGAAGCCTTCTAAAAATGGTAGAACTGTCATCAAATAAATGTAAGTCTGTGACTCACTGTATTTCCTTGGCTTTTTATTCCCCATGAACTGGAGAAAGAACCACTGTAGGGGCTTGGAAATGTTCTTTTCTAAGGTTGTGGTATGACAGAGTTGTTGCTTTTTCCAACTACCATATGTGGTGATGAGGCTCTTTGGAATGACATTGGGGTCCTCCCTGAACAAACAGCAAAAGCCTTCCAAATAACTTATAATAAATGAGGTATGTAGGATGTTTTCCCCAGCCAGATGTAATTTTCAATAGGAGATGAATACATTTAAAGTGACCTCCTACAGGAAAATTTGGGATAAATAGCTAGAAAGGGAAAATGGCCAAAAGACCCTACTCATAACCAAAACAAACCATAGTACAAATACATTTTACAAAAGAAGTGAATGTATGCAGAAAATAAAACCTTAAAAAAGCCTTAAAACAAAACTTGAACATACTGTGTTTTTTGATGCCCAAGTATATAAACACCATTTCAGTTCAGTTCAGTTCAGTTCATTTCAGTCACTCAGTCGTGTCTGACTCTTTGCGACCCCATGAATCGCAGCACACCAGGCCTCCCTGTCCATCACCAACTCCCGGAGATCACTCAGACTCACGTCCATCTAGTCCGTGATGCCATCCAGCCATCTCATCCTCTATCGTCTCCTTCTCCTCCTGCCCACAATCCCTCCCAGCATCAGAGTCTTTTCCAATGAGTCAACTCTTCGCATGAGGTGGCCA
>SJYA01001327.1:47418-72740 GCA_006410615.1 Neotragus moschatus
CCCACAATCCCTCCCAGCATCAGAGTCTTTTCCAATGAGTCAATTCTTTGCATGAGGTGGCCAAAGTACTGGAGCTTCAGCTTCAGCATCATTCCTTCCGAAGAAATCCCAGGGCCAATCTCCTTCAGAATGGACTGGTTGGATCTCCTTGCAGTTGCAACACCACAGTTCAAAAGCATCAATTCTTTGGCGCTCAGCCTTCTTCACAGTCCAGCTCTCACATCCATACATGACCACAGGAAAAACCATAGCCTTGACTAGACAGACCTTTGTTGGCAAAGTAATGTCTCTGCTTTTAATACAACCCCAATTTCAATTCTAATAGGAGTTTTTTGTTTTTTTTAAAACTGCCTAAAAATATATGATATTTTATATAGAAAAATAAATGCCTCAAAATAGCCAAGAAAGAAGAGTGAAGGGGATTTTCCATTAGCTGAAATTAAAGCAAACTACAAAGGCATGTGAACAGTCTATGGCTTGCGATAAACATATAGATCAGGGGTTAGCAAACGTTTTGTGTAAGTGATGAGATAGCAAATTGTTTGAACTTTGTGGCTCTAAGTTCAAAATATTTGCTATCATAGCATGCAAGCAGTTATATGGGTTTGACTGGATTTAGTTTTTAAACTACGGTTTGCCAATTCATGGTATAGACCTTACAACAAAATTGTGCTCACAAGCAGATAGGAAAATTTGTGACAGGTGGTATTTCAAGTCATTTGAAAAAGAGAATTTAATAAGTTGTGCTGGCAAAGTTTATATTTGTCTGAAAAAAATTAATATTCTTAAAATATACAAATAAATTCTTGATATATAAGATTTAAGTATAAAAGGTAAACAATATAATAATATAAGAAAATGTAAGAGAATATTGCATAATCTGTGAGTGGAGGCTATATTTTTAAACAAGACAACAAATAGAGAAGTTGTAAAGACAGAAGAGAAACATTTGACTGCGTATAAATGAAAATTTGTTTATGGCAAAGTTATAAAGTTTAATGACTTACAAACAAAATGTGATAGCATATCGTCTATTAACAAAGAAATAACATGACAGCCTATGAAAAATATTTATAACATAGTGAAGAAAAGGGCTAAAGTCCATAATATGCAAAGTGCCTCTGCACTTAGCTCAGTAAAATAAAATAAAAGAAAAAACAAACAGTACAAAGAGAGTGGTTCTTGAAAACTAGTGGCCAGTGGCTGAAAGAAAAGATGCTCAATGTCACAAGAAGCTGTACTCTTCTTCTGTAAAATGGGATAATTATAGTGCCCACCTTATAGTGTTATTGGAAGAGATAAATAATACAAGTAAGGTACTAAAGTGCTTGGCACATTGGCTGTGTTCCACAAGTGTTAGTTTAATACCCTGTAGAGATAAAAGCCGGAGAAGGCAATGGCACCCCATTCTAGTACTCTTGCCTGGAAACTCCCATTGATGGAGGAAGCTGGTAGGCTGCAGTCCATGGGGTCTCGAAGAGTCGGACACAACCGAGCGACTTCACTTTCACTTTTCACTTCCCTGCATTGGAGAAGGAAATGGCAACCCACTCCATTGTTGTTGCTTGGAGAATCCCAGGGACGGGGGAGCCTGGTGGGCTGCCGTCTATAGGGTCACACAGAGTCAAACATAACTGGAGCGACTTAGCAGCAGCAGCAGCAGCAGCAGCAGCAGAGATAAAAGCATGAGTAGGCAAAGACTGCTGATAAAGGATGTTATGGTGTTTTGTTTGTAGCTGGGAATAGCTGGAAATACACTAATGGAAATTAGCTGAAGTGTAGTTAGTTTGGAATATTATGTTAGCTTCAGGTATACAGCAGAAGGATTCAGTTATACATATATATAGTCTTTTTCAGATTCTTTTCCATTATAGATTATTTTAATAAATTATGTATAATTGCTATGGAATTTTATGAAGTTATTTAAAATAACTACTTTAAATGTATTCCATAAGTTTAGAAAGCATTATGATGTATTGTTTAGGAGAAATGCAGATTTTAGAGAAATACAGACACTATGGCTTCAGTTTTATAGAATAATATGACAAAAATCCATTGACATGTTTTTATATGATGCTGAAACATTCAACTTCTATGTTTCAAAATCATTGTTTTAATTAAGAATATTCTAAAAGCAGACTATACAATTCACCGGTTTCTTCCAATACACCTTCCAATATTGGATCTTGTGTTAGACCTCCTCCTCCACTAATTTGTAAATGTACATTGAGTTTTATTCAGAGGGCTCTAGAAGTTATAACTTGTATTTCCTGAAATTCTAAACTCAAGAAAGTCAAACAGAACATAAAGGGTAACAGTTGTATGGTACATGTAGAGTTGGTCAGTCGCTACCACCTTGTCTGATTTATTATTCCATGAAGAGACCAAGGGTATAGTTTTCAAAGAGCATTGTTGGTATTCAGTTGGTTNATTTCCTGAAATTCTAAACTCAAGAAAGTCAAACAGAACATAAAGGGTAACAGTTGTATGGTACATGTAGAGTTGGTCAGTCGCTACCACCTTGTCTGATTTATTATTCCATGAAGAGACCAAGGGTATAGTTTTCAAAGAGCATTGTTGGTATTCAGTTGGTTATTGGCAGTTGGGGACCTAACTTTCCATTGGCTGTTATCAGAGATGGAATAGTATACTATAGCTGGAGGGGCAGGAATTTACATCTGTATGTGAATTCAGTACTTGGACAAAGATTTGGGTAGCTTAGTAGCTTGATAATAAATGATATCTTAAAATTATATTGTTCCTTAGTTTTGAGAACAGATTTTAGCAACAGCAATAATAGTAGTTAATACTGTGTCTGACTTTTTTGCAACTCCATGGACTATAGTCCGCGAGGCTCCTCTGTCCAAGGGATTTTCCAGGCAAGAATGGTGGAGTGGGTTTCCATTTTCTCCTTCAGGGGATCTTGCTGAACCAGGGATCAAACCCACATCTCCTGCATTGCAGGAGGATTCTTTACCACGGAGCCACTAGGGAAGCCCGATACTTCCAGTGTTGAGCACTGGCTGAGACGTGACACTTGCTCCTTTTTTAATCCTTCCAACTTTAAATGGATAGATGCTGACATTTATTTACTTTTTATTGAAGTATGTTGATTTATAATATCATGTTAGTTTTAGCTGTATAGCATAACGATTCAGTTATATATATTCAATATATATTGTATAATTCTGTTATAATTAAATATATTATATATTATTACCTATAATAGTATTGATGTATATATATTTTCTTGTATATGTATATATGTGTTCATTTTCTTTTTACTTTGAGGAATACATATTTAGATGAGTTGAGTAACTAACTTTTGGTTACTTGTTAAAAACACAAAAGCCAATTCCTAGACTATTTTTCTACCAAGTAGAAGAGCTTATTTTTGAATCAGTGTCTGATCTGAGATTTGAACTTGGGTTACTGTTAATACCAAATTCTATGTATGTTGTTGATATTCAAGGTCTATTTCTTCTTATTGATTGCCGCATTCAGTTCAGTTCAGTTNTGGGAGGGATTGGGGGCAGGAGGAGAAGGGGACAACAGAGGATGAGATGGCTGGATGGCATCACCGCCTCGATGGATGTGAGTCTGAGTGAACTGCAGGAGTTGGTGATGGACAGGGAGGCCTGGAGAGCTGCGATTCATGGGGTCGCAAAGAGTCGGACACGACTGAGCGAGTGAACTGAACTGAACTATATATAATATAGGGGCTACAACATTTTGACACACATTGATTCTTCCTTTCTATGAATATTCTTTCTTTACTTATTCTAGCCTTTTAATCTTTTGTCTGTTTTCCCACACACTTCTTGCTCATATTTGCTTAGATTTATTTCTAGATACCTTAGAGATTTAATTGCTGTGATGAATGGGATCTGTTTGTTCTTATTACATTGTCTGTTCCTATTATTGGTTCTATGGAACATTATTTATTACTCTTAGTCAGTTATTTCAGTCGCTCAGTCGTGTCCGACTCTTTGCGACCCCATGAACTGTGGCACGCCAGGCCTCCCTGTCCGTCACCAACTCCTGGAGTTCACTCAAACCCATGTTCATTGAGGTGGTGATGCCATCCAGCCATCTCACCCTCTGTCGTCCCCTTCTCCTCCTGCCCCCAATCCCTCCCAGCATCACGGTCTTTTCCAATGAGTCAACTCTTTGCATGAGGTGGCCAAAGGATTGGAGTTTCAGCTTTAGCATCAGTCCTTCCAACGAACACCCAGGACTGATCTCCTTTAGGATGGACTGGTTGGATCTCCTTGCAGTCCAAGTTACTCTCAAGAGTCTTCTCCAACACCACAGTTCAAAAGTATCAATTCTTGGGTGCTCAGCTTTCTTCACAGTCCAACCTCACATCCATACATGACCACTGGAAAAACCATAGCCTTGACTAGACGGACCTTAGTCGGCAAAGTAANCTTCCAACGAACACCCAGGACTGATCTCCTTTAGGATGGACTGGTTGGATCTCCTTGCAGTCCAAGTTACTCTCAAGAGTCTTCTCCAACACCACAGTTCAAAAGTATCAATTCTTGGGTGCTCAGCTTTCTTCACAGTCCAACCTCACATCCATACATGACCACTGGAAAAACCATAGCCTTGACTAGACGGACCTTTGTTTGCAAAGTAATATCTCTGCTTTTCAATATGTTGTCTAGGTCAGTCATAACTTTCCTTCCAAGGAGTAAGCATCTTTTAATTTCATGGCTGCAATCACCGTCTGCAGTGCTGAGTACTGCGCTATATGGAGATTGAGTGATTAGTTATGGAAAGGACACTTTGGAGGAAGCAGCAGCTCCTAAAATAGAGGGGTCATACTGAGATATGAATCACGTAGCATCAGAAAGAAAAGGGTCCCATAGCTGTCTGAGGCAAGCAAACATGGTGAACAAGGAAGTGGACAAAGAGAGACCAGGAAATATGATAAGGGAATGATGGATGATCCTGCTAGACGAGATTGGGTGCATGGGAGCAGGTATTGCAGAGCGATAGCTGAAGGTTCATCTGAGGATGCATTTTAGTCAAGCCACTCTGATTGTAAGGCCTGGAATTCAGGAGCGTTAGCTCAGGAACAGCACGGATAGCATTGTGTGCATCCAGTGGGCGTCTGGGGGGAGTCCAGCTGTAGGAACTGGCAGTCCAACCAGGCCTCAGGGCTCTCTGTCAGGAGGTTTTGATCCCCCACTTTCCATGTGCCAGCTTCATCATCCTGACTTCTTCAGCTCTGATTCAACCTTTCAACTGTAGCACCAGCGCCCAGCGAGCAGTTTTCCTACACCTCTTTTTAAATTAATTAATGTATTCATTTTTTTATTTGGGTGTGGCAGGTCTTGGTGGCAGCACACAGGATCTTCGGTTTTTGTTGTGGCCCATGGGATCTCGTTCCCTGACCAGGACTGAACCCAGGCTCCCTGCCTTGGGAGCTTGGAGTCAGCCACTGGACCACCAGGGAAGTCCTCACATCTTATTTTAAATTCCAAACTGTGATGTTGGCCCAATCATCTTTTTAAACAGTCTCCTAGATTGCCTGCTAGCCCACAGATTGGCTGTTTTTCATTTTTGTTTGTTTGGTTTTGGTCTAGTGCTCACCATTGGTTTAGTCCTTTGTAGGATGATGAAACATCCCAGTTTGCTCAGCATAATTGTTTCAGAACAATTATTTTTTTTCTCAGTTTTTTAAAAATTTGAAGTATAGTTTATTTACAGTGTGTATTAGCTTCAGGTATCTAGCAAGATGATTCAGTTATAATGTACATCTATTACAATGTATTATATATTGTTATGTGTTATATTTATATATTACATGTAAGATGGTATGGAAAAACTTGAATGAATTTTTTGGCTAACCTAATATGTATATTTCAGATTCTTTTCCCTTAAGGGTTATTACAGAATATTGAGTATACTTCCTTGTGCTATACAGTAGGTCCCTATTGGTTATCTAGTTTATATAACAACAATTAATAATAATGCCTTCGAAACTCTCTTAGTTCAGTCCATTATTTGGTTGTATTACTCACTAGTCTCTGGGGCTTCAAAACATGACTACTTATTTCCAAAACAGGGATTGTGGGACAGGAGTGTGGTGCTGGTTGGAAGCTAGGCCAGGGAGGGTGGTACTGAGTAGCATCGCTGCTCTGTGTAGGGTACAGTAATGGTAGCTGTGAAGCATCTGTGAGATGTCCAGAGAAGCTCCACTGGCAGTGGGATCTCACGCTCCTGGAAGGGGACAGACAGAGTGTGGCATTTAGTTGGGTGTCCAGAGACCCAAGTCAATCGGGGTAAAGGTAGGTCTGTAGTCTGAGTATTCAGATACAGATCCGAAAGGAGAATGATTTGGTAGGTGGGTAAAACCAGCACATCTTTATCAAGCAAAGGGTTTTTCCCTCTTGATCCAGGGTTAAGGGGAGAGGACTGAGGCACGGAACATCAGAGCTGTGGTACCACGTTCCAGTCCCAGAGGGACTGGGCTGGGTCTAGTCACTAAGAGACTGGACAGCACGGTCAAATCTAGCTGTGAAGTGGCAAGGCAGAGAAGGAGCCATGCCTTAGCAGGGAGACTCAAGTACAGGCATGTTTGGGAAATGACACTGAGCTGGATTATTCCCGTAAGACAGAGCTTATGATGCTTTATTTATTTGTTTGAAGTACAGTTGATTTATAATATTGTGTGAATTTCTACTGTATAACAAACTGATTCAGTTTATACATATTAATACACATATATGTATATATATTCTTTTTAAAAATATTCTTTTCCATAATGGTTTATCATAGAATACTGAATGTAGTTGTCCATGCTGTATGGTAGTACCTTGTTTGTTCATGGAGTTCTCCAGGAAAGAATGCTGGAGAGCAGGTAGCCAATCCCTTCTCCAGGGGATCTTCCTGACACAGGAGGTGAACCCCAGTCTCCTGCATTGTATGTGGACTCTTTACCGTCTATAGGGCTTTTAATATTCTTTTTAAAAATATTCTTCCCATTATGGTTTATCATAGGATACTGAATAGTTCTCTACGCTATATGGTAGGACCTTGTTGTTTATCCATTCCATTTGTAATAGCTTACTTATTATTATGCTTTAGTCTTCAGCAGCAAAGTGAAGGCAGGGATGTCAGTGAGGATAAATCCAAAGGTAGAAATATCCTAATGATGGAAAAGCGGAGGGAGTGGGGAGTGTTTTATGATAGACGATGATCCATGATGAGCCAAAATCAGTATATGTCCGATACAGGAAGATTCAGGGCAGTTAGAAAGAACATTCTAAAGTCATGTCTGGATAAAACGGAATTAAATGAAGCACTGTTGACAGCAGCTAAGAATTAGAAAGAAAAGACTTCAGGTTATCTATAATTTAAAAAATCTTACTATAGGGGGATCTCAGTGTTCATGTAGGCCCTTAGAATTATGGAGGTTATGTTTATATTTGTCCATTTGAATAAATTTATATAAAGATAAATGAACAGCTCAATGTTTCTTTCAGTCAATTCTGTGTCACAGCTCTAAATGTAAGCAATGTGTTTTTGAAAAAAAATACACTATTTCCTGCTGCCTCATTCTATAAACATGAGTCCATAAAATGACAAAAGCTACTGGGCTTTTATGCCGGGAAGCTGTCACTGGGAAACACATGTTAAGTAGTGATATTTGGGAAAGGCTGAGGTGTCTGACGACAGATGGAGTTGAGGGCTGGCGAGGTATGGAGAGAGAGTTCTTGAGATTACTCTCTTGTGTGTAGTTGTGAGTCTGGAACCCCCAAATAGTGTAACCTAGAGGTATGTGTTGTAGTTGAACTAAGAGGTGGTTTAAAAAACCTGTTAGAAAATTAAGTGTCCTTTGATATAGTATCCCATAGAGACGCTGAAAGGCGTTGTTCATAAGTCAAATCTTGGAGGGTTCCAACATAATTATATTAAAAAAAATTAGCTCTGTTAAAATTACCATTAAGAGGATTAGGCAGACATCTTTCTGTTCTGTTATTATTATCTAAATAGAGACCAGAAATGTCTTTGTTTCACAGGAAAAATGAGTAGCTGTCCTTTCGTTTGTGCGGTATGTATTTTTCTGTGCGTGTCTACTATAATAGTAACAGATAATGTCTTTTTACAACTCATGGAAAGAATTCGTTTCTTCTCGACCAAAAAGCTAGCCTTGTGGGACCTGACAAAAGTCATTATATTATTATGTTTTTTGGCTCAAGGAACTAATGATATCTTGGAAAAAGTGAAGGAGTGTGGCAATGAAAGAAAGACATCTGTAATGAAATAGACAAATTATTAAAACAAAAGATACAGTGTTCCTTTAATTGGATTCTCATGGCCTATGGCTTTAAAACATGCTGACCAAAGGCAGTGTCTGGAAGAAAGGAACCGTGGATTTTTGAATCACAGCTTTTCCAGTTTGGGTTTAATAGAATTCAGCAAACTTTTATTGAGCATCTACTCTGGAGCCAGACAGCCCGAGTTTGACTCTTGGCTGTATTATTTTACCCCTCTGTACATCTGTTTCCTCATCTGTAAAATGGAGAGGATGACTGTAGTCCTTACCCTTTGTAATTATTTTAAGGAGGAAATGAATTTTAATACGTGTATTCAGGCCTGTGCTTACCACTTTGATTCAAAACCGAACTGATTAGAGACTGGGAATTGAAAGATGCTCGTGTTGTCTTGAGAGAGAGACAGGGAAAAGCTGGATAAGCAACCTTGCAATTTCAGTATTTTCTGATGGGGACAGGAAAGCATGGTCAGGAGTTGCTGTGGGAACCTAAGGGTGGAACAGTTAGAAGCAGTCTTAGAGGGGTGGTTTCATGGAGTAAAACTCGGGGCAAGCTTTCTGTAGGAAAGGAAAATTATCCCTCCAAGAAGTCCCAGAAACAAAAAGTAGATGAAGCCAGAGGCTGGGAGACGTTCATCTGCAGCTTTTTGAGCTTCCTTCCTCGGTAAACACGGCATCTGGCCACTGTGGCCACTGTTTAGACACTTGGTATGTGTTTATATAAACTATACTAAACTATAACTTTAGTCATGGTTATGACTGAGATGGTTTTAAGTTCTGGTATGCCTTTCGTTTGTGTCCTCATAGTCTAGTTGAATCCAATGGGATTGTGATAACTAGAACTGCAAATGACCATTCCTCCGCCTAGTTTTCAGGACTTCCCAGGTGGCACTGGTGGTAAAGAACCCACCTGCCAATGCTGGTGATGTGAGACGCGGGTTTAATCCCTGGGTCGCAAAGATCCCCTGGAGGAGGAAATGGCAACCCACACCATTATTCCTGCCTGGAGAATCCCGTGGACAGAGGAGCCTGTTGGGCTACAGTCCACAGGGTTGCAAAGAGTTGGATACGACTGAAGCAACTTAGCACGCATGCATGCAGCCTAGTTCTCTGTGCCGTTGGGTAAAGCATTGCCTTCTGGGTTAGAATAGTGCCATGAAGAATGGTCAGCAGTTTCATGTCATGGTTCTTCTCTTCTATTCTCTGTCAGCTCTAATGAATGAGGGAGAAAAGAGGTGAGTATTGCTATAAACGAGAGAGAGAGGATGACATTTTTAAGACCAGTGTGTGGGTGTCATGCTTTCGGATACTCTGGATATTGACATAATGTGTGATTCTCTAACCTGTGAAAACTGTAAACTGTTAAGCTGAAACAAAAAAGTATCTCATTTTATTGTACCTTTGTGGATGTGCAGAAGTGTGACTTTATTTCCCTGGAACTGAATTCAGCGTAGCTCTGGAAACTTTTTTCTGCCAATAGTGAGAAAGTATGTCATGTTGCTATTTAAGTTAGTCTCTCTTTATGAAGCACTTGGGGGTAACTATTCGGCCAACTTTAAGACGTGACGCAGTCTGAAAAAATTTTTGGTCATTCTTAGGGCTGCTGTTCCCATTCTGTGGTTCTTCCTCCAGTCCTGCCTTCACCCCCACCCCAGTGTGCTCCAGATGGAGTCTCAGGGATGGGAGAGCACTGGGAGAAGGGAGGTGTCCATCCAATTCATGGTCCCATGGCCTTTCTTGTGTGTCTCATTTTGCTTGGACTTTGGCCTCTCTCTCCATGTTGTTCCTCGTTGCCATGTCAAAAGCTACGGCATCTTCGGGTTGATGTTTTAGGTGAGACAGAACCATGATGGCTGCTTGCTGATCCATTGGCTGGCTCTATAGTCCTTATGTTCACTGTCCTTACCCCCCTGGGGCTTCCCAGGGGGTGCTGGTGGTAAAGAACTCAGCTGCCAGTGCAGCCGATGTAAGAGACACAGTTTGATTCCCTGGTTCGGGAAGATCCCCTGGGGTAGGAAATGACAACCCACTCCAGTATTCTTGCCTGGAAAATTCCATGGACAGAGGAGCTTCGCAGGCTACACTCTATGGGGTTGCCAAGAGTCAGACACCACTGGGCGCACTCTCGCACACACACACATCCTTACCCTCTACCTCCAGTGAAGCAGCGAAAGCTCTGCCAGGCTTCTCTTGAAGGGGCTGTGGGAATGGTTTGGGATCGCCGACAGCCCACGGGAGCCAGGAGGACAGGAAGGCTCAGCGTTCTCACTCCCATCCTACCCTGCCATACTTCACCACTGCCACTCTGTGATATCTACCAGCACTGACTCGGAGGACCCACGAAATAGTGAAGGACAGGGAAGCCTGGTGTGCTGCAGTTCATAGGGTCGCAAAGAGTCGGACACGACTTAGAGACTGAGCAAAATGGATTCAGGCTAGAAGCTGTGCAAAGCCCTTGATGTTTGTGGATACGCTCAGTCCATCTGAATTTTTTAAGCCATCTTACCACATCATCTCCTGTTCATCCCTCACCCAGACCCACGCTTGCGTACACACACCTTTGAGGATGTTTAAATTTAGTGAGAGACTTTGGTCCTTGCCTCTTCTTGCAATCCATCAAACTTTTGTCTCTCTTCCTAGAGCCAGGGAGACTGCTCTCATATCATGTTGTGCCACTGCTGTTCTCTCTCAATATATCTTTCTTATAAACTCTCAGTTCTGCACGTTCCAAGACAAACGCTGTTGGAACATCAGACACTGTCTTTCTTTGAAGCTCTCACAGTAGAAAGTGGGGGTTCAAGACAGTCACGTCTGCTGATCTCGTTTAAACCGTTCTGTCCTGAAAGTTAGAATTGAACAGCTTTGTCCCTGTTCTTGGCTGTGTCAACATGCCTGTCCCTCTAAACTGAAGCCGTCTCAGCTTTACTGGGTAGAACAAAAAGATGAGTAAGAATGAGAAACAAATCAGATGATACTAAACAAAAACAAACAACCCACCAAACCCACCTCACCTGTCAGATCTTATTGCCTCTGTCTGAGTTGTTACACCACACAAGAGGAATACTCAGCCATTTATAGCCCTATCTTAGGATGAGTCAGGCAGCAGTCCATGCATATTTATAAACTGAAGTGTTATTTTGTCAAAGATGTGTTAAAATGAGCTAATGTTAGATACAGAGGGGAAATTGTTGGTCAAAGTTTAAATTCTGACTCCTCTCTGATTCACTCGCATGTCTTTACAATTTATTGACACCTTCCGGACCCTTATCTCTAAGACAGACTTAATGACTCACTTATGACGATAGCGCATACTGTTGGTGCTTCTGGAGACGGTGGAAGAATGTCACCAGCCGACCAAATTCTATTATCAGAGACGAAAAATGAATAGAAATGGTTCTTGAAATGGCCCCTGTGTAGTTCCTGAAATAGCTTCTTGGATAATCACCATTGTGAATTGCTGCTGATGGCTATTACCGGAAGTCTGTGGGGTGATGAGGACCACTTGAACACTGGCTTTGTCAGGGTGGTTTGAGGCTTTCTGCTACTTAACATTCAGAATGATCCATGATTCTTTCTAAATTGCAATTCAAAAACTCAGGCTCTTATCAGTGGGAATCTAAGTATCATTGCCCAATAGTTATAAGTCCTGCTTGCCTGCCTGAGAGTTTTTCAGAGAATAACATGTATGAATGCTGCAAACTTCAGCACCGTGCAAGTGTGAGGTGATTGTTAGGATTTTCACTATACTACTGTACTCTGGTTAGCAAAAAAGTTTGTTTGGGTTTCCCTGTAAGATCTTGAAGAAAAACCTGAATGAACCTCTTCGCCAACCCGATGTTTTTCCTTCGTCTTTTCCCTTTCATTTCAGTGTTTTGGGATAGTCATGTCTATTAACGGAGAAGGCAATGGCACCCCACTCCAGTACTCTTGCCTGGAAAATCCCATGGATAGAGGAGCCTGGTAGGCTGCAGGTCTCGAAGAGTCGGACACAACTGAGTGACTTCATTTTCACTTTTCACTTTCATGCATTGGAGAAGGAAATGGCAACCCACTCCAGTGTTCTTGCTTGGAGAATCTCAGGGATGGGGGAGCCTGGTGGGCTGCTGTCTGTGGGGTCGCACAGAGTTGGACACGACTGAAGTGACTTAGCAGCAGCAGCAGCATGTCTGTTAAGCTTGAATTTTAAAGAAGGTCATCTTTTCTCAGAGTCAGCACCCTAGCTGATCAGGTGATGATTTGTTCGCTAAATCGTGTCCAACCCTTGCAACCCCATGGACAGAGGAGCCTAGCAGTCTGCAGTCCATGGGATTCTCCAAGCAGGAATACTGGAATGGGTTGCCATTCCCTTCTCCAGGGGGTCTTCCCGAGCCAGGCATTGAACCCTGCATTGTAGGTAGATTTTTTACCATGTGAGGCACAAGGGACGCCTAAGCTAAGCTGGTCAGAGCCATTTGTATCTTTTCTACCCTTTAAGCCATGCCCTGGGGCTTCTTTGCTTCCTATTGGGTCTATTATGATGTTTTTTGAGCATGGAATGCATTTCCAAATGTGCTGTTCTTTGAAAGGAACTACACTCTTTCCTGCCTGGTTTTATTTTTTTACTTTTGTCTCTAGTCTTCTTTGGGCTTATCACTTACCAACTGGTTTGAAAGAAGATTAATTTGTATTCAACATGTGGGTCAAATGGCAGTTACATGCAAAATTTGGTGATTGTTCTGGGGAGGGGAATGACCAAGGCTTCCTACATGGTTAGTGGTAGTGCTGCTCCCCAAGGCTGAGAATGTGAGAGGTGAAATGGAGAAGGCAGGGAGGGTTTGGGCAAAATTGGGGGGTGGGGGAGTAAAGAGAGCTTGCTGTTAGCTTTGGATGTGGCGAAGGCTGGAGGCGTCCTGTCCTGGGTGTGAAGCCTGGGAGAGGCTCTGACTCCAAGTGACAGAGCTGGGAATCATTAGCATAAAGACTGCGATTGAAGCCAAGAGAATGAATGAAAGAAAATGAAGATGAATTGCCTGTTGAATAACTACCAGGCTTTCCGTGCTTATTCTTCTGTAAGCAGATATCCTGGTGGGGGAGAGTGCCTCAAAGAGAGCAAGAGTGAAGTTGCCATACATTATGTTGTGCTGAGTGTCACTGATCAGCTTTCTGGAAACTACAGGTTTGAAAATCAGTGACAACCTTAGAAGAGAGCTTCTTAGCCTCAGCACTGTGTGTGTGGTATTTCAGATGAGTCCATGTGGGGGTGCTGTGGTGTACACTGTAGGTGGTCCCTACCTGCTGGATGGTGGTAGCCTTCCACCTCCTGCCACTCCCCCCAAAACTCCCCCCGCCCCCACCAACTGTTGTGACAGCTGGCACAGTCTGCAGTCATTGCTAACTGTCCCCGGAGCTAGATGGTGCCACGTGAGCAGGTTCTTCTCTGAGTTGACCTCAAGCATTTGAGGAGGAGCTCTTCTGTTCCCAAATAACTGCAAAATGCATTCACTTCTGTAATTATTCTGACTCCATTAGGAAGCAGCTTCCTCATCCCAGAGGATCAGTTGAATCATTTTATAGTTGTTTTTTTTCCTTTTAAAATCATGTACTGCACAGAAAAGCACTCAGAGTGCTATTCTCAAATCAAATCTCGTGTTTCTGTATGTGCGTATTGTTGTATCAATGCTGTATTCCAGATAGTGAAATAGCTGCGGTGAAGACTCGGCCATTTCACAGAGATGACTGTCATTCCTCTGTGTCTCAAGAATTTGGAGGCAGACTGTCTAAAAGGGTTGCCTGAGAGTATGCTTGAGGGTGGATGTAAGAGCCTTTGTGGTTCAAGTGAACTGAACCTTGCTCCAGTAATTTGAATGTAAAAAATATTTTAGAAACAAGGACTAGTACTTAATATTTTTAAAGTTACATTCTTCTCTAGTCCATTAAGAAAAAGAATATGAGAAAGTCATTGAATAAATAACCCATCTTAGTAGCTGAATCAGCTTGTACAAACTCAAGTTTACAGAAACATAGGGTACGGTTGATTGCAAGCACACGAAGTGGTGTTATTAATACCTGGCAGCCTCTGAAAGCAGTTAGCATCTGTTCCACTCTTGTTTCTTCCCTGACCACTGGGCCCTGCATCACAGACTGGTATTCGTGACACTCCATTTGGGGAAGGAGCTGAGGCCAGGGGTTTAGATCATGGGGCATTACCTCTTGTCATAGATCTCCCGGCATTGATTCCTAAGCTCTTGTAAAATGGTGGTGGCTGTGCATCTTATATACCTCATTGTTGTTCAGTCGCTCAGTCGTGCCCCACTCTTTGTGACCCCATGGACAGCAGCACGCCACGCTTCCCTGTCCCTCACCACCTCCTGGAGCTTGCTGAAACTCATATCCCTCAAGTCTGTGGTGCCATCCAACCATCTCATCCTCCGTCACCCCCTTCTCCTCTTGCCTTTAATCCCTCCCAGCATCAGGGTCTTTTCTAATGAGTCAGCTCTTCGTATCAGGTGGCCAAAGTTTTGGAGTTTTAGCGTTAGCATCAGTCCTTCCAATGAATATTCAGGACTGATTTCCTTGAGGACTGACTGATTTGATCTCTTTGCAGTCCAGGGGACTCTCAAAAGTCTTCTCCAACACCACACAGTTCAAAAGCATCAATTCTTCAGTGCTCAGCCTTCTTTATGGTCCAACTCTCACATCCGTACATGACGACTGGAGAAACCGTTGCTTTGGGAGAAGGCAATGGCACCTCACTCCAGTATGCTTGCCTGGAAAATCCCATGGATGGTGGAGCCTGGTAGGCTGCAGTCCATGGGATTGCGAACAGTTGGACACGACTGAGCGACTTCCCTTTCACTTTTCACTTTCATGCATTGGAGAAGGAACTGGCAACCCACTTCAGTGTTCTTGCCTGGAGAATCCCAGGGATGGGGGAGCCTGGTGGGCTGCCATCTATGGGGTCACACAGAGTCGGACACGACTGAAGCGACTTAGCAGCAGCATTGCTTTAACTATATAGACTTTTGTTGATAAAGTAATGTCTCTACTTTTTAGTATGCTGTCTAGGTTTGTCATAGCTTTACTTCCAAGGGGCAAGCATCTTTTAATTTCATAGCTGCAGTCACCATCTGCAGTGATTTTGGAGCCCAAGAAAATAAAGCCTGTCACTGTTTCCACTGTTTCCCCATCTATTTGCCATGAAGTAATGGGACTGGATGCCGTGATCTTCATTTTCTGAATGTTGAGTTTTAAGCCAGCGTTTTCACTCTCCTCTTTCATTTTCATCAAGAGGCTCTTTAGTTCCTTTTCACTTTCTGCCATAAGGGTGGTGTCATCTGCATGTCTGAGGTTATTGATATTTCTCCCGACAATCTTGATTCCAGCTTGTGCTTTATCTAGCCCAGTTTCACATGATGTACTCTGCATATACATTAAATAAGCAGGGTGACAATATACAACCCTGACATACCTTTTCCCCTATTTTGAACCAGTCTGTTGTTTTATAGGATTGTGTTTAGACTTCTAGCTCCCCTCTTAATCTTCTTATTTGTAACATGTATTGAACTTACACTCAGAGCCCCATAGCTGCTTTCTCAAAATCTGATCATGCCTCGTGATTAGTAGAAACAAGAGGGAAGGGGGAAAAGGGAGGGAATACCAGAGTTTGGAGTTCTTCCTGCTGCTTTTCATCTTAAGAGATGGGGAGAATGGGATCTAGACAGTTAGGGGACGTGAGGGTCTTTTCTGTGTGCTACTTCTGCTGTCTTTTGATTGGAATGACTAAGGTCACTTTGAAACCAGAGCAGTATTTTGTCATTTAAGGCAAAATTAGGTTTGGGCTCATCTAGTCTTATTTGGAATGGGGAAGATGGAGGGAAGATAGTATGGCTAAACCAATGGAGAGATCATGCTTATCCAAGCTTAGTGGCTTTCTCCCTATGTGTATCTGGTCGAGTTACTTAACATCTCTGGTCCTGACTCCTCATCTATAAATCCTACTCAAGATTCTGTGGATTTAATGTAATTATTACATAACGTACTTAGTAGCTGTAGCCACAGTTTTTATAGTTTAAATGGTGAATGTATAAATTGTTTGCTTAGGAACTGTATAATAACTATTTAAGAATTGTTCTCTGATTGTTTAAGATTTCTATTTTGACTTCATCACTAACTAGGTAGTATCCTTGGTGAAGTCATTTCATTCTGTGGCCCCTGCCTTGCCTGTAGTGTTCAAAAACCATTAAAATTGATGACCTTTCATTTTCTAAGCTCCGAAAGTGTTTTGTTTGGCTATTTAAAAACCTAGATCTCTTTTTGTTAAAAAAAAGATAGACCTATTAACTAACTGGAGTTTTACTCATCTGCTAGGTTAAGTAGCCTTTGACAAATAATCCTATCATTTTCTAGGTAAGTACTCACAAATAGAATAAATAGCTTTCCTGGTATTTTACTACTTAATTGTGTATTAAAGAATCCTATTTAAGATTAGAGTATGGTATAAACTTAGTTAAAATGTCTCCAGAACACTCAGTCTGTCTCAATATGTGATGAAGGCAAAATTCTACTAAGAGACATTTGCAGCCGAATGCTATTAAGTTACAGGCACTCTGTTGCTGTGGGGTGGGCTTGGGAGGGGAAATGATGTGTCCTTTCTGCATTTAGATTTCCCCTCCTCTGCCATGTGTGTATTATATAAACCAAGGAGAGTGAGTGCCAGTAAGAGACAGCAGGCCTGGGGTTTTGAGTGTCTCTCATTCTGTCTGGCAGAGAAGGCAATGGCATCCCACTCCAGTACTCTTGCCTGGAAAATCCCATGGACGGAGGAGCCTGGTATGCTACAGTCCATGGGGTTGCGAATAGTCAGACACGACTGAGCGACTTCCCTTTCACTTTTCACTTTCATGCATTGAAGAAGGAAGTGGCAACCCACTCCAGTGTTCTTGCCTGGAGAATCCCAGGGACGGAGGAGCCTGGTGGGCTGCTGTCTCTGGGGTCACAAAGAGTCGGACACGACTAAAGCAACTTAGCAGCAGCAGCAGCATTCTGTCTGGTCTCATGGCCTCTCACTGTCTGAAATGACTGACTTGTCCTTTGATATATTTCTGTTTGTTTATAGTGTGTGCAGCAACCAACATCAGCAGATGGTGGACTCCCTCATATGTAATAGTTTTAACGATAATGATAGGGAGTGATTAAGTCTCAAATCTAAGCCACAAAAATACTTTCAGCATTAGCTTATTGGACTTCACTGCTACTAAAGAAGAGTAGGGACTTTATTATTATGTAACAATTTAAAAAACAAAGAAAATAAACACAGAACAAAACCTCAGTTCTGTGCCCTCACAATAACTCACATTTCTAGAATGCTTACTGTGGTTCTGGGCATTTCTTTAAGAGCTTTAAACATCTCAGAGGTAGAGAACAAATGTATGGACACCAAAGGGGAAAGGATGGGGGTGGGATGAATTGGGAGCTTGGGATTGACATATGCACACTATTGATATTGCGTATAAAGTAGGTATTAGAACTAATGAGAAGCTACTGTATAGCTCAAGGAACTCTACTCAATCCACTGTGGTGACCTGAGGGGGAAGGAGATCTGAAAAAGACGGGCTCTGTGTATGCATGGAGCTGGTTCACTCTGCTCTATAGTAGAATCCAACACAACATTGTAAATGCAACTATACTGTAATAAAAATGTTTAAAAAAACAAGAGCTTTAAACATCTCAAGAATGCCTCCAGGTAGGTGTTATTATCCCATTCATTTTATAGACAAAGAAACTGAGGCTCAGAGTAAGAAACTTGCCTGAGTTCACACAGCTCGTGAACAACAGGGCTAGGGGTTGATCCAAGCTGCCCAAGTCCAAATCCAAAGTTCATGATGAAGCTGTTTTTAAAATCCAGTTTCTCAAATTTCCTTCATGTAACACCGAGACTTATTTTTGTTTGTATCAAATGAAGTGGCAAATTGGATGGTTTCTGGAGAAATTCAAGTCCAAACAACATTACTGCTGAGGTCATTCAGATTATTTTTGTCACTATTATTTGATGAATGAGACTGTGTCACGAACTGGACGTGGTTATAGAAGAATTAAGAAAGTACATTAGACCTCCACTCACTGGCTTCTCAGTTGTGAAACCGCTCTTTGATGAGGTTATTGGTCACAAGTTATTTTAACAAATTTTCCAAATCTTCTGAACTTAACAGAAACTGAGACAGTTTTAAAAATTTGTTTTATAAAAGCATCAAATAAGCTGAAGCCAGTATAAGCAATGTACTTTATAAAACTAGGGTGTTGTATGGCCACCATCCTAGACAGTTACTTATTCATGAAGATGTAATATCTAATAATTTAAAGCAATCTAAATTGAATTTCTTAATATTGAATTTTATGCAGAGAATGATTACATATATTGATAAATCTAAGAGATACCAAGGGAAGAACAAATACTACAAGTAACATAAACATTAGGCATTAAAAATGTAGTTAGACAACCAAAACCTAATATCACACAATTTAAACCAGAGTCATTTAAATACATTTGTTGGTAAAGTTCCTTACACGGTAGATGTGCCTTTCTTCCTCTTCTCCTTCCCCACCCTTTCCTCTTATCAGCATCATTGCCACCACCATCCTCTCCACCAACTGCATCCTAACGTCTACATCAGTACTTCAGTTTCAAGTGACAAAAACCTACTCAGGCTTAGTTCAGCAGGGAGCAGTCTGTTTGGAAGGACGCCTTGTAGTGTGTAGTTTGAGTACAGTCTGGAGACTCAGGCCTCTTGGAGCTTTGCCGAGGCACATCAACATGCTTAGAATGGGTTACAGATCAGAGTAGATGCTGACTCCTCAGTCTGAGGTCAGCTGAGTGGGTCCTTGGGCCATTCCTTCTGGCCTGTGAGCAGCGCAGCCTCTAACCGCAGTGTGCCATGCAGATGTTAGATTTTTACATATGCTAAGACTTAAGAGTGCCTGAAAAAAGTATCTTAGAACAGAAGATACAGCAGATAGATAGAACAGAAGCTAGAATGGGCGATATGTCCATTCCTTGGTCCGGAGAATGTTGGGTGCTTTGGCTTATTGTCCTTTCAAATCTGTCATCTTATGGAGGAGGATACACTTCCGAAAGGGATGTTGCCTAAGGGAGAGAGGGCATGGATGGCAGACGGGGAACTGGCACCACGGCATGCTGTGCCTTCTCACTTTTTCATACGGAAAAATATTTCTCTTAACATGTTAATCACAGATGACCTTTGGCCTAAAATTCATGACTGCATATCTAATATTTTATGAATATTGTGTACTTTTCATAATAAACCTTGATGAAAGGTTCCCAACCATATCTTGTTTTTAATTCTAAAAGAGAAAACAGGATAATTTTAGCTTTTTTAGAGCGTTCATTTCCGTCGAGGTTCCAAAAATTATTATGAAGATATAAAAGTTTTTAAAAATCTTTAAAACTTGAATCAAATTATCTTTAGGCAACATTTCAAAAGTCGTTGCTTCTTTGTTGAGATAAACGTGGTCATTTCTTTATTATTGCAAAATAACTGTCTAGGTTGTTGTATATGACAGCGCCTGTGTTTGATTCAGACTTATTTACTGTACGTGTGGGTCAGCAGGACGGGGCATAGAAGTGCCTTTTCTCTTTTCAGAATCAAATCTGTAAAAGCAATAATTTCTGCTCTGATTTCTTCTCTGATTTCTTAGTATCCTAACTTTGTGTCTGTTTTATCCTAATCCTATCCTCATCTCTTTTAAGTGTAAACTTTTTTTTTTCCCCTCATGTCATTTTTTCCCTTAAAATTTTTTTTTAATTAGTGGAACATTGCTTTGCAGTGTTGTGTTTGTTTCTGCTGTACAGCAGCTCAAATTGGCCTTAATTACATGTCTATATCCCCTCCCTCTTGAGCCTCCGTCCCCTCCGCCCCCTATCCCACCCTTCTAGGTCATCACAGAGCACCAGGCTGGGATCTTCGTGTCATACAGCAACTCACCACTCACTATATGTTTAGCACATGATGGTGTATATATGCCAGTGCTGCTTTCTCAGTTCGCCCCACCCTCAGCTTCCCCCGCTGAGTCCACAGCTCTGTTCTCTGCTAGGTTCATCAGTACATTTCTCTAGATTCCATATATATGCATCAATGCACGGTACTAGCTTTTCTCTTTCTGACTTGCTTCACTCTGTAAGGGCATCCCTGATGGCTCAGGTGGTAAAGAACCTGCCTGTAAGGCAGAAGACCTGGGCTCAGTCCCTGGGTCAGGAAGATCACCTGGAGGAGGAAATGGCAACTCACTGCAGTAGTCTTGCCTGGAGAATCCCACGGACAGAGGAAACTGGCGGGCTACAGTGCACGGCGTCGTGAAGAGCTGGACACGAATGACTGACTTTCACTTCCGTTCACTTCACTCTGTATTAGAGGCCCTAGGTTCATCCACCTCGCTACTTCTGACTCAGATCCATTCCTTATAACGGCTGAGTCACATCCCATTGTATATATGTGCCGCAACTTCTGTATCCATTCATCTGTTGATGTTTATCTAGGTTACTTCCCTGTCTCGGCTATTATGGAAACTGCTGCAGTGAACATTGGGATACACTGTCTTTTAAAATTATGGTTTTCTCAGGGTGTATGCCCAGTAGTGGGATTGCTGGCTCATATTGTAGATTTATTCCTAGTTTTTTAAGGAATCTCCACACTGTTTCCTATAATGGCGGTATGAGTTTTCATTCCCACCAACAGTGCAGAAGGATTGCTTTTTCTTCACATCCTCTCCAGCATTTATTGTGTATAGATTTTTATGGTGGTCATTTTGACATGTTATTTTTAAAAAAAATCAGATTCTTTTTGAGGTGTGGTTTTCCTCTTCAGCTTCTGCATTATGAAGTACAGTTGTAAAGTTGTGTTAGTGATCTTTTTAGTTGTCATAAATATAAATATTAAAAATAATTTTAAAATAATGTTAAAAAGCAGAGATATTAGCATACTGACGAAGGTCCATATAGTCAAAGCTGTGGTTTTTCCAGTAGTCATGTATCAGTTGAGAGTTGGACCATAAAGAAAGCTGATCATGGAAGAATTGATGCTTTTGAATGGTGATGCTTTTGAATTGAGAAGACTCTTGAGAGTCCCTAGGACTGCAAGGAGATCTAACCAGTCCATCCTAAAGGAAATCAGTCCTGAATATTCACTGGAAAGACTGATGCTCAAGCTGAAGCTCCAATACTTTGGCCACCTGATGCGAAGAACTGACTCATTAGAAAAGACTCTGATGCTGGGGAAGATTAAAGGCAGGAGGAGAAGTGCATGACAGAGGATGAGATGGCTGGATGGCATCACTGACTTGATGGACATGAGTTTCAGCAAGCTCCAGGAGCTGGTGATGGACAGGGAAGCCTGGCATGCTGCAGTCAATGGGCTCACAAAGAGTCAGACATGACTGAGTGACCTGAACGGAACTGAAATAAGTTTTAAAAACAATGCNGAAGATTAAAGGCAGGAGGAGAAGTGCATGACAGAGGATGAGATGGCTGGATGGCATCACTGACTTGATGGACATGAGTTTCAGCAAGCTCCAGGAGCTGGTGATGGACAGGGAAGCCTGGCATGCTGCAGTCAATGGGCTCACAAAGAGTCAGACATGACTGAGTGACCTGAACGGAACTGAAATAAGTTTTAAAAACAATGCCAAAAGAAAAATTCTAAATATTCTACAAAAGCCTTATGACTAGAATAACAGAGACTTTGGGTAAGTCTTTTGAAGAACAATATTTATTGTTTGTTTTAAAAATGAGTTGCATTATATTATCCTTCCAGGTGTTACTTGTTTTCTCTATATACTTCAAGAAATATATTCAACAAACTTCTAGATTGTCAGCTCCTTGAAGGTGAAGCCCAATTATTATTTATATTGATTTTGTACCTTATTGGTTTTTGCTGATTTAAATTGTACTTCATTAACTTTAGCATGAAAGAGACAAATGGCATATATAATCCTTTGTGAGAATGATAACATAGTAATCATTGTAATTTTTTTCAAGATCAGTTTAAAATAGCCATCCTTCTACAGTTTTCCAAAAATCAATCTTCCATGTCAGGGTTTTTATATCCATTCCTTTTTGGTCATTAGTGTGTGTGTGTGTGTGTGTGTGCGTGCGTGCACGTGCACGCACTCATTCAGTCATGTTCCACTGTTTTTGACCCCATGGACTGTAACCCACCAGGCTCCTCTGTCCATGGAATTTTCCAGGCNTGGTGTGCTGCGATTCATGGGGTCGCAAAGAGTCGGACATGACTGAGCGACTGAAGTGAACTGAACTGATTTTCTGTATTCAAAAACTGCTCTGGCATTCATTTCTCGAATACTTTGATTTACAAAAAAAAAAAAGGAAGGATAAGAATTCAGATCAGCCCAGTCAGTTTCTCCCTAAGGAACCTGCCATTATTATATAGTGTGCAGTGGGGAAAATCTCCATTATGGAGAAAATAGTTTTCTATGTTATAGGGTCATAAAACTAGAAGGCTTTTACCCCTCTCTTGCAACATATAGTGATGCAAGGCATGGGTTTGGCTCCATGTGATTAGAGAACAATGGAAATTTAGTTTTCCAAATTGAGTTGTGTTATGTAATTTCGTATGGGATATATCTTAGCCTTCTGAGCATAAAGGAAATGCCTCATGTACTGTGCATAATGTTTTTTATTCTTATTAGAGAAAACACAAAGGATATAAAAATCTTAAATATATTATCCTAGTCACTAAAGTTATTTATGGCCAACTAATAAGACCATAAGCCAGATGCAGAAATTTGACTTCTGGATTTTGTAAGCGTGACTCTGTCATCAGGGACCTGATCTGTGCGTGATGCTGTGTGCCTTTGTTCATTTCCCCCATGTTGGAAACACCTTCATTTCCCCTTCTTCTGGGTCTCCTTTACTTTCTCACTGCAGGAAGCCCCTTACATGCCAACGAGTTCTGTTCTGAGAACACATTCTCGAGACCACTTTATTTGTTAAGTCCAACAAAGTTAACCTAAACCCAACTAGTACAGTTGGCTATATATAGTTCTGTACTGTAATGGGTTTCTGGTACTTTTCACAGAAATAATACACACAAAAAAACCCCCAAAATTAAAACATTTTTAATCTTATAGTTTTCAGTATCTTGAAAAATTGTTGTTCAGTCACTTAGTCATGTCCGACTCTTTGGGTCCCCATGGAGTGCAGCATGCCAGACTTCCCTGTCCTTCACCCTCTCCCAGAGTTTACTCAAGCTCATGTCTATTGAGTCAGTGATGCCATCCAACCATCTCATCCTCTGGCACCCCCTTCTCCTCCTGCCCTCAGTCCTTCCCAGCATCAGGGGCTTTTCCAGTGAGTCAGCTCTTCACATCAGGTGGCCAAAGTATTGTTGCTTTAGCACCTTGGAAAATACAGAGTACAGTATAGCAGCTGGCACACAAGGGCTGGCACTGGGCAAACAGGCCAGAGGAGTTACTGACTGGGCTACTCTCTAGTTGTGGCGGATGGCCTTCTTATTGTGGTGGCTTCTCTTGTTGCCAGGCACAGGCGCCAGGGAGTGCAGCTCAGTAGTTGTGGCACACGGGCTTGAGTTGCCCACAGCATGTGGGATCTTCCCGGACCAGGGAGCAAACCTGTGCCCCCTGCATTGGCAGGCAGATTCTTAATCACTGGACAACCAGAGAAGTCCAATCTGGTAGTTTCTAAAGTTACTTGCAAACGTGAATACCTACATTATTAACAATAAATTTCATGCAGAGAAAGGCAAAAAAAGATCTCATTTTTATATGGAATTTAAAAAATCTTAAACTCANAACCTGTGCCCCCTGCATTGGCAGGCAGATTCTTAATCACTGGACAACCAGAGAAGTCCAATCTGGTAGTTTCTAAAGTTACTTGCAAACGTGAATACCTACATTATTAACAATAAATTTCATGCAGAGAAAGGCAAAAAAAGATCTCATTTTTATATGGAATTTAAAAAATCTTAAACTCATAGAAAGAACAGACTGATGGTTGCTAGGGCAGAGGGAAGTAAGGGTTGGAGGAAACAGGTGAAGGGGGTCAAAGGGTACAAACTTCTAGTTAAAAGATGAATAAATTCTGGGGATGTGACGTTCAGCACGGTGACTGTAGTTAACAATGCTGTATTGTATACATGAAGGTTGCTAAGAGAGTAGATCTTCAAAGTTCTCATCACACATACACACACACTTGTTAACTATATGTGGGGTGATGGATGTGTTAGCTAAATTATTTGTGGTGATTGCTAATCATTATGTTACACATCTAATGTATGTGTCAGTTTTATCTCAAGGAACCCGGGGAAAGAAAATAAGTCTACCCACTCGTGTTATAGTTTTTTTTTTTTTTTTTAACTTGAAAAAAATAGACATGTAGTTGATTTTCAGTATTGTGTTGGTATCAGGTACAGCAAAGTGGTTCCATGTTTTATACGATATGTATCTTTTCAGATCATTTTTCGTTATACGTTGTTACAAGATATTGAATATAGTTCCCTGTGCTCTGCAGTTCATCTTTCTTCTTATATATTATGTTTCAGTTCAGTTCAGTCACTCAGTCATGTCCGACTCTTTGCAACCCCATGAATCGCAGCACGCCAGGCCTCCCTGTCCATCACCAACTCCCAGAGTTCACTCAGACTCACGCCCATCAAGTCAGTGATGCCATCCAGCCATCTCCTCTGTCGTCCCCTTCTCCTCCTGCCCCCACCCCCTCCCAGCATCAGAGTCTTTTCCAATGAGTCAACTCTTCACATGGGTGGCCAAAGTACTGGAGCTTCAGCTTGAGCATCATTCCTTCCAAAGAAATCCCAGGGCCGATCTCCTTCAGAATGGACTGGTTGGATCTCCTTGCAGTCCAAGGGACTCTCAAGAGTCTTCTCCAACACCACAGTTCAAAAGCATCAATTCTTTGGCGCTCAGCCTGCTTCACAGTCCAACTCTCACATCCATACATGACCACAGGAAAAACCATAGCCTTGACTAGACGGACCTTAGTCAGCAATGT
>SJYA01001327.1:72964-119813 GCA_006410615.1 Neotragus moschatus
GCCTTGACTAGACGGACCTTAGTCGGCAAAGTAATGTCTCTGCTTTTCAATATGCTATATAGGTTGCTCATAACTTTTCTTCCAAGGAGTAAGCGTCTTTTAATTTCATGGCTGCAGTCACCATCTGCAGTGATTTTGGAACCCAGAAAAATAAAGTCTGACCCTGTTTCCACTGTTTCCCCATCTATTTCCCATGAAGTGATGGGACCGGATGCCATGATCTTCGTTTTCTGAATGTTGAGCTTTAAGCCAACTTTTTCACTCTCCTCTTTCACTTTCATCAAGAGGCTCTTTAGTTCTTCACTTTCTGCCATAAGGGTGGTGTCATCTGCATATCTGAGGTTATTGATATTTCTCCCAGCAATCTTGATTCCAGCTTGTGGGTCCAGTCCAGCATTTCTCATGATGTATTCTGCATATGGTATTTGTTAATCCTAAGCTCCTAATTTATCCTTTTCCCTTTACCTTCCCCCTTTGGTAATCATAAGTTTGTTTTTTGTCTCTGAGACTGTTCTGTTTCTTATAGAGATTAATTTGTATACTTTTTTAAAAATTTCACATGTAAGTGATATATATAACATTTGTCTTTCTCTACCTGATATAATTCACTTAGTATGCTATTGTCTAGGTATATTCATGTTGATGGAAATGGCAATATTTTACTTATTCATTTTACAGCTGCGCTGTGTTCTGTGTGTGTGTGTACACACATATGTATATATAACACATCTTCTTAAACCAGTCATCAGTTTATGGGTACTTGGGTTGCTTTCATGTCTTGGCTGTTGGAAACAGTGTTGCTATGAACACTGAGGTGCATTTGTCTTTTTTTTTTGGATTAGAGTTTTCATCTTTCTTCGATATATACCCAGGAATGGGATTGCTGGATCTTATGGTAACTCTACTTTTAGTTCACTAAGGATTGTCCATTTGAATGCAGAGTTCCAAAGAGTAGCAAGGAGAGATAAGAAAGCCTTCCTCAGTGATCAGTGCGAAGAAACAGAGGAAAACAATAGAATGGGAAAGACTAGAGACCTCTTCAAGAAAATTAGAGATACCAAGGGAACATTTCATGCAAAGATGGGCTTGATAAAGGACAGAAATGGTATATACCTAACAGAAGCAGAAGATATTAAGAAGAAGTGGCAAGGATACACAGAAGAACTGTACGGAAAAGATCTTCCTGACNGACTAGAGATCTCTTCAAGAAAATTAGAGATACCAAGGGAACATTTCATGCAAAGATGGGCTTGATAAAGGACAGAAATGGTATATACCTAACAGAAGCAGAAGATATTAAGAAGAAGTGGCAAGGATACACAGAAGAACTGTACGGAAAAGATCTTCCTGACCCAGATAAACATGAGGGAGTGATCACTCACCTAGAGCCAGACATCGTGGAATGTGAAGTCAAGTGGGCCTTTGGAAGCATCACTACAAACAAATCTAGTGGACGTGATGGAATTCCAGTTGAGCTGTTTCAAATCCTAAAAGATGATGCTGTGAAAATGTTGCACTCAATATGCCAGCAAATTTGGAAAACTCAGCAGTGACCACAGGACTGGAAAAGGTCAGTTTTCATTCCAATCCCAGAGAAAGGCAATGCCAAAGAATGTTCAGACTATTGCACAATTGCACTCATCTCATATGCTCACAAAATAATGCTCAAAATTCTCCAAACCAGTCTTTAACAGTATGTGAACTGTGAACTTCCAGATGTTCAAGCTGAATTTAGAAAAAACAGAGGAATCAGAGATCAAATTGCTAACATCCATTGGATGATAGAAAAAGCAAGAGAATTCCAGAAGAACATCTACTTCTGCTTTATTGATTACAGCAAAGCCTTTCACTGTGTAGATCACAACAAACTGTGGAAAATTCATAAAGAGATGGGAATACCAGACTTCCTTACTTGCCTCCTGAGAAATCTTCAGGTCAAGAGGCAACAGAACCAGACATGGCACAACAGACTGGTTCCAAATTGGGAAGGAAGTATGTCAAGGCTATATGTTGTCACACTGCTTATTTAACTTATATGCAGAGTACATCATGCGAAATGCTGGGCTGGAAGAAGCACAAGCTGGAATCAAGATTGCCGGGAGAAATATCGATAACCTCACATATGCAGATGATGCCACTCTAATGACAGAAAGTGAAGAGGAACTAAAGAGCCTCTTGATGAAAGTGAAAGAGGAGAGTGAAAAAGCTGGCTTAAAACTCAAAATTTAAAGAACTAAGATCATGGCGTCCAGTCCCATCAATTCATGTCAAATAGATGGGGAAACAATGGAAACAGATTTTTTTGTTTTTTTGCGCTCCAAAATCATTGCAGATGGTGACTGCAGCTATGAAATTAAAAGATGCTTGCTCCTTGGAAAAAAAGCTATGATCAGACTAAACCGCACATTAAAAAGCAGAGACATTACTTTGCCAGCAAAGGTCCATCTAGTCAAGCTATGGTTTTTTCAGTAGTCATATGGATGTGAGAGTTGAACTATAAAGAAAGCTGAGCACTGAAGAACTGATGCTTTTGAATTGTGGTGTTGGAGAAGACTCTTGAAAGTCCCTTGGACTGCAAGGAGATCAAACCAGTCCATCCTAAAGGAAATCTATCCTGAATATTCATTGGAAGGACCGATGAAGTTGAAACTCCAATACTTTGGCCACCTAATGAGAACTGACTCACTGGAAAAGACTCTGATGCTGGGAAAGATTGAAGGTGGGAGGAGAAGGGGACAACAGAGGATGAGATGGTTGGATGATATCCCTGCCATGATGGACATGATTTTGAGCACGCTCTGGGAGTTGGTGATGGACAGGGAGGCCTGGTGTGCTGTAATCCATGGGGTGGCAAAGAGTTGGACACAACTGAGCGACTGAACTGACCCGAACTGAAGGATCCTCCATTCTGTTGTCCATAGTGGCTGCACCAATTTACATTCCCACAGTAGTGTAGGAGAATTAGAATTATAGCTTCTTTAATGTTACTTATGAGACTACTTTTAAAAAGGAAAAGCAATTATACTTTATAATTCTTCAATAAATGTTTATTGAGCAGCTATGTACCAAGGCACTAAGACATAGCACGAGTCTCTTCTGTCACGGGGCTTACATTCTTACATAGGGCTGGCTGCCTCCTTTTGATTTAAGATCCCAATTTCTCCTGTGTGTAACATCGTTTTCCACTTACACCTGCATGTTGTTGTTGTGTAGTTGTGCAGTCTTGTCTGACTCTCTGCGACCCCGTGGACTGCAGCATGCCAGGCCTCCCTGTCCCTCAACATCTCTTGGAGTTTGCCCAAGTGCATGTCCACTGCATTGGTGACACCTGTATCACACCTGCATACCCATCCCCCAAATGTATGCATACATATCCATACACTATACATATGATACTATCTGTATACGTATACGTATATACTATTACATCATATATTATTATATTATACACCAATATATAACTATATATTATATAATCTGAAAGATAATATATAAGAATATGATAATATATAATATAGCAACATATCCTGTGTGGGGCATCCCATACATATATTTTTCTGCTTTTGTGTTTAAATGTATAATCAGAGAATTAATTATGTGTAACTATCATGTGTATTTTAAGAATTTGAATTCTGCCTTTAAATATTCCCTCTTTTGTATCCCAAATTTCCCAGTAAATATTTTGGCTCTATCATATGTCTGTCTGCCATATTTCTTTGTTCATAGACTTTGTAGTTTTCCTTGTGACTGAATCAAGGGAAAACATGGTTACTGATGAAACTGCCTTCTTTTTCCCTGCAAGTCCACAAGTGTTCAATGATCAGGGACAGATTCTGTTTTCCCCAGCTTCTGGTCAGCTGAGAAGAGGTCACTAGACAGAGTTACGGATTCATGTTTTCAAGAGCTTTTGGAGCTTGAAGGAACTTTGGCGTTTGTTTAATCTCACTGGGAAAAAAAAACCAGGTGGAACTCTGATTACAAAATGAGGCCATGGCATTGGGTTAAGATACTCCATTCTTTATTGAGAATGGTACAAGAGAAAAGCTTCAACAAATTCTATCTTTACTTAAAAGATTCAGCCTTGTGGACACTCTTTATCTCTTCATCATGAACCTGTAGTTCTGCAGAATCAGACATTCCTAAGCAGCAAACAGTGACTGCTGACTCACCTTTTCCTGCCTTGTGTGCACGTTGAGACTTGTTCTACCTTCCTCTTGTGGTTGGATTGATGCACTAGGGTTACAGAGAGGGGGCAGTCTAAACCCAGGCAGTAACCTCATTGACAGTCTTAGCGATGTTTTTGTAGATCTGAGAGAAACAAAAGCCAAAATGAACAAATGGACCTACATCAAACTAAAAAGCTGTGCAGTGAAGGAACCTATTATCAAAACAAGAAGGCAGCCTAGTAAATGGGAGAAGATATTTGTAAATGATATACATGATAAAGGGTTAATATTCAAAATAGGTAAAGAATTCATACAATTCAACAACAAAAAAGAAAGCTGGTTAAAAACGGGTAGAGGGTCTGAGTAGATATTTTTCCAAAAAAGATATATACATGGCCAACAAGCACATGAAAAGATGTTCAGCATTACTGATTATTAGGAAATGCAAAGCAGAACCACAATGAGGTATCACCTCATACCTGCCAGAATGGCTAATATTCAAAAGCCAAGAAATAACAAATGTTGCAGAGTTTGTGGAGAAAAGGAAGCACTCCTACACTGCTGGTGGGAATGTAACTTGGTGCAGCCACTATGGATAATATTATGAAGGCTACTCAAAAAATTAAAGATAGAACTATGATATGATTCAGGTATTCCACTTCTGGGTATTTCAGTCAGTTCAGTCACTCAGTCATGTCCGACTCTTTGCGACCCCATGAACCTCAGCACGCCAGGCCTCCCTGTCTGTCACCAACTCCCAGAGTTTACCCAAACCCATGTCCATTGAGTTGGTGATGCCATCCAACCATCTCATCCTCTGTCATCCCCTTCTCCTCCTGCCCTCAATCTTTCCCAGCATCAGAGTCTTTTCAAATGAGTCAGCTCTTCGCATCAGGTGGTCAAATTATTGGGAGTTTCAGATTCAACATCAGTCCTTCCAATGAATACCCAGGACTGATCTCCTTTAGGATGGACTGGTTGGATCTCTTTGCAGTCCAAGGGACTCTCAAGAGTCTTCTCCAACACCATAGTTCAAAAGCATCAATTCGTTGGCACTCAGCTTTCTTTATAGTCCAACTCTCACATCCATACATGACCACTGGAAAAACCATAGTCTTGACTAGACAGACGTTTGTTGACAAAGTAATGTCTCTGATTTTGAATATGCCATCTAGGTTGGTCATAACTTTCCTTCCAAGGAGTAAATGTCTTTTAATTTCATGGCTGCAATCACCATCTGCAGTGATTTTGGAGCCTGGAAAAGTAAAGTCAGCTAATTCCACTGTTTCCTCATCTATTTGCAATGAAGTGATGGGACCAGATGCCATGATCTTAGTTTTCTGAATATTGAGCTTTAAGCCAAATTTTTTAGTCTCCTCTTTCACTTTCATCAAGAGGCTTTTGAGTTCCTCTTCACTTTCTGCCATAAGGGTGATGTCATCTGCATATCTGAGGTTATTGATATTTCTCCCAGCAATCTTGATTCCAGCCTGTGCTTCATCCAGCCTAGCGTTTCTCATGATGTACTCTGCATAGAAGTTAAATAAGCAGGGTGACAATATACAGCCTTGATGTACTCCTTTTCCTATTTGAAACCAGTCTGTTGTTCCATGTCCGGTTCTAATTGTTCCTTCCTGACCTGCATGTAAGTTTCTCAAGAGGCAGATCACGTGGTCTGGCATTCCTATCTCTTTCAGAATTTTCCAGTTTATTGTGATCCACATAGTCAAAGGCTTTGGCATAGTCAATAAAGCAGAAATAGATGTTTTTCTGGAACTCTGTTGCTTTTTCCATGATCCAGCAGATGTTGGCAATTTGGTCTCTGGTTTCTCTTCCTTTTCTAAAACCAGCTTGAACATCTGGAAGTTCACAGTTCACGTATTGCTCTGAAGATAATTTTCTTTCTGTAGAACATGAAAACACTAATTAGAAAAATATATGCACCCCTACCTTCATTGCAGCTTCATTTACAATAGCCAAGATAGGGAAATAACCTGTGTCCATTGCTGAATGAGTGGATAAAGATGTGGTATGTAGATACAACGGAGTATCACCAAGCCTTAGAAAGAATGAAATCCTGCCATCTGCAATGACATGGATGGACCTTGAATGTATTGTGCTAAAGGAAATCTGTCAGCTGGAGAAAGACAAATACCTTATGATTTTACTCATATGTGGAATCTAAAACAAAACCGAAACTCAAAGAAATAGAAAACTGATTAGTAGTTAGTACCAGGGAAGGGGTCAGGGGTGAAACAGGTGAAGGGAATCAGCTGTTGTTCGTCATGGTCGTTCTGTACTGTATACAGATGTTGAATGAAATGTTGCATAACTGAGACTTACTACTACTAATAAAAAGTTAAAGGAAAAACAAACAAATAAAAGAGGCAGGCTGCCTATATGGCTCTTGGTCTCACCCAAGCACGAGGAGAATAAAGATGTAGCTTTTCCCAGCCCAGGTTTCCTGATTCGTGAACCTGATGAGAATAGACAGTAGACAGTCGGCATTTATTCCATGAGGACAAGAGTTGGCAGAAAAAGCAACCTTTCGGCAGCACTAGTACCTTTCTATCACGGAAGCTCCGGTTGACATGTGACGCCATCAACCACATTCTTCACAGTCATGCTGTAAGTCTCTGGGTTGTACTCTCTCCCAAACTCGTCGCTAGAACTTTCTCTCAATCTGGAGCTAACTAGAGCAGATATTGTTACTCCTCCAATTATAGTTCACTTTATTTGCATTTCCTTTTTCCTTAATAGAAGTCCTGGGGTAGTATCCTATGATCAGGGCACCAGGAATGGAGAATGTCCTGTACTATTACATGGACCAAGATTGTTCACCTCTTTTAGGTCAGATCCTGTCCATGTTCTTGGCAACGTTTCTCTCTTGGCTTCTTGAGCATAAAGAATATGCTTCATATGCTATATCTGTGAAAAAGACTTGACTTCCCAGGTGGTGCAATGGTAAAGAAACTGACTACCAATGCAGGAAACACAAAGAGATGTGGGTTCAGTTCCTGGGTTGGGAAGATCCCCTGGAGTAGGAAATGGCAACCTGCTCCAGTATTCTTGCCTGGAAAATTCCATGGACAGAGGAGCCTAGTGGGCTACAGTCCAGGAGGTTGCAGAGTTGGACAGGACTGAGCACACAGACGTGCCATTTTATCCTCGTTTTGAGGCTATCTCAGGAGCTAAGACTCAGGAGGTGACATTAAATTAATATTGATGTTAGAAATTTTATCACTTTTTTTTAATGTTTGAAATTTCTTTGGCTTATGATTGTTTATGAGCTATAGGCACAAAAAACATGTTTTTATTTTGTGCACATTTGTTTTGTAAGAATAATCTAAATTTAAAAAAGTATTTGTTTTAATTGGAGAATGATTACAATTTTGTGATGGTTTCTTGCCGTACATCGCCATGAATTAGCCATATGTATGCGCACGTGTCCCCTTCCTCCTGGACATCCCTCCCCATTCTCTCGTAAGAATAATTTAAATTTGTAAACTAGTTTTGAGAAGTTTTCTTCTAGAGGATTGGTTTTCTCAGAACATTATTCAAGTTGAGAAACACTGGGCCAGGCCTCTGTGAGTGCAGGTTGCACAGTGCTGAGTTGGAGGATGGGCGCTGGGAAAGCAAACTCTGTCTGTCTGATGACTCCTATCTCCTGGGGCCCCACTGTGCTCATTCTTGAAGCCAGATGGTGATTTGGGGCCTGCAGTTATACCCGCTGCCCTCAGTGAGGGCTTGGAACTTACTTGAGCCCAAAGGTCACCTTAGAAATAGTTAACTCAAATGAGGTTAAATTTGATTAGGCATAGGTGCTTTTACTTGAATCTCAAAGTTTGTATTGGTCAGGCCATCTTTCCTTTTATGACTAACTTCCCAGTCTTTATGTTTATGATAGGATAATTTTGGGGTGATGGTGGTGGTTTGGTCGCTAAGTTGTGTCCAGTTCTTGCCACCCCTTGGAGTGTAGCCAGCCAGTCTCCTCTGTCCGTGGCTTTTCCCAGGCAAGAATGCTGGATGGGTTGCTGCTTCCTTCTCCAGGAGACTTTTCCCAACCCAGGGATCGAACCCGGGTCTCCTGCATTGCAGGTGGATTCTTTAACGAATGAGCCACCTGGGAAGCCCAGATAATTTGGTGATGATGATAATACTTGCAACTTTCCTGGTGGTCCAGTGGTTAAGACTCCATGCTTCCAATGCAGGGGATGTGGGTTTGATATCTGGTTGGAGAAGTACGATTTCACATGCTGTGTGGAACTGCCAGAAAAAAAAAGAAAAAAAAAAAAAAACGATGTTAATAATGGCAAGAGCTATCTTCTGCCCTCTACCTCCTGCCCTGCCTTGTGCATTTCACTGTTTACATTGTCTCCATTTCAGAACTAAGTGGATGTTTCTTAAAATATGGGGATGTATGCTAGGGATTCCTCTTTGAGACTTGCATTTCTCTTTAGAGTATTTTATTTAAAAATGATGATTTCAGTATAGTTGCCAGCTTCCTTCTCTCATTTTCTGGTTGACTTCTTATCTTGTGGTTTGGAAAAGTCGTGCTGGAAGAGTTCAATATTGAAGGTAGTGCTGATATGTTTATTAATGTTACTGATCTTACCACTTAATTTCAAAGTAATGGCCTTTTGACATTTTTTTTCATGTTGAGTACTGGCTCTGAATCACTGCAAGTTTTTGAGAATTTGCAGATTTATGTCTCGAATGCCTTTCCCCAGCCCCACTGGCTTGCTTAGTGAGCAGTTTAACTCCCTGATGCAGGCCAGCTTCAATATTATGGCTCCAATGTCAGTGAGGCACAGCCGGCCGTGTTCTGATTTCAGGATTGTGGTTGGCTGTCCCGGCATAAGGTGATTGCTCTGGCATCCTGAAACGGTAGGATCGGGGAGCAGAAGGTTATGACAATATGCCACCTTCGTTGAGGTTTCTTGGTTCCACTCGGGCTGAGGTTTAAAATACATGAACTTCAAATCGTGTAGATAAAAAGAAATGTGGAAAAGGTGTGCGTATATAAACACGAGCGCACATATTTTAAAGGTCATAACTTTTTTTTTTTTTTTTTTTACAGTAGATGTGAGAAATGATTTTTTGTTTCCTTGAGACCGAGATTTAGAAGTGGTTTCTTTTGAGTTGTTTAGGACTATGAATAGTCACAAGAATAACTGAACCCTTGTATATTTCCCTTAATTTATTAGAAGTTATCATGTGAGTCACCATCAGAACTGAAGGAGTAGTGTATCGCAGATTTAAACACATCAGCTAATCTACTTAAGGAGTGAATTTATGATTAGTGAAGACCAAGATCCAATCTGATCATTGTGTCTCAGTCTAGTTAAGATGTGCCAATTAGGGGACTGGTAACCTTTGGGAGGATGGATGGTAACAGTGATGCTGAAGTGATAAAAATCTATTTTCCTGAGCCCACACCATGACCTTCTGAGAGAAGCCATAGTCTTATCCTCATCATTTTGATCTTTGGATCTTCTAGTCCTTTTTTTGCGTGGATCCAGAAGAAACCCGATTATGTTCACGGTGGCACCTTCATTTTCTTCTTCTGCTTTAAAATGTTGGCCATGACAGCTGTGCTTCCCCTTCCTACCTGTTCCTTGTGCCTGAGAGAGACACACCAGCTCTGGGCTTTAGTCTCACTGCTGTTGGCCTGGCCCAGCTCCCAGTACTGATGGCCAAGGTTAGCAATTTACATTTCCCAGAACTGGTGAGAGCGGTGGTAGTGGGTGAGTGTGTGCTGCTGCTGCTGCTAAGTCGCTTTAGTCGTGCCCAAATCTGTGTGACCCCAGAGATGGCAGCCCACTAGGCTCCCCCGTCCCTGGGATTCTCTAGGCAGGAACACTGGAGTGGGTTGCCGTTTTCTTCTCTAATGCATGAAAGTGAAAGTGAAGTTGCTCAGTCGTGTCCGACCCTCAGCGACCCCATGGACTGCAGCCTTCCAGGCTCCTCTGTCCATGGGATTTTCCAGGCAAGAATACTAAGAAGGGATAATAAAAAAGAATTCTATAGGTTGCCTTTTCTGTAAGAAAATTTGCTAGAAAATTATATTTTGATAGAATCATTAAAGCTTCATAAACAAAAATACATCTCGTCAATGGCAGACTTCTTGGTATAGTGTTTCTCCTATGGAGGACTAAATTTAGTTAGCAAACTGCGTTTATTCTTTCACCAGAATGTGAACATTCTGGAGGTCCCCTGGTAAGGCCTTGAAGGATACTATGAATGCTTCAGGTGCAGGGTTACCAAGTGCATCGTGCAGAAGAGTTTCAGAGTAGCAGGTACTTTCTTCCTGTACATTTAAAATTTAAGATACTGCAACTGTCCACTTATGATGTCATTTTGGAACCTACAGCAGGACGTCTGAAAGCTGAAACTTAACACATCATCTTGGATAGCTTATTGTTTTTCTGGGTTTTGGAAACACGTGATGAAGAAAACGCTCACATATCTTTCTTCTGAAACACCGAGTCTGCTCTGCTAAATGTTACGTTCAGTGAAATGGATGTTTACACGGGTCAGTATCCACAAAATGTTTGGGAAGACCAGAATGGAAGGCTGCCTAATTCAGTGTATAATTTTGTGGGTAAAGATAACATGGCAGAGAGAACATCTTGACATTTGAAAAGAAGTGTCTTGCCAGAAAGATGTTTCGTTTCCTTAAAGTATAGGTTGCAAGCTCTTGGGCAAAATCCAGCTTGGAGACATATTTTGCTTGGCTTTCACATGTTTAAAAAACAAACAAAAAAAGAGTTTGACCACCTGAGTCAGAGACGGTGTTCTCTGGTTGTCCATACTCCCGCTTGCGTGTTAACTCTGTTACTCACGTTCCTTCCTGGGGTTCTGAAACACTGGTTTTGTGTCTCTTGCTAAAGGAAGTCGCTTTGTCGGCAGTCCCTGATTTCCGTGCCTTATCTTTTAATTTGCTGTCAGACCCGGACACCTGGATCCCTTCCGCCTCATGCTCCTTTCCTCTTGGCTCAGTTCAAGCACGAGCAGGCTCTTGGGAAAAGGGACGGTGGATGGAGATGAGGAGGTTGCTTGTCCCAGATTCTCATGGTCCTCAGGCGTCGGCAGGGATGCGGGAACCCATGGAAGGCTCCTGTCTGTTGTGCTGCTTCATCAGCTTGCCATCCTGTCTTAACTCTTGCCCCTGGATTTTTGTTGTTGTTGACACTTTTAGGAAGCAAGTTTATCCGTACTCATTCATTCTTCAGGTAGTTTTGAATTCCACTGAGTGGGTAGCACAATACTGGGCAAGCAGAGGGCGGAGACCCAGGTACCCAGAACTACCCCCACCGCTGCTGCTGCTAAGTCGCTCCAGTCGTGTCTGACTCTGTGCGACCCCATAGACAGCAGCCCACCAGGCTCCCCAGTCCCTGGGATTCTCTAGACGAGAACACTGGAGTGGGGTGCCATTTCCTTCTCACCACTGTAGGTTTCAGTTATTCCACTGTGGTTTTTAGTTATTCCAGTGGGCTTCCCAGGTGGCACTAGTGGAAAAAGAACCTGGCCGCCAATGCAGGAGATGTAAGAGACGCAGGTTCAATCCGTGTGTCAGGAAGATCCCCTGGAGAAGGGGATGGCAACCCGCTCCAGTATTCTTCCCTGGAGAATGCCATGGACAGAGGAGCCTGGTGGGCTACAGTCCATGGGGTCGCAGAGTTTGGACATGACTGGAGTGACTTAGCACACACACAAACACAGTGTGGTTTCAGTTCTCTCAAGAGATATCCAGGTCTTATCTGTAGATTCCCAGTCTCTTGGAGGTGAGATCTTGTGTGTGTGTGTGTGTGTGTGTGTGTGTTGAGATCTTGTGTGTGTGTGTGTGTGTGTGTGTGTGTTTCCCTCTCTCTCTTAATTGGAATCTAGTTGATTCGGGGCTTTCTTGGTGGCTCAGTGGTAAAGAATCTGCCTGCCAATGCAGGAGATGCAGGTTAGATCCCTTGGTCAGGAAGGTCCCCTTGCAGAGGAAACGGCAGCCCACTCCAGTATTCTTGCCTGGAGAATCTCATGGACAGAGGAGCCTGGTGGGCTATAGTCCATAGGTCACAAAGCGTCAGACATGACTTAATGACTAAACAACAACAGTAACAGCAGCAACAGAATGGTTCATTTACACTGTTGTGTTAGTTTCAGGTGTATAGCAGAGTGAATCGGTTATACACATACAAACATCCAGTTTCTTTTTTTTAGGTCTTGTCTTGAATGTACAATAGATAACATGTTCTTCTAGATCTCCAGTAGATGGTTTTCAGAGGCATGCTTTTTCTTTGAGCGATCAGGATAATTTCCAGCATTTTTTTCCCCAATAGGCTGCATGGTTTATTGTATGTTTTGCTTTCTTTATTCACCTTTGAATAGATAGAGTGATATCATTTTGTCCAGACTCCTCTGCCAAAAAGCAGTGTGAGGCTTTACATTGATTCTGCTCTCTGTAGCTAGGAGATTCCCTTTCACAAATTTTCAAGCCAGAGGGTAAACTGTTGCAGCTTCCAGCCTTGTCATTCGGGACATAAGCTCTGCTTATGGGGAAGAGCTTCTCTTAACACTGCCAGCCCTACCAACTCAAGGGCCTGAATTATTGAAGCCCCTGATTTTAAATGGTATGTAATGTATGATAGCTGTGGAAAGCATTTAAATGGAATATTTCTAAAGTGCTTTGTCCTTTTAAACAAAATTAACTCTTTTGACTCAATACATACACATGATATATAAGATTATGTTATTTTTTTGAAATTTAAAAAAATATATTTTTTGCCTCTCTGTGTGGCATGTGAGATCTTAGTTCCTTAACCAGGGATACTTAGTTCGTGCCCCCTGCTCTGGAATTGTAGGGTGTTAAACACTGGCTGCCAGGGAAGTCCTCATAAGATTATTTTCTATTTTGTTTTAGTATAAATTTATTTATATTATTTTAAAATTTAATTTAATTTCTTTTTTTTTTGCACTCTCAGCTTTACTAAAGGATTATTGGCAAATGATGACCAGCACAGGTCAAAGTGTTCACTCTGATAGGTTTTGGCAGGTGGGCATCTGTGAACCCATCATCACAATCAAGTTAGCGTGTCCATCAGGGGTCCCTTTCACTCCCTGTCCTGCCTAATCCCCCAGTTCCAGGCAAATTGTCACTAAAGATTAGTTTGCATTTTCTAGAATTTTATATAAATGGAATCATGCACCCGAAACTCTTTGTCTAGCTTTATAAGTGAAATCCTTTGGTCTTTCTCTGACATTTTCACTTTAGCATAATACATCTAGGTCCATCAATATTGTCACAAATGGATTATTCTTTTTTTATGACTGAGGATATTTCATTTTATCTATCTATGTATATCATATCTTCTTTATTCACTTATTTATTGATGGACACTTGGGTTGCTTCTATATCTTGGCTATTGTAAATAATGCTGTAACAGACATAGGGGTGCATATATATTTTTGAATTAACATTCTTGTTTTCTTTGGGAAAATACCCAGGCGTGGAATTACTATGGTATTCCCATCGTAATTCCATAGTCATATGCTATTTCCACTTTTAGTTTTTTGACGAACCTCCTTACTGTTTTCAATAGTGGCTGTACCAGTTTACTTTCTCACTGATACTGCAAAAGAGATTGCAGATTTCCTCCATATCCACACCAGCACTTGTTATTTCTTGTCTTTTTGATAACAGTCATTCTGGCAAGTGTTAAGTGATACCTCATTGTGGTTTTGATTTGCATTTTCCCATTGATTAGTAATACTGAGCATTTTTTTCTTGAGCCTGTTGGTTCTCTGTATGTTGTTTGGAACAGTGTCTGTCTATTCCAGTTCCACTTTTTAAATTGAGCTGTTTATTTATTTATTTTTTTTATGTTGAGTTTTATGCAGTGCAGGAGGCCTGGGTTTGATCCCTGGATTGGGAAGATCCCCTGGAGAAGGGACTGACTACCCACTCTAGTATTCTTGCCTGGAGAATTCCATGGACAGAGGAGCCTGGCAGNCCACTTTTTAAATTGAGCTGTTTATTTATTTATTTTTTTTATGTTGAGTTTTATGCAGTGCAGGAGGCCTGGGTTTGATCCCTGGATTGGGAAGATCCCCTGGAGAAGGGACTGACTACCCACTCTAGTATTCTTGCCTGGAGAATTCCATGGACAGAGGAGCCTGGCAGAGTACCGTTCACAGGGTCACAAAGAGTTAGAAATGACTGAGTGACTAAAGCTTTTCATACTTTTTTATGATTTGTTTGTCTATTTTGAATATCAACTTCTTATCAGATGTATTGTCAATTTCCTCTTCCATTCACTAGGTTGCCTTTTTTGTTTTGTTGATAGTTTCCTTTGCTGTGCAAAAGCTTTTTCGTTTGATGTAGTACCGTTTTTTGATTTTTGCTTTGTTTCATTTGCCTAAGGAGGCATATCCAAAAAAATATTGCTAGGACTGATGCCAAAGAGCATACTACCTATATTTTCTTCCAGGAGTTTTGTGTATTTCAGTCTTTAATCTATTTTGAGTTGAGTTTTGTATATGGTGTGAGACAGTAGTTCAGTTTCTTTGACATGTGTATTTTGTTTGTTTGTTTTTGCCAGAACCATGTTGTTTTGTTCAGTGGAGTTTTGTGGTATAGTTTGAAATCATGGAGTGTGATATCTCTGGCTTTGTTGTTTTTTCTCAAGATTATTTTGTCTATTCAAGGTCATTTGTGTTTTCATACAATTTTCAATTATTTGTTCCAGCCCTGTGAAAAGCACCATTGCTATTTTGTTAGTGATTGCACTGAATCTGTAGAGTGCCCTGTTTAGTGCGGTGACTTTAACAATATGCTGCTAAGTCGCTTCAGTCGTGTCCAACTCTATACGACCCCATTGACAGCAGCCCATTGGGCTCCCCCGTCCCTGGGATTCTCCAGGCAAGAACACTGGAGTGGGTTGCCATTTCCTTCTCCAATGCATGAAAGTGAAAAGTNGATAAAAAGCACATACCAAGTTGAATTTGTATTTGTTGAGTGATCATTCACTAAGTCGTGTGTGACTCTTTGTGACCCCATGGACTGGAGCACTCCAAGCTCCTCTGTCCTTCTCTATCTCCCAGAGTTTGCTCAAATTCATGTCCATTGAGTCAGCGATGTTGTCTAACCATCTCATCCTCTGCTGCCCCCTTCTCCTTTTGCCTTCCATCTTTCTCAGCATCAGGGTCTTTTCCAATGAGTTGGCTCTTTACATAAGGTGGCTAAACTATTAGAACCTCAGCTTCAGCATCAGTCCTTCCAATGAATGTTCAGAGGTGATTTCCTTTAGGATGGACTGATTTGATCTCCTTGCTGTCCAAGGGACTCTCAGGAGTCTTCTCCAGCACTACAGTTTGAAAGCATCAATTCTATGGCACTCAGCCTTCTTTATGGACCTTACAAAATCTTGGAATTCTGTTTATAGACTCAGCCTTTTATGATGGATGTTATTTTTTTGAAAATGTCAATGTTTTGTCTATACTTGGGCATTTTTCAGAATTTGATGTAATTTTATTTTATACATTTTAATACTTTTCAGGTACTAGATGAATTTAAGAAGCAGAAATGAAATTTAGGTGCAGTCACAATTAAATAAATTAAAAGACTAAGCTCAGAGCCTCACACAGAGCAACTGCTGTGATAATCAGTCGTTTAGGGAGTTTGATGATTATTTCTAACTCCTCCCTTGTTGCTGTAGCTTCACTTTCTCACTGGTTTGGGTGCTTTGACAATTTCCATAGACTCGCAGCACTGTTAACATTTCATTTTATGTCTACCCGTTAAGTCTTGGTGGTTTAAAAATTTCTGGAATTACTTTTAGAACTGTCAGCGTAACTCCTGATTCAAGAACTTGCATTTTTACCTAACATACTTGCAGAGGTGTTGAAGAACTTCACCTTCTCTGATGCTAATAGCTGATTTCCCATTTTGTCTGGGATCCAGCTTGAGGGTCAAGAGATGGGCTGGTTATGATCTTGACATTCAACTAGTCATACAGAGCCTGGCACAGGGCTGGCTGACTCCCTGTGTTTTCACTGTGCCTCGTTGCTGGTGGAGTTTGGGATCTCAGGGTTCCCTTGTATCTGAAGCTACTCCTAAGATAACATAAAAATATTATTTTTTTGAGACTGTAACATCACATGCATTTGTTACCTTCAGCATCAATTCGAAAGATCTTTCCTTTTGTTTTTATTTATCTTAGACTTATTGAGAATATTTTCAATAACATAAATATACTTTTCACAGAAAGTGAAAAAGAGAAGCAAAAGTTTTTTCCCCACGCTCCCTTCACTGTCAGTGTGCAGGAGAAACAAGTTTTGATAGTTCGGAATAAATTCTTCTAGACTATTTATACATGTTGGCTCAATGTATATGGCTATATTTACTGGTGTCCTCACTATTGAGGTGGTGGCTTTTCAGAAAAATGAGATGATGTTCTGCAATTGGCTTATTTGATCAACTAGCTTATCACAGGCACTGTTGCCCTCAGTCTTTTTCATGACTGTGTAATACTCTGCTGTATCGATGTATCTCGTTTTATTTAGCTTTTCCTTGTTGACAGAGTTTATCTGCTTACACATCATGTTGCCTGAATGCCACAGGTTGGAAACTTCTCCCTTGAGTACATGGGTGGGTGTTTAGTGTCCCTACTACCTTCTGCAGGCTAGAGAAAGGGTAGGCCACTGGCTTTGGCTGCTTGTTAGCCTTTTAAGACCATCCTCAAGTTTGTCATTTGATCTTGGATAAGACTCCATTCACATAAAAAATACCAGTTCTGTTGTATGTGGTTTGAACATAATTACAGCATTTTTATAGATGTTTCTCATTTCCACCCACTAGCTAGGTTGCACTCTCTAGCTGAGGTGGATTTTGACTGTATCATTCTTAGACGCTCTTATATTGGCAGAGTTCTGGGTTTCAGAGCTTTAAGAAAGGTTTGATTGTCAAATCTGTTTATTGAATAGGCAATCTTTAAAGTCAGGATACCATTTTAGGAAATGGTTTGAGAATGCATTTTTTTCCCCCTTGATTATGGAATATTTTTGGCTTTATATTTCTAACCAGGTGCTTTAAAATTTAATTTGTGCCTTTCACACTGGCATAATTAATCATAGTCATAAAATTCAAAACCCAACATGTTCCAAGGTTAATATTTCATTAGTAGGCAATGGTGTTCTTTAAAGTGTTCATAAAATTTTACATTCTTCAGTCACTATTTACATAGTAGATATAGTAACTTATTTTTGTCATGGCTACTGGCCATATCTTGGAGTTTTACATCTGCAGGCTGAAACTGCTGCATGTTCTTGAAATTCTAAACTTTAATTGCCTAGAATGAAGGAAATATTTTTAATTTATACACAGGCATACCTTGGAGATATTGAGAATTCGGTTCCAGACGGCCGAAATAAAGCAAATATTGCAATAAAGCGAGTGACATGAATGTTTTGGCTTCCTAATGCATATAAAAATTATGCTTACACAATACTGTAGTCTATAAAGTGTATAATAGCATTATGTCTAAAAAATGTGTTATCTTAATTTTAAAAAATTGCTAAAAAGTAATGCTAGCCATCATCTGACAATGTCAACTTCAGTTTGTAAAAACTGCAGTTACGTGCAAAGTGCAGTAAAGTGAAGGGCACTCAAATGACCTCTGCCTGTAAGCTTTTTGTTTGGAAGATTTTTATTTCATGTTCCTAAAATAGTAATGTAGACTTTAAAGAAGGAGATATCAACTGATTGGAAATGTAGAGGAGAAATTACAACTTCTCCTTTGTAATATAGTAATTGTGTAACATATTTTAAGCAGTAACTTGCTGTTGATTTTAATATTTTTTAACCTTCTGCCACCCTGGCATCCTGCTATGATATCATAGCTCTACTTTTTGATTTATTATTGTACAGAGTATGCCATGCACACCACACCAAGCCAGTGTTGAGAATATGTCCTTATTGTCTGTGACGTTTTCTACTTTAAAATGGACTTGTGGTCGTTAACCAAATTTCAGTGCACTTGAATGAAGAGAGTTGTAATTGCCTTTTACTTTCCTGGTGATTTCTGGTTGCTTGGTTTTCTTTAATGTCTAGTGGCTTGAGCTTTTCCTTTGTTACAGTTTCTACATGCTATTTTTATGTTTTCCTTCTCAGCACCCACACAAAAATGTCTTAAGACTACTTATATATGTGCACATATGTTCCCAAATGGACAAAAAGACACTTTCATTCTTAAAGTCATATGACAAAAAGAAATGATACTCAGGAAAATTTGAAATACAATAATTCCATTTATAGCACAAAAGTACATTTTTAATGACATGCATAAAATTACTAATCTCATTTTTCTTTTGCCATAGGATTTTAAACTACCGGAAACTTTTTTAGCAGTGCAAAAATCAAACAACTGTCCAGTTGAAAGGGAGTTACAACTTATTTGGCATAAAATTGAAATGCTAATTTTAAATTGTTTATTGGATATAAATAATGTTTTTATTACTTAAAACTACCATTGTATACTTCAAATATGAGCTGTCTTCAGTCTCAGACTTCCTTTTCTCTTTCAGTCTGTGATCAAAACAGGGCGGCTGCTGGTAAGTCACGAGGCTCCTTTGACGGGCGGCTTTGCCTCCGAGATCAGCTCAACGGTTCAGGTAGAGTAACTTTTTGGCACTGATGTAAGCATTTGGGCAATTGCATACGTCTGTTCCAAGAACAGAATTACTTATCACAATATGTAAAAGTATGCACTGTTTAGAAATGTATATTTTTGCGTTTGACTCCAGTTCACTGTCCTTCAGATAATGGTCTGATTACCTCTTCTTAAAAAGAAATCTTAAAAGCTGAAAAATTCCTTAATAGGAGGAAGGGAGTTTGAAATGATCTTAAGAAACTCATGTGGGCTAAGTTTGCTAGGATAACCGGAAAAGCAAACTCTTAAAATTTGAATGTGATGTTTCTCTTTTGATAGAACTTTTCATGGTAAAGCTTATCAGGAAATGGTTTATAAGACTGATTTTAATAGCCTTCACCTTACAAAAAAAAAATGAATCTGTCAAAAGTCAGTAATTTAAATTCAGTAAATAATTTTACAATCAATGATTAATTTATTAATTTGATTAACTGCATTACATTATGCTATTGAACACTTTTGAAATGGTTTAAAAGCCTCTTTTTAAAAAGGATTCAGTTAAGATGCTGATTATCAGGAAAAAACTCTACAGACCTCTTTAGAGGATTTTTACTTGAAACTTTCATTCACATTTATATTTAGATATGCATAAGATTATTTAAATGTTTCATCTTTTACAATTTTTTAAAATAAAAAATTAAATAACTATATTTTAAGTGGAAATTTGCATGAATTTTAAATTTAGAGTATCTTCGTAGCTGGCAAACATTTTACCTTACTGGTGGTAAGATGATTCTATTGTTGAGTTACATATACCTTGAAAATCCCTTTAAGAGTGTAAGTTTTAAAACCTTGATATGAAATTATGAGATATGAACCTTGATCATTTCTACCAATAAAATATCTTTAAATATGAATTGACAATGTTATAAATATTTTAAAATTAGATGAATCAAATTTAAGCATTAAAACTAGATCAAAAGAATTCATAATTATGAAAAAAATTATGCTGCTATGTTTACATATTGTATATATTACCATTAACAAAATTAAGAAAATACTTGAGTTTTGTAGCTTTGTTTTCTTTATTATAGAGACTACAGTTTGAAGCATGTTGCTTATCATTATGTAATACAAATACCCGGTATTTACTCTGCATTTTATTTATGAGTAATGTACTGTCTTTGGAAAGAAAAAAAATGGGGCTTGCAAGAATGAATCACCAACACCAAGATTCCATTTCAAGTCAAAGGCAAACTGGAAAAAGAAACTAGAATTTTCTGATTCCTACTTAATATGTGGTCCACTAAACTCATTTGAATGAGAGGAACTGGCTATTGCTAATGGAACCTCTGTTTGACAGCCTTGTTTCGTTTTGCCCACTGAATATCATCTTACTGTTATCTCAAAAATTTCGCTATCATTTAAAGGTAAAAGGAAAATAAGTAGAACATAGAATTTAGAAATTATAACTAAAATCTGATTTCTCTAAGTATGCTTTTAAAATTTGAATTCCATTAATTGTTATAAGCTGAAATAGAATGTAACATATGTTTCAGTGTGAAAAATAATTAGAAAGATTATCTAACCTAGTGTCTACTGGTCTTGAAAAATATGTGGACTTGTATTGAAGGAAAACTGTCTCTTGGGCTCCAAGGGTAAACCAGTGAATTCTAATCTGAGGAGTATCATATTATGAGCTAATTACAGTCAGTGTAAAAAGTTAACACGAAGGTCATAAACACTGTATCAAAATCAGAAAGTTATATGATATTAATCAGTGATCAAGTTTGTGAAAGAGATGATCCAGAATATGGTCATATTTTTTATCATAATATGAAGACGTCAAAACAAAGACCATACCTTGTAATACTCAGACTCCCAAAATGCCCACTGATCCTGAGTGTCTGAGGTCTGAGAAATTTTGAAGCCAAACCAACTGTATTCCTTTAACAGATGAGTGTTTGTCATTCATAGTGCTCATGATTGAACCAATTTTAAAATTAAGTGGAAGATTTGGGTCTAGGATAGGAGTCTTGAGTAAATGTTGAGTGCACATTCTTTATTCAGAGTACCCCCCAACCCACAGGAGGAAGATAGAAGTTTTGGATTCATTATAAAATGTTCTCTGTTTCCCATGTGAGAACTTTTCCACCAACAAATCACAAAATGACTTAAGGGAACAATGTAAAATCTGTAGAGGGATCTTTGTTTGATGTTTTGGGGAATCAGAATTTGGACTTATTAATACGAAAAAGATTTAGAAAACTGTTCACAGTTGTTTTTGCCAAATTCAGATATTACTTGTACAAATGGAAAGGACAGAAACTGAATTTTAGCAAAATATAATCAACATAGTATCTCTGAATAGTCTGCCTGTTATGGCTTTTGTGTGTTGACTAGAAAGAAAAGAAATGCTAAACACTTTGAGAGGGTTAAAAAATAAAATTTTGTGGTAATGTCTGCATAAAATGTAGAGTAATCTGAATAATGTAATCTACTTTTCAGTAATTGTTTCATGCACATATTCAAATAAATGCGGCATGTCGTGTTGAGCATCTTTACGGAAGATCGGTCACATTCCCTATTGTAAGTGAAGCCTGTATCAAATTACCCAGTGCCTGGGTTTGTTTAAACTGAAATCACTTAAGTGTGAGGTGCAGCTGCTTTCGCCACTTGCAACAGTTCGTGCTTCTCTGTTTCTTTTTGTTGTGTACATTTTGTAAGGTCAAAAAAGATAAAGCAGGGTGAAGATTTTGAAAGCAGTTTTCTGGGACACAGAGAAAAGGGACATAGAGAACTTTTCACTGTTGTCCTGGAAAAGAAGTTTGAAATCAGGACTGAGAGTGATCTGTACACGTGAGCACTAAGGATTAAAATGCTGAGTTATTCTCGTTGTATCAACAAATTTAAATTTATGTGAAAGTGAACGAACACAAAATGTACTCCCCAAGCATCGTTCTGTGGAAGATATTTGGTAGTTCTTTAAGAGCTCATGCTTAATCTTACGAAATTGCTTTTAAAAATGTAATATTTTGAGAGAACGACTATTAACAACAGAACTATTGTTTTAAATTCAAAACTGAGAGCACCATTTTCTATTTTCCTCAAATTTTAGATTATTTCCCATATTAAAAGTTAAAAATCTTGAAGAGACTACAGCATTTTAGGCAATATTTCTTTAAGTTTATAATTGATATTTTTTGATGGAAAAATTATATCATGTTGTATAATACTGAATGTCAAGTAAAGGAAGTTTTTTGCAAGTATGGGAAGTATTGCTGGCTTTCCTACTGATGATTTTTAGCTAGATAAAATATGAAAAGAATGAACATAAAATATGTCCATATTTTATTTATATAACTTTTCAATTTATAGCAGATGGTTCTTCTATCATACAAGGAGTTCAGCGTACACAAATTTTCTCATGCCCGTTGCGTCTTTTTCCTAAAGCCTTTTATTTTATTATTTCAATAAATATTCATTCTTACCAGTCTCGGCTGGGAGTGATGTTAAAGTCACAAAAGTGTTTAGGAGACGACTTTGTATTAATTAAACCTAACATTTGAAACTTACATCTCTCAGTAGTTTCTTCATAAAATTTATGTAAATGCTTAGAAAAATCAAAACCAATCCATCAAAGCTGAGCACTCCTTTGCATTCCTACTGGATTAATTTGGAAGTTAACTGAAGGGCAGAACAGGCTGAGTGAGGTCTGGTGTATCTGGCTCCCTCAGGGGATGATTTCTGGGTCGGTCATCCAAGGCTTCACTGTCTCTTCCCATCTAACTTTACATTCCCATCTGTTCTCACTTTGGGGTGAGGGAACTTTTCCCTTCTTTGCTTTGACACATACCGAAACTTGGAGGAGAGCTTCTTTTAGGGAGTTACACATTTCATTCTGTGTCCTGATTTGTGAAAAAGCGCAGAGACCACAGAATTTAGCTAATTCATTGACCTCACTGTGGAGTTTGAGTGAAGATTGTGTTGTTTTGGAAAATTATGATTTAATTTGATGTAATGTTTGTATTCCTCAGCTTTATGTAATCACAGCTTAAAAAAAAACACAAAAATTTTACTGTGTAGAAAAATGTTAACCTCATCCGTTTAAATATTTCCCCCAATTTATATGTATCATATATCCTAGAATACAGTATTCAGAATAGGCATTATTTATCAATATTAAGACTAAATAGTTTCTGGTATTTTAGTAGTTTTAAAAAATGTACTTTCTTTAAGCCTTGTAGAAACCAACTTTATTATTAATGTCTAATACATTCCCATAATGATCAACTAAATCTTGACTCAGATAAGCTTGGGATAATAATACAATTTTTTTTTTTTCTTCTCTGGATTTAGTGCTTAATAAGAGTGCCAAAAATTTTAGGGATTGGGGCTGCTTAAAGATTTGAATTTTTTTTTTTTTTAACACATGGAAGTAATAAGTCTGCAATAAAGAGTCCAATTGGAGAGGATGGTGAATTTCCATACCATTGTTCCATCCTTTCTGTGCAGTCTCTATTTCTTAGGATGAGAACGCAGAAATTGTGCATACGGACATATATTTTTAAGGTAATCATATTCTAAAAGTTTGAGAGGGCTTTTATAGGGTTTACATTAGCCCACGTAGAAGGAAGCTTTCATGATTTTCAAGTAAAGAATTTTGTTTTTCTCACTGTTTCATGTTAGAAAGGATTATGCAGAAGGATATTTTTTCTTATAAACTTATTATTACCACCAAATTTCCAACCCTCTGGTTTAAAAACATCAATCTGAAGAAGAGAGAAGACATCCTAAGTGGTCTTGAGTTTCTTACCATTGTGAAAAACATGTTGAAATAAAATTACTGTGTTGATAAAGAGTCATCAGAGAAAACTGTCAAGGCGGTAATCGGATGAACAGTTAATGACAGTTTCATAATCTTATTACTCTTCTTTCTCCATGAGTGATTCGAAGCATTTGCCAACAACAAAAATAGCAGTCAAGAAACGTGTCCTTCTGTACTAACGTCAGTCTAGATGGAGCCAAAGCATCAGCATAGAGTTCTCAGATACGCAGTGACCTTCTTAAAATGGAACTTTGCCCTGAAGCCCGGCGAATGTTCAGTAAACAGCTTCTGTGGTCATAAATATAAGCCAAAGACAGTCTTTCTGGGGGTGCATTATGGCTGGAGCTGCTGTATCCCCCTTAGAGGTTAAGCGCGTGTTTTGCTCTGCTGGTCTTCCCCCTTGCTCTGCCCATTCCTTGTCTCCTCCGGTGTCTCTTTCTCCTTTGCTCCCTAGTATACACGTGGCCAAGCTTCCCCCATCAGCCCTCTTTTTCCTCTCCCTATTCTTCCCTGGGTGATCTCAACCATTTGCGAGGCTAGTCTTAAAACCTTCAAATCTGAAGCCTTCATGATTGACTCTGCCTGTGGGGCCTTAGACTGAAAACTCCAGCTTCATGCTGATTTTGGTAAGGATAAGAAATTTGTATGATAAAATGGTTTATGTGGAAAGATTTTTAACATGAGACAAGGAGAAAAGGTAGACATCGGCATATGGATGTCTGCCAGTTTCTGGAAATCAGCTCATCTCAAAATCTCAACTCTTTCTGGGCCTATTAAACTGTCTTATCACTGTCCCTAAGCCTCTCACATTGTATCACTTTACTGTGCATTATTTTCTTAACACACACATCAAAGGTTGTCCCTCATCTATTTGAAAACCTCCAGTAGAAGTTCTCTGGCTATAGGAATAAGATCTTTAGGTCATGATCCTTATCTGCCCCAACCGTTTGCACTGTTATTTCTCACATCCTTTTATGATTCTGGTACCACAGTGATCATGTTGCTGGTGAATTTGAAGTTCGTCATGTCTCATCACAGAAAGAATTTCGTGAGAGACAAAGTCATAGGTAAGAAGTGGATTTATTTAGAGAAAACAGAATGTGGGCCATCTAGAAGGAGAAATACACCCCACAGGAAGAATGTGGGCCTTCTCAGAAGGAGAGAGAGCCTGAAATATGGTGGGGTTAGTTTTTATGGGCTGGGTAATTTCATAGGCTAATGAGTGGGAAGATTATCCCAATTATTTTGGGGATGAGGGCGGGGATTTCCAGGAGTTGGGCCACTGCCCAATTTTTGGCCTTCTGTGATTCGTCTCAGCGTTGGCATGGCACTGGGTGAGGATGTCACTTAGCTGATGCTACTTTATTACAATGAGCATACACTGAGGCTCAAGGTTTACTAGAAGTCGAATCTTCCAGCATCTTGAACCTAGTTGATTCTAACCAGCTAGGTCCTTGTCATATCCTATAGCTACATCATTCTTTTAAAGGTTGTACCCTGTCCCCCTCCCTCCTATGTCAATCACAGTGGCCTGCTAGGCATTTCCTGAATGATCATTTTTGCAACCAGCCTTTACTGAATCTTCTGAGCATATCCTTAATTTGGACCTTTCATTCAAGAAATAGAGTCCTTATTTCATAGACACTTAACATTCAGTTGAAGAAATAGACACTAATCAGATAATTATACTCTGGTACATATTAGGATAGAGAAATATTCAGAAGACTGTGTGGGGATTATAAAATACTTGATCACCTAATTCATATGTGATGGCTAAGTTAACTTGGAGAAGTGAGTATGGGTGAGGATTCAGGCAGAAAGAACAATGTAAATAAGGAGGCAGGAAAAATATTTGATATTCTGGAGTTTAAAATGGTTTTGATATGACTGAAGTGTAGTATGTGATGTTTGTAGCATGAGGTAAGGATCAATAGGTAAGTGGGAGAATCTTACATGTAATCAATCCTAAGCAGCTTGTTTTTGTGTAGAGGAAATAGACATGACAGAGTAGAACCAGCCACATAGATACAGATTCCAGTTTAAATACATCATATATGTATGTAAAACACACCTTATAAACTTCCTGGCAAAAAGGAAGTTATACAAATTCAAAGAACAGTGGTCACAATTATCATTAGTTAAGGCAAAGGAGTGTAACTGAAGGATTTTAAGCGGGAGGTTAACACAGACAGATTTACAATTTAGAAAAATCTCTGGCATTTTATGTTGAGGATGCATTGGGTGGGGTGAGACGGGAAGTCTCGGAGATTGATTAGGAACCTATTTGGGTAATTTAGATGAGAGATTTAAGGGTCTTCTAAACCAAGGACATAGAAGTGAGGTTGGAGAGAAAGGAGAATTTTAGAGAGGAGGAGAGTATGAAAGAAAGTCTTGCTGACTGTTTAAGGAGAAGTTGGGCTTAGCTTGATTTCCAGTTTGGGCGAATTTTGAATGGAGGTGCCCTTTTACTGAGTCAGGGAATATCATTGGAAAACAGGTTTAAGAATATCACCTGTGGAAGATGATGAATTCATTTTAGACTCGTATGCTTTGGGATGAGGAAGGGAAGTGTGTCTTGGAAGCTCCAAAGAGATTCTAACATATAGGATAGGACTCAGAAACCATCTTCTTATGTTGATGGCTGAGGTTGAGTAGATATGGTGGGATCACACAGGCAAAGGACAGTCTTAGAAAGGGGAGTTACTGAAGCAGTCCTTGCCAACATTTCTGAGCAGAAATAAATAGAGTGGCAAAGAAAAAGAACAGGAAATCAAAACTACAGAATTTAAAGGAAAAATGTAGAAAATAACTGATTGATATGGGCAAGAAATTTTTTGAGCAAAAAATTAAAATGCAATAGGGCCAGTCATATTATCACAGATTAAAGTATTTGCATAAAGTTACAAATATTTGTGTGACAAAAGCAAGCACAGTTAAAAGGAGAATGACATCTGAAGAAGTGTTGGAACATATGGCAAAAGATAAATATGTGTACTGTGCTAAACGTTCTTAAATATCAGTAAGGAAGTTAATAGCCCTGTATTTGAAGGTCAGAGGCAGATTATTTTTAGAACATGAAACTATACACCACTTATTATGGTTAAAAATGCAAATTTCAAAATGGGATATTATTATTCTTTGTTACCCATAAACGTGGTACTACTTAAACATAAATTATTTTTACTGTTGAGATGGTGCAAGGTGAATGTAGAAACTGACGATTCATCTTTCCCGGAAATCGGTTTGGTAATATGTATCAACAAGTCTGATTTGTGGATTCTACAGCTCCTCAGTTTCGAGTTACACACAGAAACGGATAAGGGCGTTTTCTCTGTGCCATGCATTTGATTAGTAAAATATTGGAAGCAGTTATCAATTGCTACAGGAATATAGCTGAATACATTATTTACTTATTTTGGTTGTGCTGGGTCTTCATTGCTTGCCGGCTTTTCTCCAGTCGCTGTGAGCAGGGCTACTCTCTATTTGCTGGCTTCTTATTGAAGTGGCTTCTCTTCTTGCAGCACCTGGGCCCTAGGGCCCCCTGACGTCAGTGGTTGCAGCACATGCGCTTGGTAGTTGCGGCTCCCAAGCTCGGGAACACAAGGTCAATGGCGGTGGCTCACGGGCTTAGCTGCCTTGAGGCACGTGGAATCTTCCCAGATCAGGGCTCGAACTTGTATCTCCTGCAGGGACAGGTGGGTTCTTTATCACTGAGCCACCAGGGAAGCCCGAGTTGAATGAATTGTACCGAATGCTGTGGATTTATTAAAACCATTGAAAGAACAGTTGAAAACATTGTAGCATAATGAAAAACACACTAGGCAAGCCTGCAGGTGCTTTACTTGCCCAATTTTGTGAAAAGAAAAAAAATATACACACATGGATGTTTAGTCGCTTAGTCATGTCCAACTCTTCTGCAACCCTTTGGACTGTAGCCGGCCAGGCTCCTCTGTCCATGGGATTTTCCAGGCAGGAATACTGGGGTAGGTTGCCATTTCCTACTCCAGAGAATCTTCCTGATCCAGGGATCAAACCCCCATCTCCTATGTCTCCTGCAATGCTGGTGAATTCTGGCTTAGGAAAAAAATAAAAGTAAACTTTTCTATTACTTTTATTTTCTTTCTTATAATTTGTTTTCTATGTACATATAATGTATAGTATTGATAATTAAGAGCTTTCTTATAATTAGGTATCTCTCTCACAAGACATGGTAAGTCTTTTAATTCTTCCTAAATTGTTTTAAATAAGAAAGCTCGTTTTGCTCATCAGTTCAGTTCAGCTCAGTCACTCAGTCGTGTCCGACTCTTTGCGACCCCATGGATTGCAGCATGCCAGGCTTTCCTGTCCGTCACCAGCTCCTGGAGCTTGCTCATAGAGTTTATTTTTTAAATTTCATATTTCACATTGGTGTGGTTTCTTCATCGTGTACATTTGAATTTGGGGACTTATCATTCATAGTGGTAATCGTTAACTCAGGTTTGTGATGTGGGATCGTTTTCAAACCAGTGAAACCCCAGCACATAGATTTGGTTATTATTCAGGTTAGTTCTTTTCCCTCATGCGTGGTATATTTGATTCATTGCTCTCATTATAAAAGTGAAAGCAGCATAATATTGGGATATTCAGATTATTTCACTTTCCCAGGTTAAACAGTCAATGATACTGAAACTAACCTTAATAGTATGTAATGATACCAGCATTGGATCCCCTGCTGATTTTTCTTCCTTTCTTTGGTGTTAGCTTTACGTTGGATTGCCATCTTTCTTTTTGAAATCTTTTTGGACGTAACCCAGTCAGAAAAAAAAAAAAAAAGATTATCCACATTCCATCTCTCTGGGTAATGATAAAGTGCTCACTTTCTCATACAATCCTTAATATTTTTCCAGTGTCAGAAGTAGTCCCCTTTGAATTCAAAGGTGCATTTACACTAAACTTCCTGCACATTTTTATCCTTTTCTTTGGAAACTCCGGTTAGTATTTTGTTGTGTCCTTTTGGTGATGTCCCAGACCACTCCTGTCTAACCCTCTTAAGACCAACAGATCTTCCAGTTGGATGGGAAAAATTAATTCTGCTGGAATATTTGAAAATGAATGTGTTCAGCTGAAAGGTTGTGTTATAAAAATGTAGTCCTAAATCATGGGGTAGAAATTATTTAAAGGAATATATGGATTCTCCAGGAACCTTAGTTTGGAAATAGCATCTCTACAGAGGGCCCCTCAGGCCGCATCAACAGGAGCTCTGCAACCCAGAGTCTTCCTCCATCACACGGCTCTGTCTTCCTGTCCTCATAGCCTGAGAAATGTGTGCAGGTGTCCTGTTGATTTGTTTAGTGTCTTTCTTCCCTCCAAAGAAGACAAGCTTCAAGTTTGCTCCCGTAAGCCTGGTGCCTAAGAACCCTGCCTGACACTAACCAGGTGCTCAATAAATAATTTAAATGAATTGTTTCTCCCCAGGCATCGCTGTTGTTAACAATTCCTTTGAAGAATGATATTCTTGCTGCCTTATATTGTGTGTAGAAATCCTGGTTACAAAACCTGCTAGATTGAAGTGTTGTCTTTTTGTACATCACCACTCCAAGCTGTTGCCCTCTGCTCCCCGCCCCTCCGCAAAAAAAAAGAAAATTAAAGATTTGCTTTGTATTTGTTGAGTAAACCTCTGAAATAAGCACTGATATTCTGCGCTGTGGAATTTCGCATCTGTACTTCCTGTCCTTTGGCAGAGAGTAACTTCTTTTGCATAATTTACTGGTGCATTTTTTCCTCCTCCTAATTGTCTAATGAGGCCAAAGGAAACAGTTACTTTTAAATAGTTACCCATGAAGCTTCATAGAATGAACAGACTATTTAATGAGTGACATAGGTTCTCAGAACCTAAGGCATTACTTTCTTTTAAAATTTAGTTTTGAGATTGATATTTTTAATTACTATATTTAAAACATAACCAATAAGGACCTACGGGTATAGCACGAGCAGCTCTGCTCGGTACACTCTAATAACCTAAGCGGGAAAATAATTTATAAAAGAAAAGATACATGTATATGTATAACTGAATTGCTTTACTGTACACCCGAAACTAACATAACATTGTTACTCAGCTATACTCAAAAAAAAAAAAAAAAAATTACTGATTTCTGTGATTTGGTACCTTTAAATCGTATTTCAGCACCTAGAGAGTTATAGTTGCCTTCATAAGCAGTAATTCTTGAACATCTGGTTGTATTATCAAAAAGAATTACAACTGATTTAAAATAGTTCATTTTCTTAATTGCTGTCAAATAGTTTCTCACATATAAAAAATAATTTTATCAAGTATGGCCTTGTCTTAATACTTTTCAAACTACAACAAAGTTATTTTAAATTTTGTAAATGAGATACAGCAGAGCACGTATCCATGATGCGGTCAGTGTTCTTGGTCACCTTGTACAACGTCCTCGGCAAATATGGAGACGCATTTTATGTCAGGCAAGAAACTGTAGGCAGGTTTCATCTGCATTGTATTCACCATCAGGGGCTGGTCAGCCTTCTGGAGATAGAACTGAATTTCTCAGCTACTTTGTCGGCCTCTTGGCGGGCAGTAAAGTTGCTGCTGTTGAAAGTTTGTTTTATTTTGGTAATTTGAATAATTAAATTTATAGTTCAAATTAGTTTACTTGTTGTTACAAGGCCCGTCATCTCTTTCCATGAATGAGCTCACAGCTCGCCAAAACAGTTGAGTTGAAAATAGACATGAAAGTAAAGATTAACTGCTAATGAATTTTCTGCTCAATTTGAATCTAGACACTTATGAAAATTAAGACAAGTTACAGTCAACACTTAACTGCCAAAACAAGCAGTTGAAAATGAAAGCTATAAACAGAAATCATGTAGTTTATAATTGTTTTGATTTGAAGAAAATCTATCAATATTAATGAAATTATTCAAGAGGTTGTTTTAATTTGCAGAAATGTCTGAAAAGTTACATTTGATTGGGGAAGTGTTGAGTATTTGATTATATTCTTTAAAATTACTTCAAAGAAGGGATTTTATTTTTAATTCTTGATCCATCTGAAGAGACCTACCTTCTGTTTTTAATCCTTGAAAGGATCATATTATGATGTTTACTATTAAAGATAGTTTCATATTGCAGATGGCACCATGAATCAATTTGTCTTTAGCAAAATTGCTGGGTAAAATGATAATTCATGTCTATACCATTAAAAGCATCTAATTATTTGTGTTTTAAGAAGTGCACTGAGATGACTAACATTTCAAAATTTACATTTATAACCCACAATTATAGTTATACCATTGTTTAAAACAAGTTCTGATTATTTCCTTTCTCTTGATAGGACTAGTTCACCATCAGAATATCTACATTTTTATGTTTCTTTCCTGGACTAATTCTTAATATGTAGCTTAGAATGCAGGTAGCCTGAAATAGTTGCTATGCCTGTACTGTTGAATGCCTTCTGGACCAGTCGGACAATCTGTTTTCCCTAAGATGATTTGTAATTTTAACTGTTCTAGCACCATTTTTCTCCTTTATTCTTCTTGCCTTTTAAAAATAGTACCAATGGTTATTCCAATTTATATTACCAGTTAAGAAAATTGAAATTTAGTCTTACCTTTGCAGCTCATTATGGAAGACTCTCCAACCTCTGCACTCTGACAATAAATTTACGCTTTCGCTTTTTAACCATGAACTTTTCTGGGCATAGGTTTCTACCTCAGAGTGCACGGCAGACCCAGTTGAATGTATTTTGTGAATAATATTTCAACATCACACCATCCTATACTTTATTAAAACCAGCTTTGCTGTGGCAGTTCCAAAAACATAATTCTGGTACCTTAAAAATAATGAAGTACTATACAGATGTTGATAAAAATAGTCTTATTATGATGGAATGTTTTTATTATGTATGCAGCTATCAATTTACCTAATAAATTGTGTTCATTTTAATAAAATCCATGTACTTTAGAAAACTAGTACATTGATTAACCCATATTCCACCTTGAGTCATGGAAGGTACAGGTGAAGCTAGAAGCTGCTTGTTGGTCTGGATGCTACCTGGATATCTTCTTAGCCTTGCAGAGAACTACAGTATCTTCTTTCTCTCCTTTTCTTCCTTCTTTCCTCCCTCCCTCTCTGTCTTTCTCTTTGGTTTTCTTGACAGTATTCTCCATGCTGGACAGTATTCATCCATTCTCTAAGCAAGCCCATGGATCTTTGTAGCAAAGTTATAATTCTACGCTGTCCTTTTAGACAAGTATCAGAAGTGCCCTGTAATACTAGAGGAAGTTAAATACTAGACGATGTAGGCATATATTTTCTTTTCACATAGTTGGTCAAAAATGATATTAAAAAATTATAGAATTACTTATTGCCATCTGAAGAATGTTTTAAAATGTGCTCATACACACAAAGTGTGTATGTGCTTCCCACCAAAGGATATCTGATTTCACCTTTTTACTGATGGTTTCTTAAAATGGTATCGTTGAGTAGGGTGTTATATGTGAAACTTCTGCCTACATTGTTAATGTCCTCCAAGGATAGCATCGCTAACAGTAGTTTGAAGGATATTGTCGGAGGATAATTTGCTAAAGTTGAAATGAGGGGGATCATTATGACACAGAATTAAGAAAGACAGTCTTTTCCAAATATCAAGAGAAGAACAAAGACAAGCAGAGCCCACAAAACATTTTATAATGGTCTCTCCAAAGAGTAAGCCCGATTCTGATTTTTTCCTTGAGAACAAATCTCTTCCAAAAAAAAAAAAAAAAAATCCCACTTTGAAATGTTGATTATGCCATTTGAAGAAATTTGCTAAGTAGTTGAAAAGTTCATTTAATACAAACTTACTTTCTTACTNCTGTCTCTTATACACATCTATTTTTTCCTTGAGAACAAATCTCTTCCAAAAAAAAAAAAAAAAATCCCACTTTGAAATGTTGATTATGCCATTTGAAGAAATTTGCTAAGTAGTTGAAAAGTTCATTTAATACAAACTTACTTTCTTACTGCTTGCCTTATTACTCAAAATTGAGACAAAATATTACTTGTTCATTGCCGAAACAGCATTTAGCTAAGAAAGGAAGATAGAGTTATAATTAGCATCATCATTGTGTTGCTTCTATTGAAAAAGTTCTTTTAGAAGGAAGCCTTGGCTCATTTGCTACCTGGCTAAAAATTTATTTTCCTCGGAGACAGATACCCTTAAAACAGTGTTTCTTGAGAGGACAGAATTCTAGGTTACACAAATAGAGATGCTTCCCCTGAGATACTGGAAAGGAAAGATGGACTTCTCAGGTGGATACTAGTTTGTTGAAAGTCCTTTCCCTTACAGCAGTAAAGCCAACAGTCTATTGTCTCTGGCATTTTAAAAATGATAACTGTTTCATAGATAAAATATAATGACCTTTGTTATCAGTGAAGATTTTGTTAGTGAAAATTTATTTCGTTTTGGGGGGGTCACAGGTGTGGGGAATGATGACCTGTAATCGTACTGATCTTTCTGTGCCATCTACAAGTCAAACATTTTAAGTGTGACTTCTATTTGCATTGATTTTCATGAAACCCTTGGTCATCTGTACATCAGATAGAGCTGGCATTTGCATTAGGGTATATTTATCTAAAGAAATGCTCAGTATGTACGTAAGTGACCATAGAGTTCCAGCTTCTGTGTCAGGCTAGGGAGCGAGAAGGGAGAAGGCAATGGCACCCCACTCCAGTACTCTTGCCTGGGAAATCCCATGGGCGGGGGAGCCTGGTAGGCTACAGTCCGTGGGATCTCTAAGGGTCAGACAGGGCTAAGCAACTTCACTTTCATTTTTCACTTTCATGCATTGGAGAAGGAACTGGCAACCCTCTCCAGTGTTCTTGCCTGGAGAATCCCAGGGACGGGGGAGCCTGGTGGGCTGCCGTCTATGGGGTTGCACAGAGTCAGACACGACTGAAGTGCCTTAGCAGCAGCAGTAGCAAGGAGAGAGAGGAACTGACAGGGAGTTGGGAAATTAGATCCACTTCTGTTGGCCCATTAGGGCCAGCTCTTAAAACAGTTGTTCTTGTTTCTATCAGCTCTCATTTCCCATTGTCTGGATAGGAAGATTGTCATAGGAACAGACAAGACTTGAGCTGGTAGTGGAATAAAGGTTACTGTATACTTTATCTTTCAACCTTGGACAGCAGGAGTAAACTAGTTTCATGCAAGCCAAGATATAAAACCAAGATGTTACCTAATTATGCTACTTTATGGGACGACGTCACCTACTGCATTTTACAATTAAATCTTAAGTACGTTATTAGTGACAGTCGAATTAGAACTATATNTGGAATAAAGGTTACTGTATACTTTATCTTTCAACCTTGGACAGCAGGAGTAAACTAGTTTCATGCAAGCCAAGATATAAAACCAAGATGTTACCTAATTATGCTACTTTATGGGACGACGTCACCTACTGCATTTTACAATTAAATCTTAAGTACGTTATTAGTGACAGTCGAATTAGAACTATATAAGAAGGATTCTTATTAAATTAAATCAAATCAAATTTAGATCTCATAAATGTCCAAGAGATAAAAAACATAATGAAACTCAAGAACATAAATGCCATTTCATTGTTCAGTGATTATTTCTTTTAAATATAATGTTAAAGAAAAATTTAAGGTGCGTTATTTTTGCTAATGGCTGCTGCTGCTTTTTCTTACATGTAATTTATTTTTAGTTATTGGTAAACTACCTGGGAATTATTAAATGACTTGGTATTTGTTGTGTTGGAAATTGTCATCTTTAATAGCTTGAAAATGTCAACAAGTACCAAATATATTGAAAATAATTTAAAACATGTCTCATTCCCCCAAACTAGGTGTCTAATTTTTTGTGTTATGTACAGAATGGAGATGAGAATATAATTATATGTGCCTTTTTAAAAAAACTTTTTGCTGATCTACCAATCAGTGAATGATAAATGACCTTCTCTATCAATAACAATTTTTGTTGTTTTACAAGTTTGGCTTTTTGAAACAATTGCCAAAGAGAAAAAAATTTCATTGTTCCCTAACAGTAAATTAAGGATCTGGAGAGATCCACTAACTGTTTCAGTATGTTTTGTATTTCAGTAAACTTTATTTTCATTACATTGAATTGTATTATTAAAAACTGAAATGATTCTATAAAAATGTATTCAACGGCACACTGACTTTGGGGTGTATGTTTTTGAAAAATGCCTTGATGAGAGAAACTTGGTTAGTAAGATCAAGATCTCACAGAAAACAGAGATTTAGGAGTAAATAAAATACTTTAAGTATGTATTTTAAATCAGGTAAATGAGAATACTGCTTCCAAAAGACACTGGAATCATGGGTGTAAGGCTGTGGTGTAAGTACCTCTCCTGAATGCCCTTCAGTTCATAAAGTGCTGATGAAAGGTACATGGCATTAAGTACATTCTCCCATCTTTTGTGTTAATACAGACTAGACTTCATCTTAAGGATTTTTTTAGACCAACTTTTATTGCATTGCACCTTTTTTTGGGTGTGTGTGTACATATATATATATATATATATATGTACACACACAGACACATTTATTTTCCTTAAATCCAGGAAAAATACTTGTGAAAGTGCCCAGCCTTTTAACAAATTATTCTGGGACTTAAGGTTATGGTTTTCCTTTCCTGGTCTTTGTTCATTTATGGAGTGGCTGAAGTAACAGTGTTGGGAAGCCTAAGGTCGGGGTAGAGGTTTAGGGAACATGAGTAGCTAAGTGTCCTTTTGTTTAAGGGGCAGAATATAACTGTGTGTCATAAATAGATCTCACATTTTAAAATTCAGGTGAACAAGTATGAAGTTGTGTTCTCAAAACAAGAGTTGGTGAAATCCTCATTGCTAATAGATTATTGAATGGCCAGTCTGTATATGTTTAGAACTTTCAATCCTCCTCCTCCTTTATCTTTTTTTTTAGTGAGGGAGGGAAGTTTCTTGGAGTGATATTTTTTTGTGATTCTAGTAAAGCATTTTTAGATAATATCGTGGGATATAAAATTTCATTGCATAGTCTAAAATTTAAGCTAAAAACAGTCACCTTTTCATTGATTCCATGAGTCCCTTAAGGGTTATATACAGTACAATGTTGAATTTGTTCTTTCTGTTCTTTAAAATAGTAAGCCTGCTAGTTATATCAGCAGGTGGAGTAATTATCAAACTGCACTGATTAATTGCAAACAGGATCAATGAATAAACATGTAATAATAAATTTTGTAAAATAGTAATCATTTGTAATCTTAAGTGATAAATAGCTAACAAATAATTTGTCTCTTGGTAGAGTTGGTCAGTTCATATAGCATCTTGGTTTGCTATAGTAGAAAACTTACTTGAATGTTTTTAGTGATGACAGATACTATGTCAGTACTTTCACTGATGGATAATTCTTATTGAATTCTTCAGGGAAAACCATCGTGCTAAAATAACTGATCAAAGAGAATTTCTGCTGTATACTGTAGTTATAATTGCTTTTTATAGTCACGCTGGTAAAATCATTTAAAGAAGGTTACGTTTCAGATTCATTTAGTGAGGTTCAAAAGAAATATTCTAAAATATTCGCAGATATTTCTTTCTAGGTAGAGGGTTTATATTATGAATTATTTAAATTTTATCCTTTATCCTTTTCTCCATTTTGCAAAATTTCCAGCTGCTTACTGCCTTCTCAATTTGGCTATTAAGTGTGTAAAAAAAAAAAAAAAAAACAAAAACCAACCCTACTATTTTCTCAGTGTTCCCTACCTCAGACCAGAAACTGGAAAGTGAAAAGAAAGTGCATTTCAGGCAGATTCTTTATCATCTGAGCCTCCTGGGATGCCTCACGAATGCCTGACTTCCCCTGACACCCTGCATTCAGTCCCGCTGGGGGAGCAGAACTCTTAAAAACGAGTCTCTAACCCAACCATTTAACTTAGTACCACTGTTACCTCAGGCTTCCCTGGTGGCTCAGGTGGTAAAGAACCTACCTGCAATGCAGGAGACCCTGGTTTGATCCCTGGGTCGGGAAGATCCCCTCCAGAAAAGGATGGCAACCCACTCCAGTACTCTTGCCTGGAAAATCCCTGGGACAGACGAGCTGGGTGGGCAGAATCAGAGGCAACTGTGCAACTAACACTTTCACTTGGTTACATCAGTGGAAAACACCACCTTTCTTCTCTGAACTATCACTTTCTTCTCAGAAGTGCTTCCTACAGAGTCGCGTGAATGGCCTTTTCAAAATGCAGATGAGATCATGGCAATCCGTTGTCTCCGTGGTGTCCCAGCACCCTCACAGTGAAACTCTAACTCCTTATTTTCCAGTCCTCTCTGCCCCCTTCATTCTTCTCTGTCCTCAGGGATCTTCTTGTTCCTTGAATGAATGTAATTGTGGTCAGAAGACACCCGCCTAAAAACATGTACTTCTGACCATAGCTTCAGAATATCTTACTGAGCAGACAAAAATAGAAAAATTGATCAGATAGGACAAAAATGCCCTGGATGAGTGATTTCAGTGTCTTATGGTGTGATGTTATTATTATTATTATTCTTTATCTTTCTCTTGACACCATATTTTGTACAACATGTAGAACTTCTATAGCCAATGCTGATTATGTAATTATGAAAGTAACTAGGAAAAAATTCTCTTTTAGTTTCTTAGATAAATGCTATATTTGGTCACATATGATTCAGATTTTCCTATAATTTTAATCACCAACTCAGTAATCATTGAACAGAAAGTTAGTGTATGATTTTCTTTTTAGTTCTGTATTTGCTTTTACTTCTTTCAAATGATGATAAGAGTAGTCCTCAATTACAATCTACTAATACTGTTGCAAAGGTCATGTTGTAATTGAGGGAGAGGAGAGAGATTGGAAATCCAAAAACATAGGCAGAATCTGTAGATAAGTACAGAATAGCCAGAGGAAAATACGATGTATAGGGAATTATACTACAAGTGGTTACTTATTTCTAATCAGAAACAATGAAAGCCAATGTATGACATTTTTAAAGGGCTGGAGTTTAAAAAAAACCTAACCACCTAAAAATCTATATTCAGTCAAACTATCCTTCAAAATAGTGGAAAAAAAATTCAGACAAATGAAAAATGAGAGGATTCACTGCCATCAGACCTGTACTGCAAGAACGATAATACAAAAGGAAATTCTTTTGAATTCATGTTGAAAGGAACACCACCAGTTGTTAAATCTGTAACTAAAAACTGCAGAACATACATTCTTTTAGTGCACATAGGATGTTTGCAAAGATAGACCATATGTTACGCCATAAACAACTTTTAATAAGGCCTAAGCATTTTAGATTGTTCAGAATGTTGTCTGACTATGATAAAATTAAATGAGACATTAATAATAATGAAAAACCTAGAAAATAAGCATGTGGAACTTAAAAATATAAGTCTAGATAATGATAAGGAAGAAGTAACAAGATAAATTATACTCTTATGAAATGAATAATCAGTTCCGTTCAGTTGCTCAGTTGTGTCTGACTCTTTGCGACCCCATGGACAGTAGCACACCAGACTTCATGTCCATCACTAGCTGCCGGGAGCTTGCTCAAACTCAGGTCCATCAAGGTGATGAATGATAGTGAACATATTACACAAAATTTGTGCAAAGCAGCTAAAACAGTGCTTAGATGAATATAAATAACTATAAATTATATATATATATATATATATATATATTAGAAAAAACAACAACAAGAAACAAACCTTAAATCAACGTTCAAAGTTTCCCCCTTCAGGTAAGGAAAGAAAAGCAAAAGACAGCTATAGTAAGCAGAAAAAAGAAAACAAAGATAAGAACAGAAATCAATAAAATAGAAAAAAAGACCATAGAGGAAATAAAAAAGCAAAGAAAGCAGAAAAAGAAAATTGGTTCTTAGGAAAGATTAATAAAATTGATAATCTGCTAGTAAGACTGACCAAGGAAAAGAGAGAGAAAACGTAAATCACCAGTATTGTCAATGAACGTAGGAATATCATCACAGACCCAACAAACATCCGGACGATGTAAGGGAATCATATGGTGACGTTGTGTACTGGGCCTGCCTTTTCCTGGGTGCTCTTAGCAGTGAGGGCGCGCCCGGAGCAGGGCTCAGGAGGGTGGGGGTCGGGGGGGCGGTAATACGCCGCGTCTACTGTGTGCTCCTTGCCCTGCTGCTGCACACCTCCTGTTATTTAATCCTTTCAGCCTCTTAATTAAGTATCTGTTATGCTCATTTTTATACATAGGAAATTGAGGCTCAAGAAAGGTAATTAATTTGCCCAAGGCTAGATAGCAGGCAAGTAGAGGAACTGGGAACTGCCCCACCTCTCTCTCATAGAAGGATCCAGTGTGCTCCCCTGACTCTTTCAATGTGTTGAGAACACAGCAGTAGTTAATCTCAGGAAATAGAGTACAAAACTCACGGAGTTCGTGAAGCTGGGCTTCCTGTGTGGGTGTCACTTAGCGTTTTCTCCGATGACCAGGCAGTTTCCTCTTGTTTATTTAATCCAAAACACAGTTGTTCCAGTTTAGTATGCTCAGTACCCATTTTCTCTGTTTGTACAATGAAATCCGTTTAAATTAAGCTTATCATTGTTACAAGATATATTGAATGTTACAAAAACTTTTATTTTGCCTTAAAGATTAAAGTGCGCCCCTACTGCTCGCCCTGCAACATGGATATAAACATCATTTTAGTCATTTAAATGTTGATCTTATAAAGGAGGTATAATAACACTCTGAAAAATAGAATTTATTTTGCTTTCTTCTAGGAACTGTTATTTTTAAAAGTGGCAGTTAAGCTTTTTTACAACTCTTTTTCTGATACATTTGGGAAAGGCAGCTCGTTTCCCCCCTTTGAATCTGGCGAGTTAAATGTAAAATATTTTGGGACATATTTTAAAATAATGAAAGGTAAAATAGAATACATTTTTATAGGTTTTCTTTTTACAGTCTGATTAAGCTTATAGCTTTGAAGCATTTATTAGGAAATGAATTAATAGTGTTTCCATGATCTATCTCAAATGCATGTGAAGCTTATGTAGAAAACTAGGAGAACAGTATCTTGGCATGTATTAAAATATATTTCATGTTAATTACATAATTAAAACTATTAGCCTAAATTATTTTTGAGTATGAACCATAGAATTTCTTATGAGTATTGTGAATGATCTCTTGTGGATGCTGAAAGCTTGTTACACACCTTTTTATTTTGTAAGATGTATGTTTCTGTAATTTGATATAATCAGCATGAAACATATTGGAGGATGTTTGAAATGCTCACTTCTCTAGCAAAGCCATATGTTGTCATATTTTCTGATACAGCTAGCTCAAGTTATGTTTGTTATATGTCATTGTAATCCAAAAGAATTTGAGTTTTCTAGCTAAGGCAGACTTTGAAAACAGCCACCAATTCTACCATTAATTGTGCTTTTTTGTTTTGCTGTAAACTATATTTTGGATTCGTTATTTTCTTCAGTTATGTTTGATAGGAAAAATATTATATGTAGTTGTGTGGAAACAAAGCTCTGGAATAAAATGAAATGTGGGTCTGCTGTGAAACAAACATTGCAGTGTGCACATATGGAACGAAGCAGCGTTTATGGGAAAACTCAGATCTGTGGTGTGACAACACTGCTTATATTTAAATTTCACAAGTAGCATTGCTAGCTTAAGTGAGATGATGCTTTAAAAGAAAAAGAGAGCAGCATGTGGAGGACAAGGAACCTCCATGCACTGTTGCTGGGACTATCAATTTGTGCAGCCACTATGAAAAACAGTTTGGAGATTCCTCAACAAGTTAAAAACAGAACTACTGTATGATCTTGCAGTTTCGCTCCTGGGTATTTATCCGAAGAAAACAAAAACGATAATTAGGAAAGATATATGCACCCCTATGTTCATTGCAGCATTATTTACAATAGTCAAGATATGGAAGCAACCCAAGTGCCTATCAGTAGAGACTAATGGACTAAGAAGATAGATACAATGGAATCTTTATAGATACAATGGAATCTTATCCAGCTTACAAAGAATGAAAAATCTTATCCATTCTTACAAAGAATGAAATCTTGCTATTTGTGACAACATAGAGGGACCTAGAGGGTACTAGGCTAAGTGAAAAATCAGAGAGAAAAAGACAAATACTGTATGGTTTCCCTTATGTGTGGGGGAAAAAAGGCAAAATAAAGGAACAAACATCAAATAGAAACAGTGTTTTAGTTACAAAAAACAAACAGGTAGTTGCCAGAGGGGAGGGGAATGGATAGAAGAAAGAAAGAGATGAGGGAGATTAAGAGGTACAGACTTCCAGTTGCAAAATAAATTAGTCACAAGTATGAAATATACAGGCTTCTCGGGTGGCTCAGTGGTAAAGAATCTGCCTACCAGTGCAGGAGATCCAGGTTCGATGCTTTTGGTCAGGAAGACCCCTGGAGAAGGAAATGGCGACCCATTCTAGAGAATGTCCTAGAATGTCCTGGAGAATTCCATGGACAGAGCAGCCAGGTGGGCTACAGTCCATGGGGTCACAAAAGAGTCTGACATGATTTACTGACAAAACAGCACAGCAATGAAATATACAGCATGAGGAATATAATCAATAAGTATATAATAGTTTTATACAGTGACATATTGTTTTATTCATAGATTTATTGTGATTATTTTGAAATCCACATAAATACAACATCATTGTGTTGTGTAGCAGGAACTAACAATGTGGTAGATCAATTATATTTCAAAAACAAACTCAGAGAAGATATCAGATTGGTTGTTACTAGAGATGGACAGTAGGAGGAGGGGGAATTGGATGAAGGAAGTCAAAAGGCACTTCCAACTAAAAGATAAGTCCTTGGAATATAATGTACAGCATGATAAATGTAATTAACAGTGTTATATGTTTTATATGAAAGTTAAGAGAGTGAATCCAAAGAGTTCCCATCATAAGGAAAATAAGTCTTGCCATTTCTCGAATTTTGTGTCTAGATGAGCTGTTCACTAGACTTACTGTGATAAACAGTGCAAGATATATGTAAGTCAAATCACTCTGCTGTACACCTTAAACTTATACAGTAATGAATGTCAATTATATTTGCATAAGACTGGAATTAAAAAAAGAAGGTAGTGTTTCCAGTGCGGCTAGGGCCTTAAAATAAAATTATATAGGGAAAGGTTTACTATGATATTGCCTGAACTCAATGGATAGTTCTGTTATATTTTATGACTTCAGTTAGTGGTATTTCCATAATCCTATGTCAAGATCCTTTAGTGTTGAGATACAGCTACTGTAATAAATACCACACTAGATGGAGAAAAGTAGGTATATTTCAAAACTAGCCAAACTCACTTCTGAGTTGTTAACTGAGTTGTCTGGCAAAAATATATGAGAGACAAAAGGAACTGATAATTAGGATAGAATATATGATATTAAAAAAAAAGAATCTCAGGGAACGTCCAATTCAGCTTCCCACTTCTGTTCTAATCTCTCTTGATCCCTTTGTAATTTCTTTGCACACCCACGGAGTCTGCCCCCAAAAAACTACCTGTGGGGCAGACAGGCATCTGCATAAAAATCAAGGGTCTTTAGCTCTAGAGCAAGTTAAGAAGAGGCTCTGCAGAGTCAATTCTGCCTGTACCAGGATCTCTTTTTCAAAAAATCGGTTCATTACAAAATGAGGATAGTAAGAGTGCTGTCTCTGCCTGCCTGTCGCCTCCCTCCACTTTCCTCTGGCTCCTCTCTCTTATTTCATGGAAATAGAAACTCTTCGGATACTTAAATACTTCCTTTGGAAGGTCAGTCCTTTATTCTAAGCTTTTATTCATCTTCTGTTATTCCTGTTATATACATTTCCCTCATATTAACTGATGATGTTAATTGGTTTTAATGCCTTTGTCAGTGATTCAATGGAACGTACATTGTCCATTTCTTTCTTTTTGTTTAGGAAATTGTATCAATTCATATGGTGATGCCGTAGACCAGTTTTTTTCATTATTGTGCAGTTGTTTTAACTATAACTATGTCTCTGTCTTTGATTTTTTGCACAACTAAAACGTCCACTTAGGTGGGTTCCAAGAAAATAATTAATAGAAACGGCCTGTCCTAAAAAGTGTTCCAGGAATGTTCAAGATTTTTAATAACTTCTTAAAAATCTTATATATTTCAAGGTTATAAAATGTTCGAGCTAAGTCATAGGCTTTCAATTATAGGTAATACTATTGGGCTTTTGAAGTTCAAATTAGATAATTAATTTGAAAGTGATGCATTCCTTTTCTAAAGGATTTTCCTCCCTTTGTTGTTATTAAGTCACTCAGTTGTGTCTGACTCTTTGCGACCCCATGGACAGCAGCACGCCAGACTTCTCTGTCCTTTAGCATCTCCCGAAATTTGCTCAAACTCCTGTCCATTGAGTCAGTGATGCCATCCAACCATCTCATCCTCTGTCGTCCCCTTCTCTTCTTGCTTTTAATCTTTCCCAGCATCAGGGTCTTTTCCAATGAGTTGGTTGTTTGCATCAGGTTGCCAAAGCATTGGAGCTTCAGCTTCATCATCAGTCCTTCCCAAGAGTATTCAGGGTTGATTTCCTTTAGGATTGTCTGGTTTGATCTCCTTTCTGTCCAAGGGACTCTCAAGTGTCTTCTCCCACACCACAGTTTGAAAGCATCAGTTCTTTGGCACTCAGCCTTCTTTATGGTCCAACTCTCACAACCCTACGTGACTATTGGAAAAACCACAGCTTTGATTGTACAGACATTTGTCAGCAAAGTGATGTCTCTGCTTCTCCCCCTTAAGTTCATTTTTTAACCATTTGTTGTTCAATGACCAGTAGTCTGTTTAGGGAAATTGACCACAAATGAAAATATAGCAAAGAAATGTTTGGCCAGTACTTATCATGCCAAACCCCTTTCTAAACTCTTCACTTGGGTTATTTCATTTAAAATACGGTTAACACAAAACTGTAACAAAAACCAATACTATAAAATAGGAACCACTGTCATCTCCATTTTTACAGATGAAGGGACTGAAACACAAAGAAGTTTAGCACCTTGAACAAGGTCACACAGTGAGTTTTGTTCTTTCACTGCTAAGTTGTATCTGACTCTTTGCTGCCCCGTGGACGGTGGGTAGCACTGAACTTTGGCCACCTGATTCCATATTGCTAAATTTCCCTAAAATCTGTCTCTAACAGAAAACCAGAGGCTGCATCCTTGGTAAAAGTTGAAAAATGCTTATAGTAAATATTTATGAGAATATTTATGGAGCATTTGGACTCTTGGAATTGGTTTTACAGTGGCTTTTCAGTTTGTTTTAATATGTATCTGATACAAGTTTTATTGGTTAAAAATATACTAAAAAGAATCTCTAGTTGAATAATCCTTTTTTTGTGGGAGGAGGCATTATAAAATTATCAAATTATGCAACAGTTGATATTGTCATAAGTTTTGGTGAATTTTTTTCCCACAAGGAGGCATTATTTATAACATCGTGTCTATGATACTGTTTTTTTTTCTTAACACTTAAAAGATTTCATTATCTTTTTAAAAAGTTGTAGGTAATCTAAGTTTTAATAAACTTTCATATTACTGATAGGAGAAATTTGGTGAGCAGAATTTCTGGCTTTGTTCACAATTCTTCAAAGGCAGTGAGTGAGTAAAAGTTGCTCAGTCGTGTCCAACTCTTTGTGACGCCATGGATTATACAGTTCATGGAATTCCCCAGGCCAGAATATTGGAGTGGGTAGCCTATCCCTTCTCCAGGGGATCTTCCCAACCCAGGATTTGAACTGGGGTCTCCTGAATTGAAGGCAGATTCTTTACCCACTGAGCTGTATAGCTAACTAGTTGCTAGATGGCTTGTCTATATACTGTGAGTACTGAGTGTGAAGGGTTTGACCATTAAATTCATGTTCACTTTGTATTGTTATTTCACACCATTGGTTAATAACCTTTGTTGTTAGATGACCAGATCCTCGCCTAAAACATAGAAATATAACTCGAGGAATCTTTCCTATATTTTAATATTCTATAAAATTTGTATTTTTCTATGTTCTGGAAGACTGGAAAAGCAATAACTTTAAAATCAACACTATAAAAGAAGTGAAATATACAGCAAGTTTATCGTATGCTATTTCTTTTTTAAAAAGTTGCTTTTATACTCTCAACAAATCTGAACAAGAAGCTAGATAAATAAGATTTATTATGAATCTTTATACTTTGGAAAGAAGTATAGGTGTTTTTTTTTGTTGTTGTTACATTGTTTACTCAGTTCAGAGTCCTCAGTTAAAAATAACAGCATCGAAAAAGCACAACTGACTTTTCTGTGCCGAGTACTTTCTAGTCACTAACTGATTTCTTTGGACTCATTTTGTGCCCAGTTTTTCGTTTTGCCAGTGATTATTTTATTTGAGTTAATTGTGAATAGATTGGAAGTTACTCATAAAACCTTTGCTGCTGCTGCTAAGTCGCTTCAGTCGTGTCCGACTCTGTGCGACCCCATAAACGGCAGCCCACCAGGCTCCCCCGTCCCTGGGATTCTCCAGGCAAGAACACTGGAGTGGCTTGCCATTTCCTCCTCCAATGTATGAAAGTGAGATGTGAAAGTGAAGTCGCTCAGTTGTGTCCGACCCTTAGCGACCCCATGGGGAAATTGTATCTTACTTTCTTCAGAGCACTGTGAGATGGCACTTTTTTTTGCTGGTTAGACAGAGCTTATAACTCGGCCTCCCAGGAGGATGCTGATAGATCCTTAAGCTGTAAGCATCCCTCTAGGAAAGGGAGAAGGGAGCAAGGTCTTTACTTCAGGTCTGTTTTTACTCTCATTTTTGTTTTCAACTTCCTGTTGCGTTAACCTTCTTGTTATTGTACCATCTTTATATTTTCTATTAAATGGAGAAGAAAGGGTAGACACAGAGGTTCTTAGGTGAGTTTGTTTGCCTGTGCTGATATTTTAGGGAAGTTGGCTAACTTTATTTCAGCCTACACCTGGTGGAGATTGCAGAAACCTCTAAGTGAAAAACGGGACATGTCAAAGTGAAAAAACGGGACATGACCTTTTAACAGCTCAGGGTAAGTTGGATGCAGTTGGAAACCATCTGTGAATACCTTTGAGACTGTCGCGTATTCTTTCTTTACTATTCTTACTTGTTTTTCTCAATTAATGAATTCCTCCCCTACTTTTTTCTCTTTCTCTCTAAACCACACTTTTCTCACTTTACACCTTCTTGACATGTACTGTTTCTTTCATAAGCCTTTAAAATATTTTATAGGCCATTGAAGTATCCTTCTGGGGGCTTCTTAGTTGTCTTTAAAATTCCCTTCTGTTGTGGAGTTGATGACTGAGTTGTTTGGTAGCAGTTTGGGAACTCAGTGTACCACTGATGGAATTTACCTTGGTCTTGAAGATGAACAAGATGTCACTTCTTTTAAGACAGCTATTGTCTGAAAATGTTAACTAGAGTACTTTTTGTAAGGCTTTTAGAAAATATAAGTTTTATATTCCAATTCCATTATGGTGTTTTAGAAAACCACAGCAAGAAGTAATTTTTTTAATTCCAAGATTCTAAAGGACTCTTTAAGGTAACAGTGCTCTAGCATGAGCTTTGAATGGAGAGGGAGTTAATTGAAGGTGTCATAGAGGCATACTGTGTACATTTTTAACTTACAAATTCCTTAAGTTTATTTGTTGTACCTCGTCTCTCTTTTCAGAAATTCAAAGGAAGAAGGGATAGATTGCTGACACACATCAGTTACATACATGTATGGATTTATAATCTTTTTCTCTGATTGACATATGTGAAAACCTAAGTTTAATTTTAGTTAAGACTGAGGCATGACTTTACTCAGTGTCTTTATTGTTGTTGTTTAGTAGCTAAGTCTTGTCCGACTCTTTTGCGACCCCATGGACCTGCCAGGCTCCTCTGTCCATGGGATTCTCCAGACAAAAATACTACAGTAGGTTACCATTTCTTCCTCCAGGGGATCTTCCTGACCCAGTGATCAAAGCTGCATTACCTACATTAGCAGGTGGATTCCGTACCACTGAGCCACCAGGGAAGCACTTGGTATCATGGTTTTATGCAGTTTGACCCACATCTTTCTTAAGTTGGGATGCTAATAAAATGGGAAAAAAAGTAAAAAATGGAACCAAACTGAAGATTGTTTCCTGGAAACAGAAAGGAATGTTGGGGAAAAAAGTAAAGTTTAGAAAATAATCTATAATTTGCT
>SJYA01001327.1:128072-218078 GCA_006410615.1 Neotragus moschatus
TCCATTCTATACATCTGTGTCTCTTTTGCTGTCTCGTATACAGGGTTATCATTACCATGTTTCTAAGTTCCATATATATGTGTTAATATACTGTATTGGTGCTTTTCTTTCTGGCTTACTTCACTCTGTATAATTGGCTCCAGTTTCATCCATCTTATTAGAACTGATTCAAATGTATTCTTTTTAATGGCTGAGTAATACTCCATTGTGTATATGTATCACAGTTTTCTTATCCATTCATCCGCTGATGGACATATACATCAAAGTTTCCTACCTTTGATCATTACATTGAATTTCAACAATAAAGTTAAATACCTTATACATATAATTGTTAAACAGTACTGTTCAGATCAAATGGCAAAAATAGCTAGGTTTTCTTATTTACTAATTTAGTTTGCCATTCATATATATATATATATGTATGTGTGTGTGTGTATATATATATATATATGTATGCATACTCACATGACTTTTGTAATTTTACTCAAACTAAATAATATAACCTGTTTTATACCTGCTAGTATTTATTATAATATTATTTTATTACTTGTTTTTTATTTTATTATTATTAAGATATTTCCTATTGGTTAGTTTTTGGTCTGTTATTAAAAATATGGGCTTCCCTGAGAGCTCAGTTGGTAAAGAATATACCTGCAATGCAGGACACCACAGTTCGATTTCTGGGTCGGGAAGATTCACTAGAGAAGGGATAGACTACCCACTCCAGTATTCTTTTGGACTTCCCTGTGGCTCAGCTGGTAAAGAATCCGCCTGCAATGCAGGAGACCTGAATTTGATCCCTGGGTTGGGAAGATCCGCTGGAGAAGGGAAAGGCTACCCACTCCAGGATTCCGGCCTGGAGAATTCCATGAACTATACAGTCCATGGGGTCAGAAAGAGTTGGACACAACTGAGAGACTTTCACTTAATTAAAAATATGGACCCTTGACAATAAATTTGAAAAGTAAGAATATGTTTGGCCTACTATTTTTGTCTGTTTTCGGTAGCCTCATCATTAATTTGATGACATTATTTCTCTGAAATATTTACTTGTCTTATATTATTGGCTTTTAGTTATTTTAGTTAGCAAGGAAGTAGAATTATCCTGTATTTTAGCCTGTCATTTTTTTCATCTATAAGAAGTAGCACATAATGTTTCATTGGAATGAAGTGAAGAGAGCATGACTACTGGGAAAAAACCATAGCCTTGACTAGACGGACCTTAGTCGGCAAAGTAACGCCTCTGCTTTTGAATATACTATCTAGGCTGGTCATAATTTTCCTTCCATGGAGTAAGCATCTTTTAATTTCATGGCTGCAATCACCGTCTGCAGTGATTTTGGAGCCCCCCAAAATAAAGTCTGATACTGTTTCCACTGTTTCCCCATCTATTTCCCATAAAGTGATGGGACCAGATGGCATGATCTTAGTTTTCTGAATGTTGAGCTTTAAGTCAACTTTTTCACTTTCCTCTTTCACCTTCATCAAGAGGCTTTTTAGTTCCTTTTCACTTTCTGCCATAAGGGTGGTGTCATCTGCATATCTGAGGTTATTGATATTTCTCCCAGCAATCTTGATTCCAGCTTGTGCTTCTTCCAGCCCAGCGTTTTTCATGATGTACTCTGCATATAAGTTAAATGAGCAGGGTGACAGTATACAGCCTTGATGAACTCCTTTTCCTATTTAAAGTCAAGGCTATGGTTTTTCCAGTAGTCATGTATGGATGTGAGAGTTGGACTGTGAAGAAAGCTGAGTGCCGCTGAAGAATTGCTTTTGAACTGTGGTGTTGGAGAAGACTCTTGAGAGTCCTTTGGACTGCAAGGAGATCCAACCAGGCCATCCTAAGGGAGATCAGTCGTGGGTGTTCATTGGAAGGACTGATGCTGAAGCTGAAACTCCAGTACTTTGGCCACCTCATACAAAGAGTTGACTCATTGGAAAAGACTGGTGCTGGGAGGGATTGGGGGCAGGAGGAAAAGGGGATGACAGAGGATGAGATGGCTGGATGGCATCACCGACTCGATGGACATGAGTTTGAGTGAACTCCAGGGGCTGGTGATGGACAGGGAGGCCTGGCGTGCTGCGATTCATGGGGTCGCAAAGAGTCGGACATGACTGAGCGACTGAACTGAACTGAAGAGAACATGCATGTGTGCTCAGTCACTTCAGTCATGTTTGACTCTGTGTGACAACATGGATTGTAGCCTGGCACTCCTTTGTCCATGGGAGTCTCCAGACAAGAATACTGGAGTGGGTTTCCATGCCCTCCTCCAGGGGATCTCACCCACCCAGGGATTGAACCTGAGTCGCTTGCATCTCCTGCATTGCAGCAGGTTTTGTACCCACTGTGTCAGCTGGGAAGCCCGTGAAGAGCACATTTTAAAAAAATATGTAAAGCTCGCACTACAAAATCTGACATGTTGTAGGCGCAGAAGTGACCACTTCATTCTCTTTCCTATCTGTAGTATAAGGTCAACCATAAACTGGAGAAAATTCTATAGGGAAGAATGCTCTATCAATTGGAACCTTTTAAAAACTGAAAATATCTGTCAAGGATGTTGCTCCCATCAGGCAAGTTGCTGAACTAGAGTGACTAAGGTTTCCTACATATTCTGTAACTTCAAGGTTCTGAAACAGTCAAAGCAACTGGTAGGCTTCACTAGGTAGTACAGTCCCAGTTGAGGATAATTTAGTTTGACAGTTAAATCATAAAACAGATGTTAAAACATTTACAAACCTCAAGGAGCGCTTTTTTAATTGAGAGTCCAATCATCTTAAGAACTTAAGCTATTCTTGTCTTAGAGTTTCCTTGAATCATAATAATTTAATTTGTTTATAAAAGTAATTCTGGTTCTGTATCCTTAGGAGACAAAATATTCAATGAAACTCAAACATAAACCAGTTATTTTTTTCTCATTTTACATTAGTTTTTTTTTTTCCGCATTACATAGTCATTATTCTAACTTTTTACAGGGATAAAAATATACTTCTTTCCATTAAAACGTAACTTCCCAACAACTACTAGGTTCACATCATCTAATTATATTCAGGGTAACAGCATAAGCAAATGTGTCTATGATGTCCATCCTTCATGCAGTTCAATTTCCCTTGTCATTAAAGGAGAAAATCTTGAAATTAAGATAATGTTCCACAAAGAGCTCTTAAACTGCTTCATAGCACCAACTTTGATCGTACGATTTCTGCTTTCTTTGCCTAGAAGTACTGAAAGAAGGGACAGGAAAGTGATCTTACTCGTTTTAATCCCTCAGTGGCTAGCTGTTGTTTCTCTGCCTGCTGGGTGCAGATTGGGTTACAGAAAGCTGTGCACAAACCCCTCTGCCCTTGGATTGCAGGGGACAGCAGAAACCTTTTAGGAGCACCTAACAGTGTGGCTTTTATTCTGCTTGTTTTTTCGCTGTTCTAAGTTGGATCAAGTCAGGCTTCTCAGAAGAGAGGCTTGGAGTGGGGTTTAGCATTACAGCAGCCGTTCTCCGAAGATGAAGACGATTTACCTTGTCACCCTTTGACTTGAGGCCCTCTTTCTGGGCTTGCATTAATTCTTTAAAACATTTTCCTTCAGGTCCTTTCAGCCTTCGTTGAGCAGTCGGGATCCCAAGTGGCCTTCCCTCTGGGCCTGGGCTTCTCCCACATACCCTGGGGTTCTCCAAGGCTTCTCCCTCAGCCCTCCAGGGGGGCAGACATGACCTGGAATTGGAAGACCCTTGTTTAATTTTCCACCATCGCCATAACTAATGACCCCAAATTTAGGAGCTTAAAACAACACAAATTTCTTATTTTGCACTTTATAGGTCTGGAGTCCCACATGAGTCTCATGGGGCTCACACCCAGGTGTCAGCAGGGCCTCGTTCCTTTCTAGAGGATTCTTTAGGGCTCACGTTTGTTTTCCCAGCTCCCGGAGTCTGCTTGCACTGCTTGGATCGTGGCGCTGCCTCCCTCTGTCTCCCTTTGGAGTCGCATCACCCACTCACGAACCACAGCTGGGGAAGGTTCTCCAAATTGAAGAAAATGAAAGTGAAGTCGCTCAGTCGTGTCCGACTCGCTGCGACCCCGTGAACTCAGGCTCCTCCGTCCATGGGATTTTCCAGGCAAGATACTGGAGCGGGCTGCCATTTCCTTCTCCAAGGGATCTTCCCAACGCAGGGATCGACCCCGGGTCTCCTGTGTTGCGGACAGACGCTTTACCATCTGAGCCACCACGGAAGCCCAATTTATGTAATTCGGAGGGACCCCGCCCCTGGATTACTCCTTCCCATCTCAGGGTCTGGAACCACTTCTGCCAAGTCCTTAGTGCTGTTTAAGAGAACATAGAGTTGCTGAGTTCTAGAATGTGGGCGTTTCTTAGAACAGTTATTCTTCCTGCCTTGACCTCCTCGTTTTTGTTAGTGGGCCCCAGGAGGCTGGGGACTTGAAGGAGAGACTCCTGATCTCCCTTCCCCCTCCCCACAGTGAGCCAGGATGTAGTCTCCCTCAAAGCCCAAAACTCAGTGGGTCTGGCTCCAGACCAGGCCTTCCCGTCTGCCTGTTTCCTTTCTGTTCCCCAGGAGGCTGGAGTTTTGGCTCTCTCCCTCTGCTTTCCTCCGGCAGCTCCAGATCTTGTTTGGAGCTCTTCCTGCAGCTTTCCTCACCTTGCCACATCGGGCACACACACCATCCTCCATGGACAGGGCAGTAGTGTCCCAGCAGTGGGGGCATTTGGGCGGCAGTCCACACCCGCCGCCAGCCCCTGCTCCTTCCCAGTGCAGCTTTGCTCTTTTAAAGAGCGGTTTGGAGTTCCTAAAACCCAGATGAGGCATTTAAACAGTGAATCATCCAGATGTGTGATGCTCAGTCACTTCAGTTGTGTCTAGCGCTGTGCAACCCTGTGGACCGTAGCTCGCCAGGCTCCTCTGTCCATGGGATTCTCCAGGCAAGAATACTGGAGTGGGTTGCCGTTCCCTTCTGCAGGGGATCTTCCCAACCCAGGGATCGAACTTGCATCTCTTATATCTCTTGCACTGGCAGGCAGGTTCTTTACCACTGAGGACAGTTGGAGAAAAGAGGCGGTCCCTGACCTCAAAAAGCTAACAGTTTGAGTGAGATACGCAGTGTGATCATTGCTGTGTACAGGATGGATGTGTGTGCATATGTGTATATACATACATGTACACGTGTGTTATAATGGGAGTTCAGGAAAGGTAAGCCCTCAGGTTCCCCTGGGGGATTCAAGTAACGTTGTTTGAAGGAAGCTGCAATTGTGACAGCCAATAGCATGACCATCCTAACCAGAGAAGTCTTCTTCTTCCCCTCAGTCTTTATGGAAAGAGCTCTGCTTGTGGAATTTTCGCTATGGAGAAAATTACAAGTCACAACCTGTATTTCTCTTCTCTCTCTCTCACCCCTTGTTTTTAGGGGAAATCATTAGGAAATCAGAATACTGGCTGACACCTCGGTAAGCGTATGGTCTTGCATACATTTCTTTTCCTTCTTGTTTTCCCATTGGTGGTACCCAGGTTACCACATTGTTATGTCTGAATGAGTTAATAATGTTGAGCTTTTAGAATGGCGTACAGCATGCAGAAAACATTCAGTAATGTTATTGTAAAGTATTGCTGTCACCATTTATCATCATGATCTCTTTTGAATCACTTTCCCGCCGTAATCATATGGAAGAAATGTCTTGATTCAGGCCAGCTTTTCTCTTATTTATGGTTCAGGAGTTATCCTCCAGGATGTCTAAGGAAACTCGTAGTCCTCTGGTTATATTACGTAAGTGGGTGTGTAATGGAGCCATGTGGATACCACTCCCAGATGAGGGGTTGATTGTGTTTAGGAGTCAGACGTGACTGAGTAACTGAACAAATTGTCAGTTTTCTATAAGATCATTTATAATGCTCAATTTATATTATAAAGTTGGCTTCACATTTTTTCTTTAGATTCTGTAATTATTGTTTTTAAGAGATAATGAGAATGATCTTTTAAAAGATACTGAGTTTTACTCTAAGCTATATAATTATCATCTTAAATAAAGTAACTTCTTTAAAATATTAAAGTAGCTTCTTTTAAAATATTAATAGACAAAGTTGTAGAATCAGGTTTTGAGGGGTTTATCAACCATATGTTGTGTTTGCTTATAAATCTTTAATGAAATAGACAGCATTGTATAAATGTTGCTGAATGTAGATATTGCCAAATTAAAGATGTACTAAATATGAATACTTTTTCCTTATTCTTCAATGAACAAAATGAAATCTGTCATATCAAAGTGAACACTTTTTTTTTATAGGGAAAACTTGAATTCAACTTTTATAAAACTATTATAAATGACTCAGTCCTTGTTTCTTCCGAATTAGATAGAGTATGTTAACCTTTTAAAATTTGTTTTATTATAGTGTCATTGTGAATAGTGGCATATATGTCTTTATATCATTTTCTTCCAGCTTCTTCCTTCATAATGTCTATAAATATTTTCTTATGACATATATACAAGCGTAAGAATGACTATATTTTTGAAATATTAATCAAAATGTAATGCCTTCTCAGAGAGAGTTTTTTGGGTCACTGATTCAATCAAACCTTCTATCCTCTCACAAAAATGAGATATTTGCTCATTGTTCCGGGAATACAACCCCCCAAAATGTATGTAATTTATAAAAATCTAGTAAAAATACCAAGGCACACGGTACCCCCAGAACAGAGTCTATTGTGACCTAAGTAAGTTTGCATTGTGAAAGTGGCAAGACTTTTAACAGATAAAAAATTAGACAATATACAGTTGATCCTTGAACAACGCAGGGGTTAGGTGCGCTGCCTCTCTGCACATAACTTAGAGCTGGCCCTCCGTATCTGTGGGTCTCCTCTCTCTCTGTGGCTCCATGTCAGAGTATGTGTAGTTCCATATTTATTACTTAAAAATGCATATAAGTAGACCCAAACAGTTCAGACCCCTGTCATTCGAGGGCCAGCTGTAGCTACGCTAGGGCAGGCAGCCTTTCCCGCACCGTGAGCAGCACCCGTGGTAAGAGTTACCTGGAGTATGGGCTGAGAAGGTCCCGGGCTCAGAGGAGAAGGGTGGGAGGATCTGTTAGTGACATCCACCATGGGCGTGGACCGTTAGCCCTGGGTGGGGAGTGGCATGTGTTTTCCATCCTTAAATGAGAAGGGAAGCAGAGAACAGTAGCCCTCTTATCATCTTCTTCTGATTTGTAACTTGGGATCTTTCCCCAATTCTGCTGGACGCTCTTTCCTTTAAAACCCTGCTTCTGTAGACACAGCCTTCCTCAAGGAAGATGCCCTGAACAGGATCCCTGGGAAATGAACGGTCATGGCAATTTAATCTACTGGGAAGCAGACAAGTCGACATCCTTATGGTTGTGAGAATGATGTTAGATTCCTAATATGTTCTTTTCAAACCTAAAAATGTTTATATTTTTCATTAACATGTCCATAACTGACTGAATCCTCTGAAACTTTCAGAGAACCCAGCTTGCCTAAATTTTAAAGAAGGGATCACACTTAAACAAAGAATAGTTCTTTATTCTGATGGAATGTCATCCTTAATGTATCTCAAGAAATAGGAAACTAATGTCTGATATCCCTGGGAAATGTAAAATATGCAGTAGTAATTAAAACATAAAGTGTTCCTCTCCTGATTCTCTATCCCTCTGTACTACCAATAACATTTTATAAAATATAAGTAATTACCTCTGGGGTTTCCAGTAGGAGAAGAACAGGCATGAAATCACATGTATCTTCTTACCTTATATACATATATATTATATAGTATTTTGGTGAACATCAAATTTTAAATAAGCTCAGCAGATATTTACATGAAGTGGACCATGTGTGGTGGGCAATAGGGAGTCAGTGATGGGTAGAAAATGGTACCTGCCTTGGACAGCATTTATTTGCGAGCAGAAGTCTTCCAGTTTGGATCATCACTATGTAAAAGAGGTACATTAAAGCAGGTATATATGCATTAATTAGCACCTACGAGACGAGTACTTGCGTGGAATGCTGCTGTCCTTTCTCTTTTCTTCACTATAAGGTTATCGTCCTCAGGCCCATGGAAGCCAGCCTCTGGTGTGTGTGTTCTGAATGCAAGTGGATCCGTTAGGATTTGGGGATCTGCCTAGCCATCTTTAGCTAGAGATGACTTTGGCCTGGTGACTTGTATTTGTGTGGAAATGAAAACCAGAGTTATTGGGAAATATAGTCACAAAGGGAGGACTTTAGAATTACAAAAATAGCATGAATCAAGAAGAGTATAAAGTCATAATTTCTCCATCATTACCAATAAACATTTATGGGGGCTCCCCAGCATGACTGTTCTGGATTTTACATCTTGGGCTAGACTTGCCTTTGCCTTTTGTTCTTGCTGTCCTGTAGTTGTCCAAAATGTTCTCTGTAATTTGCCAGTGACATTTAAAAAATATAGGCCAGTGTGTCTATGGGTTTTAAAAATATTAAACTAATTTTGGTGAACCTATAACAGTTTATAGACAAGCATAACAATTAAGGCCTCAGGCTCTGGAATTGGGCAGTTTGGTTTCAAATATTGTTTCTGCCACATGCAAACTTGGACCAGTCGCCTGCCTTTCTAAACTTCAGTTTTCTCATCTCTAAAATGAGATAATGAAGCTTCTTCCTACTTATAGGCTTCATAAGGATTAATGAGGTAACACAAGTCACATACTTAAGTCTGCTTCTGTTATGTGCTCATTATTAGTGTTATTTTAGCTACAGAAACACAACTTTTTATTTTGTTTTCTGCTAGTAATGCCTTTTGAGTTATTGTGTTATGTGCAAACACATAATACAAAGTGATCTCTCTTTTTGTAGAATGATCATTTTTCTTTCTGAAATGGCACAAAAAAGTGATAAATTCTGTTACTTCACGTTTTCTTTTAACACACGCACCACCTCCCAGCACAAATTTTAAGGCACTGAAACACCTTAAAGAGATTTTCTTAATCGGAATTTAACAAACGGGTCTATACCCCAGTAGAGAGACCTACTTCAAAGTGTTTTAAAGTCACGAGAAAGTTGTCAACAGTTTTGTACACAGCTATTTTTCTTTCTTTCCCCATCAGTATTCCCCTAACACATACGTTCTCAAAAACTATTTTTTATCTTAAAATTCTCACACTTTAGCCACCATATTCACTTCTACACTGCTAGAGTTCTTTCCTGCACATCGATTTAGCTACTCTGTTTCCAACTTTATGAAATCTTATTCATGAGAAACATATTATTTCTCCTATTTGGAGACTATTTTCCCCACCAGGTCAGCTTAAAGTAGAGACACTGGAGGAAAAACCCTTGATTTCAGTGATTCAAAGGTTGTTTGTACCAGCCATTTAGCAGTGCATTGGTTCTCAATCCTAGCTAAACGTTAGAATCTCCAGGGTTTTCAAAAAAAATCCTGATGTAAATGAAGAGAGATCCCATAAGACCCTGGCCTTGTCCCAGAATAATTAAATCAGAGCTTAGGGACAGGAGTGGAATGAGGCACCTGTATTTATAGCTTTTCAAGTGATTTTAGTGTTCAGGCAGTGAGACCTGCTCTTGGAGAGGGTTCTGTGAGGCCCGGTTAGATTGGAGTCGTCGCAGGAGCAAGTGAACCAGCAGGAAACCATGGCAAGAAATGTGGGCTGCCATGCTGATATGTTTTGGCGGGGAAGGGAAGAAGAGGGATGGGCTTGTACCTCAAGGAGCTCCAGCAGGAAATACAGCATCTTCATACCAGGAATGGAGCTTCCCAGGTGGCACAGTGGTCAAGAACCCACCTGCCAGTGCAGGAGACCAAAGAGACATAGGTTCAATCTCTGGGCCGGGAAGATCCCCTGGAGGAGGACGTGGCAACCTGCTCCAGTGTTCTTGCCTGAAAAGTCCCATGGACAAAGGAGCTTGGTGGGCTACAGTCCATGGGGTCACCAAGAGTCGGACACGACTGAGCAATTGATTGCTCATGTCAGGGATAACCCACTAGCCTGTCTGTGCTTGCATATATAGCAGTGAGGCTCAGCCACTCCCTAGGGCAGGGAGTCAACCATTTAGGGGTTGGAGGTACACCAGTAGTTTGTGAAAGTTTCTAGAGAATTTTAATACACCTGTCCTTTCCTCTCTTTCTTCCTTTCTCCCCCTTTCCCTCTCTCTCCAGCCTTTATCCCCTGCCTTTGGCTATCTTTCCATTTTCTTTTAGATCAGAAAGGAGGGGCCTGGGTATCAGATGTAGGATCTCAGAGGTGGCTTCCCTGTTGGTGGTCAAAGATCAACAAAACCAAGCAAAAGTTCTAGATTAAGCCCTATTAGATCAGGAGGTCACACTTCCTCTACCAGTGACTGAAGTCAGGGAATGGAATACACCCATTTGCTTAGTTAGTGGAGACCCACCCTTTAGCTGGAGGAAATGTCAGCTTACTGCCAAATATGTGGGAGGGTATAGGAAGAATGGAACCCTACAAGGAATTCCGATATTATTATTATTAATATTATTTAAGAATAGAACCTGTAGAACCCATCCTAGGTGTTTTGTCATTGTTTTGAGTTTTTAGAAGTATTTGTTTATTGAATTATTTAGCTACCTTGGGTCTTAGCTGCAGCCTGTGGGAATCTAGTTCCTTGACGAGGTTGGAACCTGGGGCCCCTGCAGTGGAAGCATGGAGTCTTAGCCACCAGATCACCAGGGAAATCCCTGGAATTATGAGAAGAAGAAAAGATGGCAATGGGTACTCCTAGACAGCCAGTGGTGCCCATTGCATACATAGAAATCACGGTGATTCAGTACGATGAATTCACGTGTGTAAATTATTGATAGTTTTTTTCAGGGACATTTTGAATGGCATACAGAAAATACTACAGTGTTAACTAGAACTTGTCACCATTTATCCAGCCTGCGTTTGTGTGTGTGTGTGTGTGTAGTTCTGTGCAGTTTTATCCTATATGCAAACTTGAATAGACATCACCACATCCATCATGATACGCTTTCCCTGTCCCCAATGTACTGGCAACCACCAAGCTTTTCTCCATCTGTATAGTTTTGTCAGTTCAAGGCTTATATAAATGGAATATTTGAGACTTGACTTTTTTTGTTTATTCTCATGCCCTTGACCTGCCATCCCTGTTGTGGTGTATGTCAATAGTTCATTCCTATTTATGACTAGCTTTTCACGGTGAAGTGAAGTTGCTTGGTCATGTAAGGCTCTGTGATTCTGTTGACTGTAGCCTACCAGGCACCTCCGTCCATGGAATTTTCCAAGCAAGAGTACTGGAGTGGGTTGCCATTTCCTTCTCCAGGGGATCTTCCTGACCCAGGGATCAAACCCAGGTCTCCCCCATTGTAGGCAGACGCTTTACCCTCTGAGCCATCAGGGAAGCAGATATGACTGTACCACAGTTTTTCAACCATTCTTCCACTGAAGAACACTTGAGTTTCTTTCAGTTTTTGCTACTATGAAAAAACTGTTGTGAATATTTGCATACACATTTCTGTTTGGAGGTAAGTTTTCACTTCTGTGAGATAAAGGCCCAAGAGTGCAATTGCTAGGTTAGCTGGTAAGTTTAGTTTCATAAAAAACTGCCAAACTGTCTTCCAGAGTGACTGTGCTATTTTATCTTTCCACTACCTATGTCTTTGAGATTTCATATCCTCACTGGGGTTTGGTGTTGCCCCCACCCTTGCCCTTTTTTTTTTTTTTTTTTGTTCAGATAAATGTGTAGTGATACATCATGGTGGTTATGACTGTCATTTCCCCAATACCTAATATGTTGAACATCTTTTGATGTATTTATTTATCTATCCACCTCCCCTTTAATGAAATGTCTGCTGTTCCTTTCTTTTGCCCACTGTCTGATTGGATCATTTCTTTTTTCAATGTTGATTTCTGAGAGTCGTTTACATCTCCTGTGTATAAGACCTCTCTCATATATTGTACTTTGCTGATATTTGCTTCTAGCCTGTCCTGTGCCTACATTGACTAAATCTGTAACATTTGATGATTTTCTAGAGGTTCTGATCTTCCCTTGAGGAGATGGCTCCTACTTTTCAACCAGGGAATTATTTTTTGCATTTTGCCACTGAGGAACATTTTGTCAAACTTTCTGAGGTTTTTATTACAAAAGAAATGATGTTTCCTGTTTATCTGTACTCTCTATTCAGTAAATTTGTCTGCTTCCTAGACAGATGTCTTTCTCACCCATTTTTTTTTATGGTGGTAGGATTATTTTTCACCAAGATGGTCAGCTCTCATGTACTTTTTGATCTTGTTACTGTGAAGTTAGCCCTGTTCAGTATTTATCAGAGTAATACCTTAAACAAAAACATTTTGTGACTTGGTGAAGTCCTAGGGCTTTCTTTTTGCTTGTTTGTTTTGGCTCTGTGGCCATTTGTGTTTTGTTGCCCTTTTTGCCACGTGTGTCAAAATGGTCATCAGAGGCAGCATTCTAAGCTTTGACAAAAATTCAGGGCGAAGTCCTTTTGGTTTGAAATCTATTACCTCTGTTATCAGTGTCGAAAGGCTAACAGCTCTGAATTCCTTGCCTCTCTCCAGCTGGAGAGATGTGAAGATAAGTAAAAACTGAAAATGTTCAGGTGAACTGCTTCTGATCAGTGAGTGCCTGCTGTGTGCCAGACATGGCATGCTAGGATGACTTCTGCTAACAGAATTCAGGAAGGGCATTTTCCCGTGCAGAGCTGGAGTCTGATTTCATTCATTATCTTTCTGATCATTGTATCCCTGCAGAGTGAATGATGGGGAAAACTAGAGCCAGCTGGGCTGGCCACTCATCTAGCTTCTATCAGGTTCAGGACAAGGACCTAGGGCTTCTAGTCTTTGCTGCTGCTGCTACGTCGCTTCAGTCGTGTCCGACTCTACAGGGGGCAGCCCACCAGGCTTCGCTGTCCCTGGGATTCTCTAGGCAAGAGTACTGGAGTGGGGTGCCATTGCCTTCTCCGCTTCTACTCTCTAGAACCGAATTAATCTGAAACCCGAAGAAGTCAGAATGTTTTAAGAGAATGTTTTTTTCACAGCACATAAAGATAGCTAATTAGAATTTAATTTTCTAAGAGGCCACAAATAATAGCAATCAGAGTTTTCAATCAGAAATAAAATAAACCCTAAGCAAAAGTATACCCTTCTAAACACTGGATAATGTGTACCTAGAAAACTTTCTAGTCATATTTCACCTTTATTTTTAGATAACCCCACAATTATTAACATCTTAAGTTGCTAGGTCATGAAATTATTTTGGAACTAGCTCAGAATTTGTTATATTATAATCAGCTTTGGTCACAGAAGAAGTCCGGGTTGTGAGGGGTGAGTGTGATAAGGGGGAAAGATTTCTCTCTGCTGCCCCTGGGTAAAGCATATGAAAGTCTGTTTCTATCTGCAGTGGATTTCTACTTCTCTTGCCAAAGGACCAGTAGATAACATTTCTTAAAATGTGATCTCTGTACGTGTTGCTAGGTTACTCAATTTGGAGTCTTTTTTTCTTTACAATACATAATTCTGAAAAGCCACTGGGAGAGATGTAGAGATAAAAGACAGGGAGAGGAAGTCAGTAGGGTGAATAAATGGGAAATTGATATTATCATTGAGGTACTGGATGCTGCCGCTAAGTCACGTCAGTCGTGTCCAGCTCCGTGCGACCCCATAGACGACAGCCCACCAGGCTCCCCCACCCCTGGGATTCTCCAGGCACGAACACTGGAGTGCGTTGCCATTTCCTTCTCCAGTGCATGAAGGTGAAGAGTGAAAGTGAAGTCGTTAAGTTGAGTCCGACTCTTTGTGCCCCCGTGACTGTAGCCTCCTCCATCCATGGGGTTTCCCAGGCAGGAGTACTGGAGTGGGCCCTGGACATGGTAATAAATGTGTCACTAGAAAAGATATTTGAATCCTAGCCAAGATGGGGTTCCATGTAGCTGCAAACTCTAGTCACATATTTTCAATTTTAAAATCTGTGCTTTTTATTTTGCAAACTTCCCCAGGAGTGAGCGTTTCTGTGTAGACCCTTAAAGAGTCTTCTTAGCAAATTAACTGATCGTTTCCTCGAAATTACGCACAAGAAATGACCTGTTCCTGCTGTGCGCTCACTGCCCTCGTCCCTGTCTTTGCGTCTCACTCCCACCAGCAACAGCTCTAGCGTTCGTCTCTAACGATATTTCTGATTTCCTACCAGTGAACCCTGAGTTTACCTGAAGAATCTGTCTCCATAGCTGCTCTTGTGTGTTCTCTGAAGAACAGATACGTAAGCTAGCAGAACCACCTGTCACTGACTTCCTGCCAGGGCTGGTCTGTTGGCCATCTGCCCATCTGGCCCCCTTCCCTTCTCATTGCTCTGTCATCTCTTTTTGGGTGTGTGCTCTCCCCACTCCTGTTCTGTGAGCTGGCGGGGGTGCTCCTGGTTCCTCATGGCTTTCAGATGTGGCCCCCTTAGGAAGCCCCTCCCTGAGCACATGCAGCTTGCTAACTGTTACAGACCTCTGCCTGCTCCCTCTCTTTTTTAAATTGATTAATTTATTTTTAGCCATCCTGGGTCTTCATTGCTGCGTGGGCTTTTGTCTAGTTGCAGCGAGCTGGGCTACTCTAGTCGCGGTGTGTGGGCTTCTCATTGCAGTGGCTTCTCCTGCTGCAGGGCGCCAGCTCGAGGCACGGAGGCTCCCAGGCTCAAGTGCTCAGGCCCAGTTTTTGTGGGGCACGGGCTTAGCTGCTCCGCAGCAGGTGGGATCTTCCTGGATCTGGGATCGAACCTGTGTCTTCTTGGCAGGTGGACTCTTTACCACGGTGCCTGCCCCTTTCCTAACATTTCCTCATACCTGTTTCTCCTGCGGGAATGCAAAACTCTCTGGAGGGAGGCTCTGCAATGTTTGACTGATGAATGGTGGAATACGCTAATTTAAAAAATTGTTTTGGCTGCGCGGTCTTGCTGCACACAGGCATTCTCTCGTCTTGGTGGGCTGGGGCCACTCTCGAGCTGGGGTGCGTAGGCTTTCATTGCAGTGGCCCCTTTTGTTGCAGAGCTTGGACGCCAGGCACGGGGGCTCTAGTTGTGATGCATGGGCCTACTTGCCCCACGGCACGTGAGATTCTAGTTCCTGGACCAGGGGTGGAACCCATGTCTCCTGCATTGGTGCATGGATTTTAAGCACTGGACCACCAGAGAAGTCCAAATGCATGAATCAAAATAAATACATAAATAAATAAAATCAATGTCAAAGTCCCCAAAGCTCCTTGAAAATCGGTACTTGAACTGAATTTGAAAAGTGATCTGTGTGACAGCAGCAAGGGATAGTGTTACAAAGTAGTCAGTTTGGGGACGTCCCAGATGGTCCACTGGTTAGGATGCTGAGCTTCCACTGCAGGAGACATGGGTTCCATCCCTAGTCAGGGAACTAAGATCTGGTATCCCTCATGCTATGCGACTTGGCCAAAAGGAAAAAAAAAAAAAGTTTCGGAATGGCGGTGGGCCTGTGTATGTCTGCACCGGGCTGGAAGGGAAACGAGGATAAAGAAGAATACGCTCTGGGGAGCCAGGAAAAGCTTCTGACCTACGAAGGGACCCAATTTCAGTGGCGGCAGTGTGGTATCTGGTGGGTGGGTAAGAAGGTTCTGTTTGAATCGCTGAGGAGTGAAAATCTCCACACCCCACTTATTGTCTTGTTGATTTTTCTGCCTCTTCTGTGACTAGGCTTCTTGACACCCCAGAGTGAGACAGAATAGAAGTAAAAACTGGAAGGGTCGGCTTAGCCGATATTTACAGATGCCTATTCTGTGTCACACATTGTACCTCTGTGACTGTGGGCTGTAAAAATCAGCATTCAGGGTGCTTTGCGGTGGTGGTTTTGCCAGCATAAACGGATTCACATCTTAAAGATTTAGCTATGATGCTTGAGCCCATGAAGACAAATAATTATCTCCTTACATAGGAGTGGGTTGTATGTAACTTCATAAATGTGATCAATTTAGGTAATTACCTTGCACCGTAATAATTGTGTGTCTGGAGACAACCACAGATAAGAAACAGAACTGTTGAAATGTATGCTTCTTCTCCGAAACTTCCAAGAGCTGCTCGGAAGCCTGTGTTGTTTTCTTGCTCCCAGTGTTGCTTTCAACACGGCATATGCTCTCTGGAAATCTGATTTTCTTCTTCTGCCTAGACCTCCACACATAACCCACTCCAGCTGTAACATGCTGAGATTACTTATGCCATAGATTTGACCGTGTTTTAAAACGGAACTGGAGTGTAATGGCTGACTTCACTATTTTTTGCATTTATTTACAAAGCTGCATTCTGGGGAAATAATTCAGTCAGCAGAGATACTGTTTTAGTATCAAGAGTGGTCATTTCAGACTCGAAACTATTTTGTGTTGTTATCTCCACAGAAAAGGAAGCTGTGTGTGTGTGTATGTGTGTGTGTCTTTGTTTTTCAGAATATTAGTGTTCAGGGCTGTTGCTTATTGATAGGATCAGAGTGGTTGCCATAGCAATCGAACAGCCTCTGGAGGGAGTGTGGTCATGGCCTTAACACTTCCGGTATCCCACCCAATTTGGAGAGAGCCCCTCTGAAAAGAATTTCCTTTCATGGAAATTGCGTAACTGAAATAAAAAGAGTTGAATTTCTGTAGCTCGGATGTGTCCATAGGTTTGTGTTGCACACTTACTGTGATAAAAAGAAAAGCATTTATTAGTTGTGTGAATGCAGAAATGAGACCTAGAAGGACACATCAAACTGTAAACCGCTTGTGATGAAGGAAGACCTCGTTGTTTTGCTTCTTGTGTTTTACCCATGTTAACTTTCAAGAAGCAAGTGTTCTTTTAAAAACCTTTTTTTTTTTAAAAAAAGCATTTATAACAAACACAGAGTATTGGATTTTCTTCAGGAATGAACTTCAATCTATTGCACTCCCTAAATAGGCTCTCAAACACCCAAAGCCAGCTTTGCTCTTTTTCACGTGAACTACAGAACTGGGAACCCATTTCAGCAAGATGCTGATCAGATGTTTTTATCAATATTTGGGGTTTCTGGCGTTTCCGTGAGTGTTCTCAGGTAGAAGAACCTCACGGCATGTCGCAATCTGCCAAGCTGTGCTGGGTGAAACAAGTGACTTAATACTTGCATATAATGCTAATATAACTGTAATAGAAACCAGCAATCATTGGGTCTGCCTCCGAAATTGCTCGCAGGGCAGATTGATGTGTGAACACTGTATTTACAGGACCAAAACCCCACCACATTTGCTCTGCAGCTGTGTTTAACGGTTATCAGTTTGGCGCGCAGCATGATTGTTTTGGAGCAAGAATAGACGCTTCAGATTTCCTTTTGGCATTTCTGGAGTCCCTGAAATACCTACTGCTGAAGTGAATCATACGAACTTAATTAGATTTGCTACATCATTAGCATTTGAGGAAACCTAAGGAAAATCCTTGTGGGTTGGTGATTTGCAAGGTCACAAAGAAGCACACTAGTTGAAAACAATGACATTCTAATGTAGCATAACCCAGGTATATTCTCTACATAAATCATTTTTTAATCCAGTTGTCAAAGTGATACTTTCCCAGGGATGCCCAAATTGCTTGTCTCAGACCATGGGGACCTCTCCGCTTCCACACAGGAGATGGACCCCTCTGCAGACGGCCAGCTCCACTTGAGGACACGTATTATGTGTGTATGACAAGCTTTACACCTAGAGTGAGAGCTCCTGGCTATTTAATCAACATCCGGGGCAAGCTATGTAGACTGTGCCAATTAGCACTAATGGAAGCTGGCAGACCCCATACCACATTTACATTTACATTTTAACTTGAAGATGAACTTCAATGCAATGTCTGGTCTGTTGTTTTCACTGGAGAAAAAGAATTTACTTTTCTTCTCAACAGGCATTTCTTTAAATGCTCCAGAAACTTTCTTCTGTAGTTTTAGAGTTGTACAAAGTGACTTAATCGTGGAGAAGAGCCACAAAGTATTTACTGTGAGGAGAGGATTACATTTTATATTCCAGCTTAAGTCTAGGATACAATTTGTAGCCTATGTTTACTGAAACGATTTTCACAATCTATCAAGAAGCCGTCACATTCTTTATCCAATAGCTTAGTTACCTTAAGTTCATCTAGACGCTGTCAGCGATAAGGAAATAAATGAAAGCAAGCAAATTTAATTTCCTGGTGAAGCACGTTAATGATACGTGTATTTTTTGGAACTTTTAGAAGAAACTTTAGACGTATAGCCTACGGTGGACTGAACATTCAGTTTTTCCTAAGAATGTAGGATCAGCTTCAGAACCCCAAAGTGGCAGCTTGTGCCCTAAACTCAAGCAAGCTGCTGACAGTTAAACCAGAAACAAGTTCCAGTCTGGTCCCCACTGCCCCTCAATGTCTCCCCAGTGAGTCTCTAAAAAACATTCCAAACATATACATCTGAGCTTGTCTTCCTGTAACTCTAAGAGATCCATCTATTTCACATCACCCCCCACCCCCACAAAGGCCCTAAACTGCTAAGCTTTTTATTAAAATTGAAAAAAAAAGTCTTGATCAGATTTGACATAAACAAGCCAACAATTCCACCAGTTTCTGTTTCCCAGGTATAATGGTAGCACTGGCTACACATTTTCCTTGTATCCAAGCAAGACTCTCTTGCCCACTTTTAAAGTCTTTTGCAGCTGCACCCAAGGGTAACCACGCCAGCTTGGTTCAAACACCACCAGAGCTTGCGTGCACTTACGTGACCTCGTTTACCTCACTTAACCTTCGCCAGCCTTAGCGCCTCACTTGCTCCTGTACCCTAGATTGTTGAAAGGGTTACATAATTATACTTGTTTATTATTAAAGAATATATCTCTTGGTTTCTGTTTCCGGAATCTCTGGCTTTTTCTGTACTCTGCCCACACGTTACATGCTCCTTTTCCTGACCGAGAGGACATGTCGACAAACAGCGTTTCTTCCCCGTAGCCTCCGTGTTGCTTCTTAGGATATCCATCACGTGTTGACTAAAGATGAAATTATTTGTTTGTGTTTGTGTGTGCCTGCGCACATTGTTATCTGTGCTATGAGACCGATAGGGACTCTGCTGTGATCACTCTGGGGGATCAGTGCTGTGTGCTTTAGCGTGGTGCCTAGTTGAGGGACATGACTGAAGTTTTATACAGCTCAGATTCAAATAAGGACATTAAAAAATAGCAAGTAAATGCTCTGGCTATATTCCAGATAAAACATGTGAACATCGCCTCTTATAGGAAATGTATAAATGCAGTTCATCAAAAATGCATTAGTGAACAGTGTCTCTGGGCATTTCTAATATTAAATGTTTGCGCTTAACTCTAAAAGTAACCAGAAGCGGGTCTCCGCTACTGACTACACCTTCACTGTTGTAAATGTGGTTTAATCAGGCTCATTAGAAATTTGTCCCCTCTGAGCATGCAATACAGATTTTGTGAGAATCAGTATGCAGCTTATACAAAATTTGAAGTAGAAAAGGAGGGCATGTGTATTATCCCCCTAATTCTCAAATAGCTCTGGATTCTTGAAACTTTAACTGTATGCAAATGCACAGACTTTCAACCAGGAAAACTTCTTTGTAAGAAATATTAACCAACTTTAAAGGTAGAAACCTACATATGTAAACACAGTAAATAGGAAAATATATTTTGGATTCTGTATGATATTTTTATTGGTTGCAGGCCATAATTAAACAATAGCTAGATTTACTTTATGAATAGATTAAACTCATCAGTTGGCAAAAGTTATCCGCATGTCAATAATGAGCGCTCTTACAAGCCTTTTTCTTTATTCAGGTCAGAGACTCCTTCCCAAAACTTGTTTGCTTGGTTAATTTATTCAATTACTAAAGTTTGAGAATGCTACTACAACTGGGATCCAATTAACAAGTTTGGGAAGAAATCTCCCTAATAATTGATGGTAGCCTAAAACATTTGTTTCTGTGCTTTTCTTATTAAAATTGCAGTAATCTGGTGAACAGAATTAAACTGCTGAAAAATAACTTGCTCTGATTTATTCATTCAGCAAAACCAACCTTAAAGGCTGTGTTGCTATGACACCTAAGATTAATTTTTTTTTAAAAGTAGGTTTAATTTCAGTGGAAACATTGACACATCTCTTTTGGCATTGTATAGATAAAGTTGATTTTCCCCTTAACTTTTTCTTTACATTTAGCAATTTGTTTTAGCATTCTTTTAAACATAAATTGAAACATAAACTAGAAATTTAACATGAATAAGAAAAAGCAGTAAAGAAGAACGCATTATAACAAAAGAGTATCATTTGTAAGATAGCAAATATTTTAGAACTCCTCCTTTTTATTTTAAATCCAGCTTCTTAAACTTTTTAGAAAGATGGTGCCAATTAGGCAGAAATCACTCTATTTTAGTAGTTTCGTTTTATAATTAGTGTTGAAACTTAAAAAACAAGTTACAAAATTGGGACACTGACAGATCCTACTAGAAATTTTCTGAGTGCAGGTTCGATCCCCCAGATTTGAAAAGAATATATTTTCTACGTCACGAAACAAAAGAATCATCAGATCACTTTAGCCAGAATTGATTTCTGCCTGCCGAGCACCATTTGGTGGAGTGAGAATGCTATACAAAGAATTTTGTTGCAAAATAAGCAGAAAAATTGAATGCTTCGTAGGATCATCAAAAGTTGCTTTGCAAGAGTAATGTAAATTTCCAAGTGCCAAGGAAAGCAGAAGTCCTACCTTACAGAGGGCGATCTGTTCATGAGACGACCCAGTGCTGCTGGTAGCTTATGTTTATCATTACGCGTTCACATTCTAGGGAAATTCCACTTTCAAACTTTGCTGCTGTGTGGATGCTTTCTTCTATAGGAAGAATTTTGAACTATAAAATTTGAGAAGCTTTAGCGTCTGTGGAAACTTGAGAGCATTGCCTTTTTTTTTTCCCCTCTCTCTATTGAATGTAAAGTGTTTTAACAAAAGCGGTGTAGCCACAGTACATAGTAAATGTCCAAATTTGCCCATAGTATATCTCAAAAGAATTTAGACTTCTAACTTTTTAAACCTCAGAACATCATTGAAGATGGATTGCAGCAAATCAATAGACTGTGTTGCAGGAAGATTTAATGAAGAAATTATTATAAATGGTGAGGCTGCTTCAGGTCATAGTTTAAGAGTATATCTGGGGGAAAGTTTGCAAACAGAACCAAACCAAAGTGGTTTAGATAGGATGCTAAGTTTTACCTTTGTGATTGCTAATTTAGTGTTTATGAAAGATTAAAAGGAGTTAATATTTGTGAAATATTGGGCCAAAATGAGCACTGTGTACTTTTTTAAAAAGTGAGTTCAGATAAGCTTATAAATTATAGAAAGTTTTCACTTGCTTTCACTTCTTTCCTATTTTAAAATAGTGAAATTTACAAAAGTATCATTTGGAGGGAAAAAAGGCAGTTTCTATTATATAACAAATTATTGATTTTAATGTTAATTTTTTATTTTAAAATTTGCTTGACTTCAGTTTCTACAACAATATAGAGTTAATGCTCTGAGATTCATAGATAACTTTATATTAACATTTTTATACTCTAATAGAGCTATTGATTTTGAACCATGATTCATTTCTATATATATCTTAATATCATTCAACCTTGTGTTAAGTGGCTAGACTGTATCCAGTTTAAATCAGAAATTATATTTCTAACTTCAGAAAAGAAGCTTCCATTTGAAAAATGGAGTTTGAATTTCAGTGAATATCCTAATTTAGAATTCAGTTCCATTCTTTGCTATTATTAAAGTCTGCAGACATTGAAGGTGTTCTAATAAAGTTAATAGAGATCTTAGCTTTTAATATAGTCAAGGTTGTGATTTTAAATGACAGCTTTGCTAAAATAATTGGGATTGAATGTAATGCTTTAGGTGCTATAGAAATCTGGATGAAATTATATTATTCATATACTGTCTTATTTAGTTATATTCATTCAACTGTGTTTTAAAAGTGAGAGACATCATATCAACCAGTGTTTGTTGAGTGCATCTCATGTGCGTAGTATTAGAAAAGTAAAATAAAAAGCTGTACTAATGCGAAGTATCCTGTTAGTTTGGAGGTAGATTAGGGACTCTGCTGTCTATGAAGAATAAATTTCACAGGTCTATGTCATAGGTCTGTACAGAAAATTGGTATAGACGTAAAACGTATATTTTAAGCTCCGTTTTAAAAATGTGATACTTTCTGTTTAAATCATTAACTTAAATGAAACCTACTTCATTTTGCATTAGTCAAGTTGTATTTATTTAATCCAGTAGTGAAATTAATTTGCAGTTGCTGGCATAGTACCTTCACAGGTTTCTGTGACTCATTTCTCATTCAAGACACCAGCATCATTTTTTTCTCTGCTGCTGAAACTGTTTTGACTATGGGCACATTTTCATGGTAGATTAAATCTATATTTATTAATAACAAATATTCTCTGATAGTATTTGGAAGCCAGGTGATGTCTCACCTTATATAAATAACTAGAACTAATCAACCTAAAACCAACACGTAAGTCTCTAAGTTCATGGACTTCCAAGCTATCAAATATGCCTCATTTTGGTATATTAATTTAGTATTTCTCATATTTTTTTAGTTTAACTCTTATTCTGCTCATTATGATCCCTAGACAATGTATTGCATTTATAAGAATGTATCTTTAATTTAATTTCAAGTAACCATTGAGAAAATGGATTTTTAAATGACTTTAAAGTCCAGGTTACATCACATAAACATTATTGCTAATAATAACTAACAAAGACTAAATGGTATTGGAATTTAGGTTTAAAACTTCACAAAACACTTAAAGCTATTTCTTAATGTTTTCCGCCTTGAGAAGAAATGATAACTCTATGATCTATATGTCTTGTTCAGTACTTACCACGTGAATAGCTTATTTTACCCTCACCCCAACCCGCTCTTAGAAACAAAATATGTTCTCCTAGTTTAAATGTGTTACGATGATAAAATGTTTATGTGATGTAACCTGGANGCCTTGAGAAGAAATGATAACTCTGTGATCTATATGTCTTGTTCAGTACTTACCACGTGAATAGCTTATTTTACCCTCACCCCAACCCGCTCTACAAAATATGTTCTCCTAGTTTAAATGTGTTATGATGACAAAATGTTTATGTGATGTAACCTCGACCTTAAAGTCATTTAAAAATCAATTTTCTCCATGGTTACTTGGAGTTAAATTGTGGAATAATGCTTCTCNCCCTTGAGAAGAAATGATAACTCTATGATCTATATGTCTTGTTCAGTACTTACCACGTGAATAGCTTATTTTACCCTCACCCCAACCCGCTCTTAGAAACAAAATATGTTCTCCTAGTTTAAATGTGTTACGATGATAAAATGTTTATGTGATGTAACCTGGACCTTAAAGTCATTTAAAAATCAATTTTCTCCATGGTTACTTGGAGTTAAATTGTGGAATAATGCTTCTCATTGTTCCAGCGAAGACCATAATATCCAGATTTATAAGGTAATCCTGTAGGCAGTGTACTTTGACTTTGATATGTTTTTCATTGCAGTGACCTGCATGTCTACCTTTCCATTAAATGTTTAGGAAAATTAATTGAAGAGTTTTTCAGGAAAGTGAAAGGAACTCTTCATCCTGTAATCAGCTGTAAGAAAGTAGAAACATGTATGCAAGACCTAAATTTTTCTTATCACACTCTGAACTTAACAACTTTCCAGCTCAAGATACTTTGTAGTCTTATACAGTGGGCTGTATCCAGCTTTCTGTCATTAGAAGGACTGGATAAAAAGAATTGCAAAGTTGCTCTTAGAAAGAAACGTGAGTCTGAAATTGCATTGAAATAAAAAAACCCAAAGCCAAACGATTGCTTTAAAAATAAATCAGAGGATATTATATGGTCTTTGTTCTTGACTGTTTTTTGAAGTGTTTGTGCCTTGATTACATTCACTTATCTGTTGGGCACATTTTCACATGGAACCTTCCAGTACCTGACTGACAGGCTACTTTTCTACAGTAATGCTTGGAAATTACGTTCTTTTGCAGGGTGCGGGGGGGATTTTTCAACCATTTCCAGAGTTTCTGACTGAATCTGTCATCTGGCCACACTTAATTTGTCCTTCTAGGCCCAGGAACTGACAGGGTATAGGCTCCCTGCTCCCCACCAGGGGGCAGCACCAGATCCTGTCTTTCATTGGGTGCAGCCTGGCTCCTTCAGTAACCTCAGTGGTCCCCACCCTCCTTCCTCATAGAGCACTGAAACTTGTTTTGGTATTTTGTTACATTTTTGAAGGCTTAGTAAGTGTCCAATAAATGGTAGCTGTCGGTCACTGAGCTATGATGGATATTACATCTCAATCTATTTGATGGTTCTGTGTACCCAAATCTTTATCTTCAGTGATGATTTGGGCTATTTCTGATACCTTGTGTTTATTATCACTCGAAAATTTTTAAGAGGGGAACAAAACCTAGCAATTATTAGGTCAATTATACTTCAAAAACAAACTCACAGAAAAAGAGATCAGATTTGTGGTTACCAGGGGCAGGAGATGGGGGAGGGGGGATTGAATGAAGACGGTCAAAAGATACAAACTTCCAGTTTTAAAATAATTAAGTACTAGGGATGCCATGACCAATATGATAACTATACCTATAAATAACACTGCTGTTTGTTATACATGAAAGCTGTTAAGAATTAATCTGAAGAGTTCTCTCACAAGATTTTTCTTTTTTTTCTATTTTGTCAAGTTTGTGTCTAGATGAGATGATGGATATTCACTAAACTTACTGGGATAATCATTTCATGATGTATGTAGGTCAACTCACTATGCAGTGCACCTTAAACGTATACAGTGCTGAATGTCTACCATATCTCAGTAAAACTAGAAGGAGAAAAAGAAACCCCTACAATTACTGAGCACTGTGCTGGGTCAGGCGTGCAAAACAGGTACTTCTCCTAGGCTGCTGCCCGAGCTGGGGAGGAAAGAGGCAAGGTAACCGGAGAGTATAAAAACAATAGGGACAGAACTTTTAATACTTTGCTGTTGAGTAAACAGAGCCTTGGAAAGATTAAATCCTAGTAGAACAAAGATTCCCTTCAGATAGATTCCAAATTACATGCTGTATCAATTGTATTAAACAGCCTTGCCATGAAAACAACAAGAAGATCTGTTGGGAGTGACCACAGCAACAGTGCGAAATGTTGAGACTGATGTCAGTGATGTAACTGCTGTGGCACAGTGACAGGAGAATTTATGGCTGGACGTCCATAAAACTTGCATGGGGAAGTGAGGTTAACGTTGAGACATTTTGAGCGATCCCATGAAACCCGTAACATATATGTATTTACATGCACGTATGATAACATATAACCTGTATTATATTTATGAGAAATATATGAATAAATGTACTGTTCAATTTTTTGTGTGATGAGGACTACTAATTAAGATCTACTCTCTTAGCAACTTGCAAAGTTAATATAGTTACTATTAAGTACATTTAATTTTTAAAACCTATCAATATTTTAGCTTAAGACAACTATGAATCCTATTTTATTAATTTTTATTTGCCTTAAAAATTTACAGGATCTCTGCCCTCTGCAGTTTCTGCAAAATGCTTAAATTTTTCTTTTGTTTTGGTACAGAAGATAGGCAGATAAAGAAATGCCCTTGCCCGCAGCTACGACTTTTATGATTTGGAACTGTTATTTCACATGGTTTGCTTCCTTTTCTGGTTATAACATGCATAGCAACCCAGATGGCTTGTATATGAATAATTTGAGTTATGCTTTTTTAAATCATTTAGGATAGCCTAGGAGTTTTCTGATACCCAGGACCACATGTTTATTGCTGCGTGTGTTAACTTCACGCTTGTGCTTATGTGTGCTGTTAGCTTTTCCACATGTCTTAACCTCTGCCTTCCTTTTATGTATGGGACAAGTTTCTTAGACTGAATGTAACTCTCTTAAGGCTCTGTTGTGAACCTTTAATCCCAGCCTGCCTCCTGTTTTATTTATTCATTTATTTTCCTGTTGTTGCTGTTCCCAGTGATTGTACCTGAAAATTTGCAGAATGAAGGTAGTCAGGCTGGAACCTTGTCTTGCTCTGTATGAGCTCTTCGGCCTTAGGCAGCTTCCTTCACCTAGTTTGCTCATCTGTGAAATGGATTATCATACCTACCTCATAGGTGTGTTGAAGTGTTTAAATGAGATAGGATAGAACTTATTTACATAAGAAGTACTTGTTACCATTGTTATGGTTAACGTATTTTGGAAAGAAAATTTTCATACTTACACAAAGACATATTCAGAAGTAAGTTCAAATACCACGTACTGGAGGGTCTTCTGGAAGAAATATCTCAAAGCATCTGAGTATTTATGTGAAAGCACATCCCACAAGCACGGTGTATGTCAGTGTTAACTACCTGATAACATTAGGGTTTGCTTTCAATCCTTTTCGCTGGATCCAACGTGAAACTTTGGATCAGGAATAGCTGGAGGAAAGTTTCTCTTGGCACCTGCCTGGACTCTCTTCGTTGCCCCTGGTTCCCTGTTCCACTGTGATCTGCTTTGGAACCTCACCATCCCATCTGTCATTGTTCCGCGTCAGTTGAGCCAGTCCACATACAGGCTCTCCAGGAAGAGAGACCAGAAACTGGTACTTCTCATCTTAGCCCCAGTGATGGAAACGACCTGTAATCCTCTCAACAGCCCCGTGAGTTAGGTAATTATTCATTCCTAATATTATGTGGATGACTATTTTGGAATCAAAAAATCATTACAGTTTGAAAAGTATGAGTGTACTTATGGAAAAGAAGAATATGATGAATCTAGAGTGTCTTGAAATTCAGAGCTTATGGTTGCTATAGTTATGATGTCATAATGTTTTTAATGAAGAGAGATATACTTTGTGTGGGATTAATCTGGCCCATTGATCTACAAATCTGCCAGTGAGTTTCAAATATTCTTCTTCTGTGTATGTGTGTCGAGCTTCAATATGGAAAATAAACTGAGCTTGAAAAAGGATGCTTATTTTGATCGTTGACCAGAAAAACGTAGAGTCACATATAAATCATTTGTATGTGAACCAGTTCAGTGGGAAGTAACTGTATAGCAGCTTAGCCCAAACATCTTATTTCCAGTTGCTTTAAAAGGAAATTTTAACACAAGTCCGTAGAAGAGATTTGCTTCTTTAATGTACTTTAGTTAGCAAAGTTTTAAAATTTCATACTATTTTCATCAGTTAAGATATATCTTTATAAAGGTGGCACTAGTGGTAAAGAATCCTCTTGCCAGTAAAGGAGAATGAGAGACTTGGATTTGATCCCTGGATTGGGAAGATACTGTGGAACAGGGCATGGCAACCTACTCCAGTATTCTTGCCTGGAGACTCCCATGGACAGAGGGAGGAGCCTGGTGGGCTACAGTCCATGGGGTCACAAAGACTTGGACACGACTGAAGTGATTTAACATGCACACACACACACACACACACACACCCCTTTACAAAACGGAATCATATATTTTTGAATTATCTTCTGTGATTTTTTATAATATATCTTACATATTTATATATAGTACTTTATAATCATTTAATTCCACATACCTAACACTAATTGTTTCCAGATTAAGAAAGTGCTATGTGTAAAATCACAAATTTGTGTAACATAAAATGGGCACTTTTATTCTCATAAAATGATTCTTCTTTTTACTCTTTTGTATCAGTGCCAGTTAATTACAAAAGTAATCACTCAGTTGCTAAATTGCGTCCGACTCTTTGCAACCCTGTGGACTGTAGCCTGCCAGGCACCTCTGTCCATGGGATTTCTTAGTCAAGAATACTGGAGTGGATTCCCATTCCCTTCTCCAGGGGATCTTCCTGACCCAGGGATCAAACCTGTGTCTCCTGCATGGCATGTGGATTCTTTACCACTGTGCCCCCTGGAAAGCCCACAAAAGTAATGCTGTGTCATGAAAGCTTCAGCAGTACGTATAACGTACACGTGGAGTCTGCTGTCCCTCCTTGTCACTCCTAACCTCCAAGGGTGACCACTGTTGTCAGTTCAAGGGTGACCTCACAAACCTTTTTCTGTGCCCCTGAAAACATGTAGATGTATTCCTATAGAGTGATTCTTACATTCCTGCAGAATTAGAAGCGTTATTTGAAAAAGAAAAGTTTGGTAATATTGGTCTTTCTGCTAAAAGGAGTGGTTTTCACAAACACTGGAGCATCATTTTATCATAAACCGGCTTTCCAGAGAACTAGTTTGAAAGAATAATATTTTATAACAGGTGTAAACTCAGGGGCATTTAAGTGAAATGCTTTGCCTTGGCTTTTCTGTATTTTGCAGTACCCATGGATAGTTTGTTTAAGAAGAATGGAGTATTCAGGGGAGGCAGAAAAACAGCTCATGTCAACCAAAGTAATAAACTGAGTTAATCCCAAGTTGACAATTAAATGCCTTTAAAATTACTTATTTCAGTCAAGAAGCAGTCTACCCAGTCTGCCATCTCTTTTGAGCTTATTAGTAGTGGAATTTCTTAGGTGACTCTTCAAACCCTATGTCTGCAACGTTCTCAAGTTATTGATGAAGATTTTCTGTTGGAAAAGCCAACACGATTTGTTGTTTGATGCTCTTTTTTTAAAATTTATTTTTATTTTTTTAACACCAAAAACATTTTGTATTGGGGTATAGCCGATTAACAAGTTGGGACACTTTGGGGTGAACAGTGAAGGGACTCAGCCATACATATACATGTATCCATTCTCCGCAGACTCCCTCCCATCTAGGCAGGCACATAACATTGAGCAGAGTTCCATGTGCTGCGCAATAGGGCTGTGTTCCTTCTCTATTTTAAGTATACCAGTGTGTACATAACCTTCCAAAGTCCTTAAGTATCCTTTTCTTCCTGGCAACCATGAGTTCATTTTCTGTCTGTGAATCTCTTTCTGTTTTGTAAGTTCATTTGTATCCCTTCTTTTTAGATTCCACATATAAGCAGTGTCATATGATGGTGTTTGATGCTTTAAGTTGCAGTGGTTTCGGGGTACAGGGAGAGTGTAAGGGGGCTGACTCTTTCTGCCTGGATGCCCTTGTCACTGGAAGAAATATATACAGAAGATAGGGGCAGCACATCAGCATGTCTTCATTCAAAGCTTTCTGCTCAAATGAAAATGTAAAAATACAGTTAGTGAAATAGAAGAAAATGTGGACCTTTTCAAAGCATTTTTGATACAAACCAGTGTAAAAAGTGGATACATAAAAACCAAAGGTTTGATTTCCAAAGCTGTGAATGGTAATTTCATTTTCCTAAGAATAGTCTAATCATGTATCTCTTTTTAGTTTTTTTTAACTCTCTAAAAATTGTATTTTTAAGTTTGAATTTGTCACTTGAATAATTGTTTTTTCTTGAAGATAACTTTCTACAGGTTTCCTGTGATTGAGATCTTACATTTTTTTAAGTTAATTAATTTACTTTTTTGTTGATGTGCACTATGGTCCATAGGGTTGCAAAGAGTTGGACATGACTGAAGCAACTTGGCACACACACATACTTATGAAAGTAACACATTTATGGTATATAAAATTTGAAAAATGCAAGAAACAAGAGAGACATATACCATCATTCATTTCAAGCTGCAGAGTTTACTGTGAGCATTTGTCATGATTTCGTCATACATTACATTTATATTTGTAGACTGGCCCGTTAGGTATAATCACATTTTTGTCTTAAGCAACAGATATGTATGTATGCATAAAATGCACACACATATATGAAAACATACCTTCAGCAAAACTTGGATAAGGCTAAACATACTGTGTGTTACCTCCCTTTTTCACCTGTTTTTTTTTTTTTTCGCATTATAATATACATAACTATTTTAATGCCATTGTATTTGGAAGTGAAATGTTTCATTGCTGTGAATGAGAAGTTCTTGAAGTCAACCATCTGGATTCTTCTCTGCAGGAAGAATGTTTCCTGAACCTGGAAGCTCCTATATCAAGGGTGTGTGGGTACGACACACCGTTCCCTCACATTTTTGAGCCATTCTACATCCCAGACAAGTGGAAGTGCTATGACGCCCTTCGAAAAATGATCAACTACTGACCCCGGGTAAGTCTGCCCTGTGTTTTAAGAAAGCTAGTGAGCGCCCCTGACATTACTGTCCGGTTGACCAAGAAACAGCTGTCATCAGCGTGTTGTCTTTTCATAAATGGAAACTTCCAGAACAAAGTATGGATTTCAGAAAAAAAAAATTTAAATTATGTTTAATAGAAACATATCGAGTGTATGCATTATCTGATTTCTAGAAAACAGATATATTCATATGTTACTATTGAATAATTATGGGATGAACATGCCATCTGCCATGACTCTAAATACACCTTACCTCGTTTTTTCCGCCTTTTACCATTATTTCTGCTATTTTTATCAGCAATTTAAACCATTTGTGAATAGAGGTAATTTGTGTTATATAAAGATAACTTTAAGCACCATTCATTTGGACCCCAGCTGTTTAAACTATATGGTGTGATCCATCACATTCTGAAATTTGCCTTTATATTATCTTGAAAGATAGGTTTGTTGAGCAGGAAACCTATTTTATTATGTATAAGGGAAACTGTAACATTAAAAAAAAAAAGAGAGAGAGAGAGAAAAATCCAGTACCACTACCGTTTCCAGAACCTTTCTTGGCTAGTGAATGTTTTAAAATGGGGGATAATGCATGATATTTATTCATTGTGATTTTCTAGGTCATGCTTTTCTGTCCCTCCAGCAGTGTTATTCTAGCAAAAAATGAAAAACCATTAAGTTAGTTTTCAGGGTTTTAATATAGAAGGTGCTATCAATGATACACTGATTTATTTGATCTCTAGCATTTGGGAAATGTTCCAAATGTGTAGCTAGGGATTAAATGCTTTACATTTTAATATCTAGGTTGTCCAAATAATAATAATATTAATACATTTTGAAGAGCCATCATCTTTGAAAGGAGAGGTGAGGATGGGCTTCACATAATAAAGCTCATATGTTTTAAGATTAGAAAAGACTATGATTCTTAAACTCTGTGTGTGGGTAGCAAATGAGCTCACCATTTGAGGTGAGAGAAAGAGACGCCTTTACATTTAGGCATATAAAGAACATAATGCCTTCTCTGCCACTGGGATCCCCACCATTTTTTGTAGTTCTGTTCTGAGGATCCTGGAGAAGGGAGTGGCTACCCGCTCTAGTATTCTTGCCTGGAGAATCCCATGGACAGAGGAGCCCGGCGGGCTACAGTTCATGGGGTCACAAAGAGTCGGACACGACTAAGCAACTAACACCTTCTGAGGATACTGTCATAGGTGTTAGCAGGCGAGTAGTTTCCATGCCGCGGAGTTCTCTCTGACATGCAGAGGTAGATGGTAGACGCTATAGTTCTGATGTCCTCTTAACGTCTGTGAGCGCGCTCGGCGTCAGCAGTCTCGCTCAGGTCTGGCTGGAGGACTTCCTCATTTTTGTGTGCGTCTTATTCCTTCTGTGGACCATCCATTATGGACAGTCCAGGTAATAATGTGCAGCTCTGTGCCTTGTTGGTATTTTTAAAGTAATATTTAGGTGCTGATTTCTTTTTAAACCTAAAAAAGAAAGTTTAGACCTTTCATGAAATTATAAGACTGCTCTTCTATGCTAAAAATTAAAATTGGCCTTAAAGAAAGTAGTCATGTAATTGAGAAAATCTGTGTTTAATTCACAGTGGCCTGAATATCTATAATTGTTATTGATTTCTTTTGCAGAAAAACTGGAAGATTATGACTAGATATGGAAATATTTTTTCTGAATTTTTTATATTCCTTCTTCTCAAAAATAGAGTTTTTATGAAATGAACCGACTTGGATATTGGCTGAAAAATCATGAATTAATTATTGTATTCGCGCATATGAATTGATCAGTTCCATTGAGTGTTTCAGATTCATTTTAAAAAACAGTCCCCATAGTAGGCTTATAAATTTCATTCAATTATGTCTGTAAATACTGGATGTAGGGCACTATTGAATAAAGCAAAAATCAGATTGTCTTCAGTGTGTGTCTTTTTTTCCATTTAGTTAAAAAAACTTTCGTGGAAGAGTAAAAGAGTCCTAGTAACTTGTTAATTAAATCTGAATGAAAGTGAAATGCTCAGAAATGTTGATTTTTCAACTTTACTGTATTTGGTTTCGTTCTTTCTGGCTAAGGTGGTTGTATGTTGGCAAAACTTCTGGAATGTTTTTCCCTTTCTCCAACAAGGTGGTGTAGTAAGGGGAACTCACTCTTTCTCCTGCATGTAGCGAGGCAGGATCGTCCTTGCTGCCTCGCTGCCTTTTTCGGGAGATGGACATCCTCAGCCTGATTTTTGTTACAAAATCACCAAGCTTTTGTTTTCTTTTGGTTTTGGCCCTGATGTTGCAAAGCAAATATTTTTTTCCACGTCCTTTTTATTGTGATGCAGCTAAAAAGAAAAACAACGTTAACAGCTACGAAAGGAGAAAGCCTCCTTGCTGAGGGCTTCCTCAGGGCCCCTTGTTTCCGTCTGTATCTTTCCTGCCCTTCACCATAGTTCAGAGGGGCCTCACAGCAGCATCAGGGACCCCTTGGCAGAGCCCTCACCCCCAGCCCTGTCCCTGAAGGGCTGCCTTCCCTCCCATGTACCCCAGAAGAGCTGCTCCTCACCAGTTCCAGCGGAAAGGTCCCTGCCTTCCTCCTCCAAAAAGCAGAGAAATAACATAATGTTTTCCCTACTCTATGAACACTGGGAAAAAATGGACTTTTTTTTTTATGATTGCAAATGTATATGTTACTTTAAAACTGCAGTGTAAAAGTTGTGTTCTGTTTATTTTTATCAAATATTTGGAGGAGGATATGGAAAGTGACATTTGCAGACTGCCAGAAACTTGGAGGAAAGTAAAGGCACGTTGGAACAGATTCTAGACAGCAGGGGCTAAAATAAAGAAGCAAAGCATTTGTTCAAGGTGAAAATAAAGCCCTGTCCTTGGTTTAAGAGTAGAAATACCTGTACAGTGTAAGACAGGAGAAGATGTGCTAGTCAGTGAGAAGTTTGGAAGATTTAGGGAATCCATTTGACTTACAGTTCAGGACATTCTGAGTTGAGGGCGCCAAAGCTCGGTATGAACTTTGGCTTTGTCCTTCCCTCTCCACTGAGTCTCCGAGCTCCTTTGCAGGGAGCTTTGTGCTCACGTGGCCAGTCCAGCAGAACAGAGAATGTGAGCTGGTCGTCCACGTCTTGGCCGATAATGGGTTTTTTTAGAACATCTTTTAGTTGCACTTATTCTTTTCAGTTAGTTCAGTTCAGTCACTTAGTCGTGTCCGACTCTTTGCATATTATTTATGATTTCAGTTGAAGTTACTTGTTTTATTGCCATTGGTATCCTTTTTAATACTATTTTTAAAATTCATTTGTTATTGTAAGAATTTTCCCTTAGCTGTTTTAAAATTATTTTCTTTGACTTTCTTCCCTCCTCCAGTTAGCCCTGCAGTGCCCACCAGTTTATGACCCCTTCCCTCCAAAATAAACAGCTTACAGTTCATGTTAAGCTCAGTCTGTGGCAGGTGGCATCCTCATAATTGTCTGAAATACACTTTTTTTAAACATGAAACAAACTGTTCCATATTGTGAAAATAAGAAAATAGAAATGGGAAGACACTAAAAAGATGTTAGAGGAATTCCAAACTCCGCACTACTCCCAGCTTCAGGATCAAGTCTGCTCCATGTGACAACATGCATGTACAGTCAATGTAATCTTCTATAGTTCCAATTACCCAGTTCCTTCAGGGTTTCCCTGGTGACCCAGTGGTAAAAGAACCTGCCTGCAATGCAAGAGACCTGGGTTTGATCCCTGGGTCAGGAAGATCCCCTGGAGAAGGAAATGGCTACGTAGTGTTCTTGCCTGGAGAATCCCCATGGAGAGAGGAGCCTGGTAGGCTACCATCCATGGGGTCACAGAGTTGGACACGACTGAGCAACTAACACTTTAGGGAAAAAAATACCACCTTTATGTTCTATTCGATCGTTGATGTCATCCAAGCTAAATAAACATTAGGGGGAGAAAATGACGCATAGGAGCAAGACAGTGACCTCATTTCAGTGCCTAAAATTTAATTCACGGAAGCTAAAATCTCTTGTGGGATCCTGCAAAGATGTCCCTCGGGGCATCCACACTCAGTCTGGTGAAGCCTCCTTCCCGACAGCCTGCCCCTGTTGGGCTCATGTGGCTTCTGGCTGCTTGGCCTCCCCGCCCCCACTTCTAGTAACAGCACTGCTGTTTGTTTAGAGAATTCCCTCTCCCAACACATGTGGCTCTGGCTGCCAGTCCCAGGGCATCCAGGCCAGCCACAGATATGGCCCTGGCCCAGGCTCGCTGGGCACCACAGATCAAAGTCTGGTTACTCATGCAAAAGCACAGCTTAATGAGTCTCAGCCTAACTTTGTCAACGAAGCAAAATTCTAAATTCTCCCACTTTAACCTGTTCCTTGTCCACTAGGGATAGAATCAGTATGTGTACACTCAGGTAGGCACACAGCCTGCCTTAGCAGAGATGCTTGGCTGATGGAGTGAGAAACATGACCTCAAAGCACCAAATTGGAATTTCTAGAGAAACGTGACGTTTGGAGACTCTGATATGTTTTCTTAGGCCATTGAATTTGGAAAGTAATAGGAAACATTCATATTGGGGCAAAAATTTGGAAACCCTGACACCTGATGTGAAAGTAAAAGCCGCTCAGTTGTGTCCAACTCTTTGTGACCAAATAGACTATACGGTCCATGGAATTCTCTAGCCCAGAATACTGGGGTGGGTAGCCATTCCCTTCTCCAGGGGATCTTCCCAACCCAGCAATCGAACCCAGGTCTCCCACATTGCAGACAGATTCTTTTACCAGTTGAGCCACAAGGGAAGACACCTGATATCTCCCTGAATGCGGTAATTAAAGATATTTGCCAGGATAATGAGGAACAAAATTAGGAAAAGAATGAGGAAGTCATAGGTGGAAAAGAGTAGAAGTGAAAATGGAAACAAGCTAGTTGAAAAGATATAAATCAATAATTGTCATAAGTGCACCATTTTTTTTTTTNATGTGCTCTGCATATAAGTTAAATAAGTAGGGTGACAATATACAGCCTTGACATACTCCTTTTCCTATTTGGAACCAGTCTGTTGTTCCATGTCCAGTTCTAACTGTTGCTTCCTGACCTGCATACAGATTTCTCAACAGGCAGGTCAGATGGTCTGGTATTCCCATCTTTTTAAGAATTTTCCACAGTTTGTTGTGATCCACACAGTCAGAGCCTTTGGCACAGTCAAACCAAAGCCTTTGGTTATTTATTTACTGTATCATTACTTAGACTGTACTCTGTGTGCTAGGATGTCTGTGAAAAATGGTGATTAATTGCAAGGACAGGAATGACTGAAACAGGAAGCCTGCCTGGGCTCTGAAACAGCACTAGGAAACTGACTTCCTGTTTCTTCTTTGTGGTGGTCAGCTTAACTCTTCCTTTCATGCTCTCTTATTTCCTCTCTTACCTTCAGTCCTTTAAATCAGGGGAACCTGATTTCATTTCTTCTCAAACTGAAATCTTGAGTGCCCCCCCCATTCTTCAGTTTCCTATAGCCAGGATTGAAGTGGTTTTATAGAAAGTACATCAGTGCTTTCCTCCAAAAGGAGTTATAAGAGGTCAGGGTACGTGATAGGCGTGATAGTGCTTAATGAGTTCCCTGTGTAATCTAAGGTTGATATCATTGATTTTTCAGTCCTTCAACCAGCCAGTAAGCCTCCCATAGTCCCTCTCCTGGGGCTGGACTAGCACAGGCTTGCTATTGTGAATTCTCTGGGGATAAGGACAATGGAAGGCTTTCATAGGACCTGCCAAATCTTGTATGGTGGGGACATGATCTCTTGGGATGCTCTTCTAGAGGACAAAAACTTTAGTAGACTCTGCAACCCAAAGGTGGAGCTAGTGGTAAAGAACCCGCCTGCAGAGGCAGGAAACATAAAAGAAGTGGGTTCCATCCCTGAGTGGGGAAGATCCCCAGAAGGAGGGCAAGGCAACCCATTCCAGTATTCTTGCCTGGAGAATCCCATGGACAGAGGAATCTGGCAGGCTGCAGTCAATGGGGTCACAAAGAGTTGGACACGACTGAAGGGACTTAGCATGAACGTACAGTGGGAGAGAGCAGGTAGACAGGCTCATGGGCGAAACTTGATGTGAAAAATAAGGAGATCAAGTTGGCCTCACAGTGTTAAATGGCACTTTTCTAAAAAAAAAAAAAGCCTGAAACTTTCCAAAATTGCAGTCTGCTTTAATTTTAAACATAATAAATGTTGTTAACTTTCTCACTTGAAAACGAAAGTTGCATTAACAAAGACGTGCCTTTAGATGTAAGTTTAAATAAAGCACCTCTAAAGAAGACTACAATTCTATGTAATTTTACATAATGAACTGTAGCTATTTTGTCATACTACAATTTTCCGCTTTGCTCCTTGTGTCTACAATTTTGATGCTCGTCATGGATTTGGATGGTTTATTTCAGTGCAAGCCTACCCACATTTGTAGGGTGCAGATGGCAATTACCCTCTACCCCAAACCAGACAAGATGCCCCAGGTTTTCAGTTTGATGACACTTGGAAAATTTTTAGCAAAGAAAATAATGACTGCTCTTCAAATCTGAGCACAAACATGAAGGCAAATGTCATTTCAAAAGGTTACTTTTATTTCAGCCTCTATTCTGCCTTTCCCACTTCTCTGGCTTTTCACTGCTGAGACGTGATTGAGCATATTGACATGAGCCTTTCTCAAAAGGCTGAGACTACGATACCATGTCAAGGGCTAATATGGTTTTGATTACCAGAAATTATGTTTTCAAGAGCCTATCTTCGGGAAACATTTATTTTCTTGTCTCTTCAAATAAAAGCTCATGCAGAATGTGAAATTCTGAAGTCTTCAGAGTCTTGGATGCAATTTTTTTTCTCATTTTCTTTCCATCACACATGAAAATTAATATTTTGAATTTTCTATGCTTTGGGTGTAGAATATTGTTCATGGACTAATCTCCTTGAAGTTAGAAAAGCTGACCTCATTCTCTGAATGTTGTTGTACAAACTGTATTATTGCAAGCCTAGCATGGGGCTGTGGCCAAGGAGATTGCAAAAGAAATGTAGGATCAAGTCCATGCCTTCCAGAACATATAATCCAGAGTAGCAGAAGGAATACAGCATTCTCTTATTAAAGTTTTCTTTTAAGAAGACTGTATGTGTGTGTGTGTGTGTGTGTGTGTATAACCACTTTGATGTACACCTAAAACTAACACAACATTGTAAATCCACTCTACTTCAATGAAATTTTTTAAAAGTTCCATCTGAAAATAAAAAATCTGATAACATTTAATTAAGTAAAAATTATTTCCTTCTAAAATAAATAAACTTGACTTTCTAAAACTCTGAGGAGGTCTGTAGGGTAAGAGAGTTAGAAAAGGTGAGGTTCCAGAAAAAGAAGGAGACCGGCGCTTTACAGGAACAGATCACCTTTAATGAGGCGAGAGGGGGCAACGGCCAGATTAGTGGGCTGCTGTGCTGAGTCAAGAAGAGAGTAGGTATATGAAGAAAACATATATATGCAGAGATGCTTCCCTTTGAGGGGGTCTGTTTTTCCTCATGATTATTTTTGATTAGTTAGCTTTCAACAACTGAGGTAAGGAATTCCTGAGACCGGCCGGAGACTGGGATTGGCTGGGAGCTGAACAGGCTCAGTCTTAATGTCCATTCCTTTCTTCAGGGGAGAAAGCTCTTGGTTCTCTATAGAATGGTGGGGAGGACCTGGAGGGGAGTTTTAACTCCAGGCTATTTTGAGCCGTGTAGCTTTCCTTCAAGGTCTGCATGAAAATACTGAGATAATATGGCAAAAATTTTGTAGGTGGTTGACATTTGGGGGGCCTGGTGCTTGATAGATGTGACTTCACGGAGAGCACTGGGGCTACTTTTGGGAACTCCAGTATGGCTGTTGGTTCTACCATTGACACACATTGGAGGCAGTGAGATGAGAGTTACAGAGAATTCATGAATACACCCAACCTTCCGTATGCTGTTTGGAATGACTAAAAGCTGTACAACAGTGATGTTATGCACCTTTTTAAGTCTGACTGTATATGAGTCATGTGCACTTGGATTTAGAAAGTGTCGATCACTGACATATTCTTTTTATTTATTTATTTATTTTTTGCTGTGAACTCAAACTGCAATAACCCAAACCTGAAACTAACAGGACCAACTGAAGAAAGAAAGAACAAATAGCTAGCATCCTCAAGACACACTGCAACTAACTAGGGGTCTGAAATAGACTGCTGGCTTGCAAAGATGCACAGATAATTGAACTGGGCATTACTGTTGGATCTGAAATGGATATTTGACGGATAGGGGGACAAAGGAGCTCCAGGTCCCGTCTATCTTGATGTGGGGTGGGGAGGTCCTGAGGCATGAAGTGGTGAAAGCAGGACATTTCTGCTCTCTGATAGTTCAAACTGATTTTCAGATGAATATTATTCTTCAAGAAGTAGAATCTCTGTGTTTCAAAAGTAAGTAGAACCTTTTTCCCTTCCCCCGCTTTTCCCCCTCAAGCCTCTTTGTTACAGCCACTGACACCACAATAGGTAAAGCCCATCATTTGTCAGGAGCCTCAAACTCGGTGGCTCTCAACTGAGATTAAAACCCAAACTTGTTCACTCTGTGAAAACAGACGTGATAACAGGACCAAGAGCTGGCAATTCAGAGAAAGACAGATTGGTTCCTACTGTGGCTTTCCCTGTATAATCAGTGAACCTGTTGAAAGCAAAGTCAGGGCCAGGAATTCGTTCTGAATGGGAAGCTATAATACGACACCCTTGGAAATATTTGAAAAGCAAATGATCTCACTACAGCTCGTATTGGTCCTTCAGGTGTAATCATTCAAAGATGCCTGTGGTATGTGCAGTTTGTGTTTTTATTAGTACAGAGTGTGTTTCAGTTTTCTGCAAGCCGATTTTGGTCTCGAGGCCAATGCCATAAACTTGAACCTGGAATAATCAAAGCAGGAATTTCCCTGTTGTTTGGCCTTGAGCTCTACTCCTTAGCTGTTAATGAGGTAGAAGTTGTAGGGCCAGTCCCATGTGGGCTGCTTGGCTTTATGTTGAAGGAAGCATCTTTCAAAGGCATAGATTGAATTCTCATCTCTAGGCAAACATCAGGCCGATTCCTGTTGTGGGATACAATTTACTCCTGAGGAAGACTATGGATGTTGAGTTTACTGTAGCCCATACTTACCATTGGACTGCTGCTGCTGCTGCTAAGTTGCTTCAATTGTGTCTGACCCTGTGCAACCTCATGGATGGCAGCCCACCAGGCTCCTCTCTCCCTGGGATTCTCCAGGCAAGAGTACTGGAGTGGGTTGCCATTTCCTTCTCCACCACTGGACTAAAAGTACCAAATATGGCCTACTGTCTAGAACAGTCCATAGGCATAGACAACAGCATTTCCCTTTCATGGTGAGAGGAAAATCTAGCAAACAGAAAGAAACTGACCACGTTACCTATGTATGAAAGTCCAATTTTCACTTATAAACCAATGTCCTGTTGACCTAAAAGTGATATTTTGTTCCACATAGAATGTTTTTTGCACAATATTTTTGTTGTAGCCACGTGTTCTGGGAAACAAACTCACTCAGAAGGACAATGCAGATAGTGGAGGGCAGTTTATTACACTGGCGGGCCCAAGGCAGAGTTTCCTCTTAGCCAAGGATCCCGACCACTTTTTATGAAAACCGTATATACCCAAAGTGTATGTGCCCAAAGCCACCTCCCCAAATCCCCTGAAACTAGTCTGGACAAAGGAAGAGAAAGATATAATCAAAGATAATCTGTGATTCATATGCCTTAAGCCTAGGTAGCTAACAGTGGACAATTATCAATAGGCCTGTGGTCACACCCCAATAAGCATACTAGAATTTATGATTCTATTTGGTTACACAGATAATTAGGGTATTCTTCAGGTGATAGAGAGTCTAGGTGCAAGCCCTGGGGCTTTCCATCCAGGGGGGTCTGGTTTTCCAGTTGCTGTGTCGTTTCCGTAGATACTGGGCATATAGCTCAAAGTCCACAGTCCAGCCCAAAATGGAGTCCTGCTTTCAAGATGGAGCCTGTTCTGTTTCCTCCTTCATTTTCAGTGATGTTCTTGACTTTCAAATATCTTATTACAGTAATTTCCCATTTTATAATATATTAGTTCTAAATCTATAGAATGGAAATTATTTAAGTCAGTTTATCCATCCATCTGTTCATCCATCCAGCTTTCCCCCATCTACCTGTACATCCCGCCATCCGTTCAGCCATCCACTTCAGTCCTCTACCTATCCCCCTGTCTAGATTTCCAATACACTTCTTGAAGGTGTAGTTTATCCTTGCTGCACTCATGTTCTCTTTGCTGACTCCTTAGTGTTTTGAAACTGGCTTCCAATCCAACTACTCTCCCCATGTTGCTCTCTCCAAGATCACCAGATTAACCTCGGGCCCCAAGTCTGTTCTCAATCCCCAGCCCAGATACAGAAGGGAAGGGAGGTGGGTTTCAGAGGTGAGCAATCTTCCTTGATCTCTAGCCCTTTGCTGCCAAGAGGGCAAGCATGACGAGTCTTGTCCTACCCACTGCCAGTAAGAGAGCTGTTGCAGGGCTTGTATTTGAGCAAATGACCCAAAGCTCACGCTCTTTCTCAAACACATTTCCTTTTCCTTCCATGACTGATGATAATGATTCCTCTTCAGCCTAATGACCATCTCAGAGTCGGCTCCANGGCAAGGAACGGATTCTTCCTCTGAGCCTCCAGAGGGGGCATAGCCTAGCCGCCACCTTGATTTTAAACTTTTGGCTTCCAGAACTCTGAGAAAATAAATTCCTGGTGTTTTCAGCCACCAAGGGTGTGGTAATCTGTTACAGAAGTAATAGGAAACTAATAAGGTGATGTTTAATGAGCAAGGGTATAATAAATAAGAATGTATTTAGAAAACAAATATGGTTACCAGAAGCGAAAAGAGGCATGGGAAGAATAAACTCAGAATTTGAGATTAATAGATGCACACATATAAAATAGATAAGCAATATGTTCCTGCTGTATAGCACAGGGAACTATATTCAATATCCTGTAATAAGCTGTAATGGAAAAGAATATGGAAAGTGTCTGAATCATTTTGTTATACACCAGAAACTAAACAAGGTTGTAAATCACCCATACTTCAATAAAAAGAAAAGAAGTGACAATGTCTATTTTTGGTTTAATGTATGAACTACAAACTGGCAAGTTATAAAATTGAGAGAGGGCTTATAAAATTCAGGTGGCTCAGTGGTAAAGAATTCGCCTGCCAGTGCAGGAGCCGCAAGAGACAGGAGTTTGATTCCTGGGTTGGGAAGATCCTTTGGAGTAGGAAATGGCAACCCAACCTGGTATTCTTGCCTGGAAAATTCCATGGACAGAGGAACCTGGTAGGCTCCACTCCATGGAGCCTCAAAGAGGCAGACAAGACTGAGCAACTGAGCNTGCAGGAGCCGCAAGAGACAGGAGTTTGATTCCTGGGTTGGGAAGATCCTTTGGAGTAGGAAATGGCAACCCAACCTGGTATTCTTGCCTGGAAAATTCCATGGACAGAGGAACCTGGTAGGCTCCACTCCATGGAGCCTCAAAGAGGCAGACAAGACTGAGCAACTGAGCACACACACATAAAATGGACAGGTTACACCCTTATTCCGCTAATATTCTCAGGACATTGCTTTATTGACCATTATTTCTTTTCAAGGGAACATAAATTTTCTTCCTGATTGTTTGTAAGATCTTTTCTTCTTCTGCCTTTCTTTTTTTTTAGGGGGGTAGTTAAAACTTTTTCAAGAGTGTGCTTCTTTTTATTGATAAACTTTCTAGAATAAAGGGAGCCTCTCAGAGGCTCCTCTGAGGTTGTTCCCTTCAGCTCAGAATATTTTGTTCTATGAGGGTTTTGTATTAGTCTGTCCAGGCTGCTGTAACAAAATACCATAGTCTGAGTGGCTTATAAATAACAGAAATTTATTTTTCACAGTTCTGGAAGCTGGGAAGTCCAAGATCTAGGTGCTGGTAGATTTGGTGTCTGGTGAAGAAAGACGTCTTTCTGATTCTATGCTTTCTTGTTCATAGATATCCATGGCATTGCTGAAACTTGGCATAATGAAAGGATCCAGAGTGTTCCCAGACCTCTTTTCAGTTCAGTTCAAGTCCCTCAGCTGTGTCTGACTCTTTGCGACCCCATGGACTGCAGCACGCCAGGCTTCCCTGTCCATCACCAGCTCCTGAAGCTTACTCAGACTCATGTCCATCGAGTCGGTGATGCCATCAACCATCTCATCCTCTGTCGTCCCCTTCTCCTCCTGCCCTCAATCTTTCCCAGCATCAGAGTCTTGTCCAATGAGTCAGTTCTTCACATCAGGTGGCCAAAGTATTGGAGTTTCAACTTCAGCATCAGTCCTTCCAATGAACACCCAGGACTGATCGCCTTTAGGATGGACTGGTTGGATCTCCTTGCAGTTCTGTTTTATAAGGGCACTAATCTCATTCCCAAAGTTAATCACTGGTTACTTCCCAGAGGCCCTTTATCTCTGATATCATGACATTGGGGATTTAGTTTCAGCATATGAAACTTGAGGGGGAAATAAACACTCAGCCCATTGCAGGCCCTGGTTATCACTTTTGTTTTGAGCCTCTCTTTATGAACACTGCGTCTTATATAGGTCCTCTTCTGTGACTTACGTCTCCGTGATTTTCCCATCATTTTCATCTGTCGTCCCTTTCCTCCACTTCTTGGATGGCTGTTTAGGTTTGTCCTCCATAATATTGCTTCCATTTTCTGCGACAGTTCCTATCTTCCTTACAGTTTCCAATATTGATTTTTATTTTCATGTTCTTAGCTCTGTTTCAATCTTGTCTAATTGCAAGTTTTCTTTTCTATCATGTTTGTTACTTATGATTTTTGGAATCTTGTTTATAGAGGTTTTGTCTTATTTTTAATTGAGGATGCTGAACATTTTCCTGAAAAAGTCTTCTGAATCCTGCAGTATATTGTTTTCAGACTTAGAATCTTCCTCTGTAAAATTCAGATGTTTTTATCATACAGTTATTTCCTTTTTCTTATTGGTGGTGGTTGTTTAGTCACTAAGTCATCTTGCGATCCCATGGACAGCCAGACTCCTCTGTCTATGGGAGTCTCCAGGCAAGAGTACTGGAGTGGGTTGCCATTTCCTTCTCCAGGGGATCTTCCTGACCCAGAAATTGAACTTGGGTTTCTTGCATTGCAGGCAGATGATTTACCAACTGAGCTATGATATTTAATATTCTAGTTAAAATGACAGATAGTCTATAACAAGTTTACCACAAAGAAAAGCAATTTTCTGCCTCACATTGGCTTAACTCTGACCATTTCATCCCCCCCGTCCAAGGACAACACTTCTGAACATCATCTTTTAGTTTCTTCTAATTACCTTCCTAGTTTAAATAGCATGCTTATATTGTTATCTCTTTACTGTTTGTCTTTATTATTATCCTAGAATATAAGGGTGGAGAAGGCAATGGCAACCCACTCCAGTACTCTTGCCTGGAAAATCCCATGGACTGCAGAGCCTGGTGGGCTGCTGTCTATGGGGTCGCACAGAGTCAGACACGGCTGAAGTGACTTAGCAGCAGCAGAAGAATATAAGAGTTACTCCTTAGTATTATCTCTCTAATACACTCCACCCTCAGTTTCCCACAAGAGCATTTTCATAGTTTTTCTATCAATCAGTATTTAATGTTTACATTATTATGATTACGTATACTTTCCTCATTACCAAGTTGTTCTTTAGTTGCTAAGTTGTGTCTGACACTTTGTTGATCCCACGGACTGTAGCCCTCCAGGCTCCTCTGTCCGTGGGCTTTTCCAGGAAAGAATACTGGAGTGGGTTGCCATTTCCTTCTCCAGGGGATCTTCCTGACCCAGGAATCAAACCTATGTCTCCAACACAGTAGACATATTCTTTTACCACTGGGCCACCAAGGAAGCCCATTAAATAGCATAAAGACAACTGTTTTGCTCTCCTTAATGCTTATTTATTATTTGATTAATTTTCATATGTGTGTGTGCTTAGTCACTCAGTCATGTCTGACTCTTTGCGACACCATGAACTGTAGCCTGCCAGACTCCTCTGTCCCTGAAATTTTCCAAGCGAGAATACTGGAGTGGATTGCCATTTCCTACTCCAATTTTCATACATAGACTTTTTCATTAATTCATACATAGACTTTTTCACTGAAGATTAATCTCCTCTTAATTTGTCAGTCTTATGTATCTCCTGGAGGTGTCCTTTCTCCTTTGATTGGGACTGTCTGCTCTCTGGACCAGCAGCACAGTTTTGAAGGCTTTGCTTCCCTATTATGTTAAATTCCCCATTACCATCATCCTCCTCCTCATCCCCTTCATCAGAATTCACTTCTTTCCTGGACTCTTGTGTGTCTCTTTCTTGGTTTCTTTCCTTGCTTCAGTAGAGCTAATTTTCTAGGAACATCTAAGAAAGGGTATAAGTGAAGTAAAGTTTTGAGAATTTGAAGGTCTAAACAAATTGTGGTGTTGTTATTCTACCATCACACTTTTTGCTCCTTTGGCAGGGTATAGAATTGCAGTTTCTACATATTCTCTTTTATAACTTGACATTTCTGTTTATTTGTGGAGTCTAGTGTTACTCTGTGGAGAAGGCAGTGGCATCCCACTCCAGTACTCTTGCCTGGAAAATCCCATGGATGGAGGAGCCTGATAGGCTGCAGCCCATGGGGTCATGAAGAGTTGGACACAACTGAGTGACTTCACTTTCACTCTTCACTTTCATGCATTGGAGAAGGAAATGGCAACCCACTCCAGTGTTCTTGCCTGGAGAATCCCAGGGACGGGGGAGCCTGGTGGGCTGCCGTCTCTGGGGTCGCACAGAGTCAGACACGACTGAAGCGACTTAGCAGCAGCAGCAGCAGCATTACTTTGAGGAAGCTTTCGGGATCTTTTATAACTGAGGTTTCTTGAGTGTCACAACCAAATAACTTGGGAAGTGTCTTTGTTCACTGAGCTATTTGAAGCAGGCCCTCAACCTGCAAGATCATGCTATCTGGTTCTAGAAGTTTCTATTTTAATTTCATATTTTTCTCATTTTTGTCTTCTCTAATCTTTCTTGTCCTTCTTTTACTTGGCTATTTACCATCCTGGTTAGTATCTCTAACATTCTTATGTTTTCCCTACCAATTTTGTTTTTTTCCTAGTAGATTTTTTTTTTAACATTTTAATTGAATGTTGCATTTATTGTATCAAATCCTTAATATCCAGAAGTTTCTTCATGTTTCCCTGAACATGTCTTAAAAGTAGAATTCTAGTTTTTTTTCTTTTGGAGTCAATATTTCTCTCATCTTTCCTGAGAATATGAATTAATCTTTTTTTTTTTCCAAAAAATTTACTTCTGTTGTCTCTAGCCCTCCTCAGGTTCTTTGTTTCTGTTTGTGTATTTCAGTCCCGATATTTGAGATTCTCTACAACCTCCAATGATCCTAGGCTACTTAATGCTGATTGTAGCTGTGCGCAGTGTGAAAGAGGCTTTGTAAGTAACAGTTTGTTGAAGTTTGGGTGGACAGAGATTCAGACAGCTTTCTGGGAGGGATCCCGAACTGTCTGTACTGTACACCCTGCCTCTGGTGCAAGTGTGTTTCCCCAGTGAGGACTGCAGTCCCAGCCTACAGGGCATAAATGCAGCTACCATGGTTCAGAGCCCAGAGCCAAGTGGGAAGAGGGAGCCTGAGTGTCACAGCTGTGTATGTTGGACCTCTTGGTTTGAACTTCTAAGTCTTATATTATAGAACTCTAGCTCTGCTCTTAAAATTTCCAGTTCCAGAATTTCTAGTTCAGCTTATCCAAAGCGCTTACTTGGCCAAACAGCAGTGAGTGTTGGCCAGGCTTCACACAGTTTGGGGTCTATGCACTTCCCTTTATACTTTTAAGCAATATGTCTGCTCTTAATGCTAACTTACAAAAGCCTAAAGGCTTTCCTGGTTCCCGTGGTGCCAACTGACTTCTATTTATTTACCTGCTCTTTGAAGGGTCAGATACTTTCTCTGCTTTTCAGTTTTCAAATGTTTATTCCTATTTCTTGCCTACTCTTATCTTCTCTTTGTCTCTTTGTCCCCTTGAATTTAAGTTAATGTCATGTGTGCTTGTGTATGTTTCGAATTCCTTTTAATAATTTGACTGGTATATCAAGAGAAAGCAGAGGTAATTGTGTTTTCAATCTACCTTGAAGTCCCAAGTGTGACTTTATTCTTTCTCTTCTGCAGCGCTTTTAAATCAGCTCTTTGCTGTCAATTTCTTCTTAGTTTCTCTCCTTCCATATTTTATAACTTGCAGGCACCAGCTGAGTCACACGATGATCTCACTCTGCTCATCCTTATACAAATCTATAGATTTATTGCAGGTTCATCTCCACACCTCATGAATTTGTCCCCGTTCCTATATTTCTTGCTTTGATGGAGTGTATCTCTGCTTTGTTCCAGAGGACTTTCTTTTCCTTTCCTCCCCCCACACCCTCCTTTCTTCCCTCCATCCCCAATAATTAGCTTATTGTTCGTTTGAGCGGATAACAGTGTCTGAAGGACTGTACTGTAGGCATGCACTCCACTTTCGCTTTTCCTCCCCAGGTACTTTGTCTACTATCAGGACTACCTGTCTCAGAAAATGCACTGCACCCAGAGGCGGTCTTTTACTTTGTGTCTGAGTTTTTCCAGGAGTTTGCAGCATCTGGAGTTAGGCAAAGGATACTCTGGTTTAGAGACCATCTCTCAGTGGGTAGACAGATATTTGCAGTGTCCTGGTGGTTATAGGTCCTGGGACTCTGAACACATGGATGGTGGCAGAGGCAGGAAGCTCATTCTTTGGAATTCCGTTCCATGAAGCCAAGTTAGGATGTGTCAGGAACTATAGTTCCACCAACTGTCTTTTAACTAGTGCTAATTCCTCCCAGATTCTAAATGTCTTTCAGTCTTTGTTTTCATTGTTATTGAGAATTTTCATCAAATTTTATTTTCAACAGCTATTAAGTTAGAAGTTGAAAGAGGGTAATGGGGATTGCCACCCAGATTCTCTTTGTGTCAGAATTCTTACCATATTTGAAAATATACTTGTCATTAACTTTAAACTTTAAAAGCATCCTTTTAGCCCAAAGTTCCCTAATTTTCTTTCTAACATCAAGACTGAAAGGTGCATTTTAAAGAATATTGAAAATTTTCACTCTGCAGTTCACCTCTCATCCCTATCACCACTTCTAGTTTCTGGTATATTAAGCCAGATTCGTGCAACTAGATTTTTTTTAATATATTTCCTTTTAATAATTATCTTGGACATTTGCATTCAGTTTTGTAAAGACACAGTTTAAAAATTCTAAGCTATGTTTCATGTGTTTTAATATTTCCTTTCAATACTAGGTTTTACCCATAAGACTCTCATTCTTGAGGCATTTAATTTGATTTGCACTCATTTAGAGTATGCTGTTCAGTGAAAACTTTTGGTTTTGTTCTATATTTTTTTTCTTTACTTTGTAAAGTATTACTTGAGTCAAATATTTCTGATTCTGCCTTTTTTGAGAATTTTATTCTACTGTCTTAACACTGAAACATTGACTCTTCCTATAAAATTCTTTTCTTTTTTCATCAAAACTCCTTCCCCCAAATCAAAAGATGTCACAACATTGTCTCCTGGGATCTTAAGAAGCAGAGGAAAATAGTTCCTAATCTGATTTTGTTGCTTTGTTTATAATCTGTTATTGATGTGTTTCCTTCATGTATGCTTGTAGGGTTTCTCTTTTCTTATCCTTCTAATTCCAAAGTTCTTCCACATGTATTTTGCTTGAGTATCTTTCGCTACATTTACCTGGACCATGGTTGGCTATTCACATCTGCCTATTTGGGCCTCCTGTTTTAAATTTTTTTTCTTTGGTGCATCTTTGTTAATTTCTGTTTACTCTTTGTCCTGGTTTCTTCTTTCAGGGACTGAAATTAAAATCTCTGTTCTCACGTCTCCGCTTTCCATGTCTGTTGTTTTCTTTTACTATTTTCAGATCTTTTTCCTCTGTATTCTGGGCAGGCTTCAGAAGTTCGTTCCCTGTTCTGCCACTTCAGTTATCCTCTTTGCTTCCTGCATTGGTCTCTGTTTATTATTGCTCTTTTATTTCCATCATTATCTCCCTCAGCCCCTCGTTCTCCCTAGGCCTTTTGTAGTCATGGTGCTAGAGACAGACTGGCTGTCCGCCTAACCTGCTTCTCCTTTCTCTTGCACACCCACTAGACAACACTTCTCGGCCTCTCTTGAAGTTATGTGATCATATTTTACCAAAGAAGTATATGAAGAACAGATTTAAAATCACTTCCACACCTGGCCTATAAAAATCTCCCACATGCGATCTCCCTTGCTAGTTCTCATTCCACGGCAATCTTAAAAGCCATGTGTTGGAGATGGTGGAGCCACATGGTAGAAAGAACCTAGTTCCCTGAATTGCCAGTTGGAGGAGAGCCATCTGCTAATCAGGAGCATCTGTTTTGGATTTCACATACCAGAGCAATAAACTTTTATTTCTTGTCCCACTGAAATGTAGGGGTTTATTTGTCATAGCAATCAGTATTATCTTAGCTAATGTCCAAGGACTGTTTGTTCATTATGCATTTCTTTTTCTCCCCTGCCTTCCTTGTAAAAGTCATATATTTTTGACATCATTTTGAGAATGACCAAATTTCTCTAATTTTCTATCATCTGAGTCTTGTGCTGTTCTCTTTTCCTTGCATTGTCACATTTATAAGTTCCATGTTAATTTTTGTCTCTTGACTCATTCTTTAAAATGTAGTAATTTTTGCAAAATGTAGATTGTCAGTAGACAGTGTTGTTTTTACATGGCTATGCTAACCTTACACTTACTTTTATGGAAGCATCTCTTTCTAGGATCTTTACCTGTTGAAAGGTTTTCAGTATCTGATTAGCATCCATTTAGATTTAGAGCTGCTTTAATGCATCAAGGTGCAATTCTATATTACGTGATTTGGTCCTCAAATCTGTGAGCCAAAAAAGTGCACTGAAAATCAAAGTCTCCCAGCATGCACTGCTGCCAGGGTTTTCTTGTTTCTTTCTGCTGCAGTTCCAAGGCTTTACCTCAGGACAGAACTAGTGACCCACCCACTGCCTCCACACACGTGTATTATTGTAACTACAACTTGCCAGGACTATATTGAATGTGGTATAGAGACTAGTCCTCAGATCATCCCACAATGTTTTTTTTTTTTTTAAGAGGGGACAGATACGCAATTACTTTTTGATATGAACTTAGGCCTTTGGTTTTTCTTAAAATACAGATTCCTAAGCCCTGCTATGGAAATTTTGATTTAGCAAATCTAGGGTTAAGCTCAGTAATCTGTATTCTTAAAAACTACTACATGATTCTGACATGTGGCTAACAACCTGATTTGGAAGGAAGTTAGCACTATAGCAGATAATCTGTTTAAAAAGTCAATTTTCTCACAACACAAGTTGCTATTGACAGCTAAGTAGTATTTATGTAAAAACTATTATTCAGATTTAAGAAGGAAGGGATTTCTGATACATGCTATGATATGGTTGAATCTTTTTTTTTAGTTTTTTAATTGAAGGGTTTACTGAATTTTATGGTTTTCTGTCATACATCATCAAGAATCAGCCATAGATACACCCATGTCCCTTCCCTCCTGGATCTCCCTCCCACCTCCCTCCCCACCTCACCCTTCAGCCTGTCACAGAGTCCCTGTTTGAGTTCCCTGAGTCATACAGAAAGTTCCCATTGACTATCTATTTCACATATGGTATTGCAAATGTCTATGTTACTTGAGGATATTATGCTAGTAAAATAAACTAGTCATAGAAAGGACCGATATTGTGTTACTTTGCATGTATGAGATACATAAAATAGAATCATGGAAACAGAAAATAGAATTGTGGTTGCAAGGGGCTGAGGGCAAGGAGAAATGGAGTTATTATTATTAAGGACTGAAAAATTTTAGTTTTGGAAGATGAAAAATTTCTAGAGATGGTTCATGGTGATGACTGTACAGTGTAGATGTACTTCATACCCCTGAAATATGCACTTGAAACGACTCAGTTGGCAAATCTTATATTACGCACCTTTTACCACTTTTTTTTATTATATATCTTTTATCTTTTACCATTTTTAATATAAAAGAAATAGAAATAATTAGGTGATCTCCTTACTCTAACCCTTGAATTTTTACATCATTTGAAATCATGGACTTTGAGATCTCAAAAGCTCTTAGAGATGTGAGACCCTGAGAGATGAGGAGCTTTACATAAGACCAGCAAGTAAGTGAGAAATAAACACAGAACAAGCCATAAGTCTTGGCTGTATTTACCAGAATACTGTATTTTAAGTACTGAGTGTCTCTTTTTGCCTGGTAAAGAGAGTTTGTTCTGGAAACTAATGAGACTTTCATCAGTCCCCTTCTTGAAACAGGAAAGTGTCTTCAGTTGCAAGAGATATGGTTGACCTCATTTCTAGTAAGTCTGGTAAAGGTCTTGGAATATTGCAAACAATTAATATTTTTAGAAACAGGTGTATCTGGGGCCATTTCTCAGGTTGACAGGAGGCCTCGGGAGCTGAAGTCATGGTTGGGTCCCTAGCATGGATAGCCCTGTGCTCTGGAGTGGAGAGTGGAAAGGAATTCAGGGAAAGCTTGGCCTTGTGTCTTCCTGGCTTCAAAGCTTCCAAGGGAGCTTAGATGGATCCCCTGTGGTGTTTTATGACTAATTAAGTTATAATTACAAAAGGCGAGAAATGACCAACATTATAGATGACTATTTGGTAAAGACTTTCCCAGACTAAAGAAATGGAACAACTCACTGATAGAGAATTTAATGAATTACAGCTTGGAAGAAGCCAAAGATGAGTTTACATTAATTTGCCACACACAAAACATTCTCAAAATATACAGGGGATAATGACTAAGCCTTGTGTAAGGGAATTAAGTGGGTTATATGTACACCACAACTTTGGAAAAAGAGACTGCTAACATTCCTTAGGGCACACTGGAGTCAAGACCAAATACTTAACTCTTCCAATGGTTGAGTATAAATTGTGCAACCACTGCGTTGCCAGAATTTCCTCTGGTTATGACTTGTTACAGATGCAATTGCCACATGTCATGAGAAATTGTAACAGCTTGGTCATGTCAACTGAGAAAATATGGATTCAAAGAATTTGCTCTTTACAGCATTTTTCAGAATAAACCACTTTGTGGTCGGTGAAGGGATTACATCTGGAGTGCCTGAAAATAAAAGTCATTGCAAAAGCAGAATGAAATGGAAGGATTTTAAAATATCATATATAGCATTAGGTTATTTTATTCCCAGGAAGGCATGACAGTTTTGGACACTTTGCACAGCAGGTGATGACAATGAAACCTAAGAAACCCAATCACTTTGGCATGATCTTTTGCAAGGGTCTTAAAAGTCCTATCTCATTAATTCACATATCAGTGAATTTCATTTTCTTCTTGTTCACAGTATTATCAAACCCAAGTTCATGTGCCCAACAAAGCAAAGCATTGGAATTTGGAGAAAGGTTTATTGCAAGGATCAAACAAGGAGAATGGACACCTCTTGCTCAAGATGTTCTGCATGACAGGCCAATGAATCCAAAGGACAAAGTGTTGAGGCAAGGAATACAACTTTATGCAGAAAGCTGGCTGACTGAGAAAATAGAAAACTATTGTCTCAACCATCTTCTTGGGGTCTGGTTGCCAGATTCTTTTATATAACCAGAGAGAGAGGAGTGAGTAACTAAAATCAAAAGACAGACTAGAGGGGGAGAGGCAATGAGGAAGTAAATTGAAAAAGGTCTTTAGTCTTAGGAAACATTTCTGGGAGTGGCCAGCTTGAGGGAAGGGATGTGCCAATCTCTTCTTTCCTGTAGACATGCATAGGTGGGCAGGGTCAATTATCTCCCTGTGAGATGAACAAAGGCACTTTAGTCCAACAGTCAGGCAGAGGGGCAGGGTCCTCTGAGGCAAGCCATTACGTATGATTTTAATAACAGCAACAGAAAGCAAGTCAACGAATCAGTTCCAACACAGAGTCAGACTTGGTTCTTCTCTGCAACAAAAGGATTTGACTCCTCTGTGGTTTTCAAGGAAGAGTTTTGTAAAGGCAAAGTTTGGGGTGAGCAGTGCAAGGCATATGAGTTTCTTCTGATTAATTATTATGGAAGTAAAAATGTAGCTTGCAAGAGTTACAATCATCAGCCTTCTGATTCCAATCAGGGGCTTCCCTGGTGGCTCAGAGGGTAAAGAATCTGCCTGCAATGTAGGAGACCCAAGTATGATCCCTGGGTCAGGAAGATACCCTGGAGAAGGAAATGGCAATCCACTTCAGTATTCTTGCCTGGAAAATTCATGGACAGAGGAACCTGGTGGGTTACAGTCCATGGGGTTGCAAAGAGTCAGACACAACCGAGTGAATGACACTTTCACTTCTCTGGTACCAACCAGTCTGTAGTCCACTTGCTTATGCTCAGCCTGAAGTTACCATTCTCCACCTGGGTGGGGCCCTTAGTTCTTATAGAAAAACTCAGAGATATGCATCAGAGTGTTATGTATATCCCATGAGGAGGAGCAGAAGAACTATACAAAAGAGATCTTCACAGCCTAGATAATCACGATAGTATGATCACTCACCTAGAGCCAGACATCCTGGAATACGAAGTCAAGTGGTCCTTAGGAAGCAGTGGAGGTGATGGCGTTCCAGCTGAGCTATTTCAAATCCTGAAAGATAATGTTGTGAAAGTGCGGCACTCAATATGTCAGCAAATTTGAAAAACTCAGCAGTGGCCACAGGACCGGAAAAGGTCAGTTTTCATTCTAATCCCAAAGAAAGGCAATGCCAAAGACTGCTCAAACTACCACACAATTGCACTCATCTCACACGCTAGTAAAGAAATGCTCAAAATTCTTCAAGCCAGGCTTCAACAGTACATGAACCATGAACTTCCAGATGTTCAAAGTGAATTTAGAAAAGGCAGAGGAACCAGAGATCAAATTGCCAACATCTATTGGATCGTTGAAAAAGCAAGAGACTTCCAAAAAAACATCTATTTCTGCTTTATTGACTGTGCAAAAGCCTTTGACTGTGTGGATCACAGAAAACTGTGGAAACTTCTTCAAGAGATGGGAATACCAGACCACCTGACCCACCTGTTAAGAAATCTGTAGGCAGGTCAAGAAGCAACAGCTAGAAATGGACATGTAACAACAGACTGGTTCCAAATCGGGAAAGGAGTACATCAGGGCTACATATTGTCACCCTGTCTATTTAACTTATATGCAGAGTACATCATGAGAAATGCTGGACTGGATGAAGCACAAGCTGGAATCAAGATTGCCAGGAGAAATATCAGTCACCTCAGATATGCAGACGACACCACCCTTATGGCAGAAAGTGAACAACTAAAGAGACTTGTGATGAAAGTGAAAGAGGGGAGTGAAAAAGTTGGCTTTAAACTCAGCATTCAGAAAACTAAGATCATGGCATCTGGTCCCATCACTTCATGGCAAATAGATGGAAACAATGGAAACAGTGTCAGACTTTATTTTGGGGGGCTCCAAAATCACTGCAGATGAGGACTGCAGCCTTGAAATTAAAAGACTCCTTAGAAGAAAACTTATGACCAACCTAGACAGCGTATTAAAAAGCAGAGATATTACTTTGCCAACAAAGGTCCTTCTAGTAAAGTTATGGTTTTTCTAGTGGTCATGTATGGATGTGAGAGTTGGGCCATAAAGAAAGCTGAGCACCAAAGAACTGATGCTTTTGAACTGTGGTGTTGGAGAAGACTCTTGGGAGTCCCTTGGACTGCAAGGAGATCCAACCGGTCCATCCTAAAGGAGATAAGTCCTGAATATTCAATGGAAGGACTGATGATGAGGCTGAAATTCCAATACTTTGGCCACCTGATGTGAAGAACTTACTGGTTTGAAAAGACCCCGATGCTGAGAAAGATTGAAGGTGAGAGGAAAAGGGGATGACAGAGGATGAGAAGGTTGGATGGCATCACTGACTCAATGGACGTGAGTTTGAGTAAGCTCTGGGAGTAGGTGATGGACAAGGAGGCCTGGTGTGCTGCAGTCCATGGGGCTGCAAAGAGTTGGACATGACTGAGCGACTGAACTGAACTGAACTGATTGTGTCTTGGCTACTTTTCCTTTGTATCTGCATTCCCTCACTCCCCTATTAGTAACTGTTTGAATCTGTCCTTTGGAGGAAAGATGTAGGTGGCTGAAGCCTTTTTCCTGCAAACTATAAATGTAGGACACAGAAAGGCTTTTGTATCCCAAGAAGGTCCCGCAGTGTTCTGCTTGGTTTCAGCAGTATTCTGTGTTGTACGTGGAAAAGGGTTAGGTACTGTTGTGAGTTGAAACCTCTTTCTCTTGGTTTGAAAAATCAAATGAGACAAATATAATATTGCTGTTTTGAAAGCAAGAGGATTTCTTTTTCAGTTTAGAGGCTGACAGAAACATTTTCTTCAACTTTGTATATTAGAAAAATGAACCTATTTTTCTGTTTCATTTCAGACCTTCCTGGCAAAGACTTACTGCTGACACGGGTCTGGAACAGGCTGGTATTTTCCTCCTGGGTTATACTTTAGCAGAGTCGCATTATGAATTATGCATAAATTCCCACATGCATAATCGCCCTGCTTTGCAACCAGGCAAAGTAGAGATGGGCTATTTATGTCTGTGTTGGATTTTCTGGAAAACANTATGCAGAGTACATCATGAGAAATGCTGGACTGGATGAAGCACAAGCTGGAATCAAGATTGCCAGGAGAAATATCAGTCACCTCAGATATGCAGACGACACCACCCTTATGGCAGAAAGTGAACAACTAAAGAGACTTGTGATGAAAGTGAAAGAGGGGAGTGAAAAAGTTGGCTTTAAACTCAGCATTCAGAAAACTAAGATCATGGCATCTGGTCCCATCACTTCATGGCAAATAGATGGAAACAATGGAAACAGTGTCAGACTTTATTTTGGGGGGCTCCAAAATCACTGCAGATGGTGACTGCAGCCTTGAAATTAAAAGACTCCTTAGAAGAAAACTTATGACCAACCTAGACAGCGTATTAAAAAGCAGAGATATTACTTTGCCAACAAAGGTCCTTCTAGTAAAGTTATGGTTTTTCTAGTGGTCATGTATGGATGTGAGAGTTGGGCCATAAAGAAAGCTGAGCACCAAAGAACTGATGCTTTTGAACTGTGGTGTTGGAGAAGACTCTTGGGAGTCCCTTGGACTGCAAGGAGATCCAACCGGTCCATCCTAAAGGAGATAAGTCCTGAATATTCAATGGAAGGACTGATGATGAGGCTGAAATTCCAATACTTTGGCCACCTGATGTGAAGAACTTACTGGTTTGAAAAGACCCCGATGCTGAGAAAGATTGAAGGTGAGAGGAAAAGGGGATGACAGAGGATGAGAAGGTTGGATGGCATCACTGACTCAATGGACGTGAGTTTGAGTAAGCTCTGGGAGTAGGTGATGGACAAGGAGGCCTGGTGTGCTGCAGTCCATGGGGCTGCAAAGAGTTGGACATGACTGAGCGACTGAACTGAACTGAACTGATTGTGTCTTGGCTACTTTTCCTTTGTATCTGCATTCCCTCACTCCCCTATTAGTAACTGTTTGAATCTGTCCTTTGGAGGAAAGATGTAGGTGGCTGAAGCCTTTTTCCTGCAAACTATAAATGTAGGACACAGAAAGGCTTTTGTATCCCAAGAAGGTCCCGCAGTGTTCTGCTTGGTTTCAGCAGTATTCTGTGTTGTACGTGGAAAAGGGTTAGGTACTGTTGTGAGTTGAAACCTCTTTCTCTTGGTTTGAAAAATCAAATGAGACAAATATAATATTGCTGTTTTGAAAGCAAGAGGATTTCTTTTTCAGTTTAGAGGCTGACAGAAACATTTTCTTCAACTTTGTATATTAGAAAAATGAACCTATTTTTCTGTTTCATTTCAGACCTTCCTGGCAAAGACTTACTGCTGACACGGGTCTGGAACAGGCTGGTATTTTCCTCCTGGGTTATACTTTAGCAGAGTCGCATTATGAATTATGCATAAATTCCCACATGCATAATCGCCCTGCTTTGCAACCAGGCAAAGTAGAGATGGGCTATTTATGTCTGTGTTGGATTTTCTGGAAAACAGAAAGGAAAATGTTTTCTAGTAACAAGGATAAACAGTAAGACTGTATCTGCCAGGGACTGAGGAATTCTTTGTGATTAATGATAACGTTTGTATGAGGTGACTTGATACTGTACCAGATAATCTGTTGAATTCATTTTGCTTTCTTGGCTGGGCACCATCATTTCTAGAAACTGGAGCTTAGCTTCATTTGTTTTCTTCATTGTTTTATGGTCTCCTTCTTATTTCACCTTTATTAATTGCTTCCTTCTTTTTAATTTGGGTTTAATTTCTCCTCTCCATCTGGTTTATTAACATGAAAAGTTAGATCACTGATTTAAGAAGCTCTTTTCTTATATAATCATGTAATACTATACATTTTCCTCTAAGCATTGCTTTAGCTGCCCTTCATCATTCAGTAATTCATATTTTAACTTTTATTAAGTTCACAGTGCTTTAAAATATTCCATGAGATGTCTTCTTTGGCTCTTGGGTTGTTGAGAAGCATGTTCTTAAAAATTTCCAAATATTTGGGGGATTCCTCAAACATCTTATTGTTTTTAACTTCTAGTTTAATATTTGATGGTCACAAAACATATTTTATAATAATTTTACTTTTAAAAAATTTATTGAGCCTTTTTTCTGTCCCAGAATATATTCTTATTTTGTAAGTGTTTTGTATTCATTTGAAAAAAAAAGGTTTATTCTCTGGTTCTTGGGAAGAATATTCTATAAATATCAATTAGATCAAGTTAGTTGATAGTGTTGTTTGTGTTTTCTATATTCTATTGATGTTTTGTCTAATTGCTCTCTACTATTGCAAGAACATTTTGGCAACATTTCAGCTTTAATTTTGGATTGTCTATTTCTCTTTTCAATTTCATCAATATTTGTTCATGTATTTGAAAGTTCAGAATGTATTTGTTTATACATTGCATACATAAACATTTAGAATTATTACATCCTCTAGATGAATTGATCCCACATTAATTTTGAAATGTCCCCTATTATTCCTATTTGACATCTTTTATTCTAAGATTACCTCACCGGAAATTAACATAGCCACTCCAAGTTTATTATGCTTAATATCTGCATACTATGTTTTATTCCATTCCCTTATTTTTAACTTATTTGTGTCTTCATATTTAGACTGGCTTTCTTAAAAGCTGAGTAAAATCGAGTGGTTCTTTTAAGTTTAGTTTGATGATCTCTGACTTTTAAATGGAGCATTTAGCCATTTGCTTAGTGCTTTTTCTTATTTTTTATTTGTCCCATCTATTCCTTGATACTTTAATTCCTATTTTCTGCCTTCATTTAAATTAAGTATTTTCATCATTCATTTTTTATTGGTTTTTATTTTTCTTAGTGATTGCTTTAAGTTTTAGGGTACACATCTTTAACTTATCATAGTCTACTTTCAAATAACAGTTACACCACTATGTAGAGTATAAGAATCACCTAGTTATTCTTATTATGGCATGCTTTCATTTCCCTCCTTCTGACCTTTTTTCTGCTGCAGTGATCTATGCTTCTACAAGCTCTAAATCCCAAAATGCATCAGTATTTTTGCTTAAAATAATTATCTTTTGAATGTATTTATGCTGGGCTAGAAGAAGCACAAGCTAGAATCAAGATTGCCAGGAGAAATATCAATAACCTTAGATATGCAGATGACACCACCTTACAGCAGAGAGTGAAGAAGAACTAAAAAGCCTCTTGATGAAGGTGAAAGAGGAGAATGAAAAGGTTGGCTTAAAGCTCAGCATTCAGAAAACTAAGATCATGGCATCCAGTCCCATCACTTCATGGCGAATAGATGGGTAAACAGTGGAAACAGTGGCTGACTATATTTTGGGGCTCCAAAATCACTGCAGATGGTGACTGCACCCATGATATTAAAAGACACTCCTTGGAAGGAAAGTTATCACTAGCCTAGACAGCATATTAAAAAGCAGAGATATTACTTTGTCAACAAAGGTCCTTCTAGTCAGGGCTATGGTTTTTCCAGTAGTCATATATGGATGTGAGAGTTGGACTGTGAAGAAAGCTGAGCGCCAAAGAATTGATGCTTTTGAACTGTGGTGTTGGAGAAGACGCTTGAGAGTCCCTTGGACTGCAAGGAGATCCAACCCGTCCATCCTAAAGGAGATCAGTTCTGGGTGTTCATTAGAAGAACTGATGCTAAAGCTGAAACTCCAATATTTTGGCCACCTGATGTGAAGAACTGACTCATTTGAAAAGACCCTGATGCTGGGAAAGATTGAGGGCAGGAGGAAGATTGAGGGCAGGTGGAGAAGGGGATGACAGGGGATGAGATAGCTGGATGGCATCACCAACTCAATGGACATGAGTTTGGGTAAACTCCAGGAGTTGGTGATGGACAGGCAGGCCTGGTGTGCTGTGGTTCATGAGTTTGCAAAGAGTTGGTTACCACTGAGGTTGCAAAGAGACACAGCTAAGCAACTGAACTGAACTGAACTGAATAAATAAAATAATTTTTAAAAAGATTTCACATTTACCATGTTTTTGCCACTGGTTTACCATTTTCTGATTATCACTGTGCCACCTGATACGGTTACACACACACACACATACGCAAATTGTCGTTCAGTCACTCAGTCATGTCCTACTTTTTGTGACCCCATGGACTGCAGCATGCCACACTTCCCTGTCCTTCACTATCTCCTGGAGCTTGCTCAAACTCATGTCCTTTGAATCAGTGATGCCATCCAACCTTCTTATCCTCGGTCACTCCCTTCTCCTCCTACCTTCAATCTTTTCCAGCATCAGGGTTTTTCCAGTCAGCTCTTGGCATCATATGGCCAAATGTTAGAGCTTCAACTTAAGCATCAGTCCTTGCATTGTGTATTCACTGTTGATTTCCTTTAGGACTGACTGGTTTGATCTTCTTGCAGTCCAAGAGACTCTCAAGAGTCTTCTCAGCACCATAGTTCATTTTCAGTATTCTTTATTCTTTTCTGTAGATTTTAGTTTCCATTGGTTACCATCTTCCTTCTGTCTAAGCTCTTCCTTTAATATTTGTTTTTGTGTATGTTTGGTAACAATGAATTTTTTCAGCTATTTTTCTTTCTTTCCTTTTCATTTGAAAAAAATCTTTAGTATGCCTCATTTTTGCCAGATATTTTTGCCCATTAGAGAATTCTTAAGTGCTTCAAAGATCTTATACCATTGTGTTCTGGCTTGTATACTTCTTGACAGAAATTCTGCTACAATTCATATCTTTGTTTGGAAAAACATGTTTTCTCCATCATGGCTAATTTTAAGTTTTTTTTTTTTTTCTTTATCACTGAATTTCAGTAATTTTGTATGATGTGCAGTTGTGTGAGATTCTTTTTCTTTGCTTTGGATTCATTAAACTTCTTGGATATTTGGGTTAATTGGTTTTACCCAACTTGGAAAAATTTCAACCATTATTTATTTAAATATTTTCTCTTCCCCTTACATTCCCATAGCTATGATTTCAATTACACATACACTAGACCACTTCATATTCTTTCACAGGTTACTAATGCTCTATTTCCAGGTAGGGGCAAGTATCCTTTTTAGTCTTTTTTACCTCTCTAGCTTCCTTTTGAATAGTTTGTATTCCTATTCCTATGTTTTGAATTCACTGATCTTTTTTATAATCTATTGTTAATCACATCCATTATAATTTTTTCAATTTCACATATTGCTTTTTTCATCTCATGAACTTCTATTTTTTTTTCTTTAATGAGGTTCTACTGGGTGATTTTTCCATGTCTCCCATTTTTCTCTTCATCATTTGAATGTGTTTCTCTACTTTGTGAATACCTGAAACATTTATAACATTCTCAACAGCTGTCCTAAAGTCTTTGCAGTTTTATCACTTCTTTTGTATATGGATCTGCTTCTGTTGATTGATTTTTCTCTTGATTATGGGACAGATATTTTCCTTATCCTTGCATGTGTGCTCAGCTGTGTCTGACTCTTTGTGATCCCATGGACTATAGCCCACCAGGCTCCTCTGTTCATGGTGTTTTCTAGGTAAGAATACTGGAGTGACTGACATTTCCTTCTCCTGGTCCTTGCAGGCTGGCAATTTTTTACTCATTTGAATATTGTTGTTTTCATTGTTAGATCTTTTAAAATTTTCTTTAAAGAGTGTTGGTTTTGTTCTAATGTGTAGTTATTTGAAAACAGTTTAATTCTTTTGAGGCTTTCTGAGGTCCAAAGCCTCTTGTCTCAAGCTAACTTAGCCCTATTACTAGGGCTAAGGGGACTCTACTCATTTTCCTGTATATTATAAAATTTTTCTACTCTGGCTGGCAGGAATATGAACTATTTCCAGACTTATTTGAATCTACAACTTGTTTACCTTCTGCTTTTCAGGGATTCCTCCCCCCGCTCCCTCCCCCACCCCAGCTTTGGGTAGTTTTGTCTTGTTTGCATTCCCAGAACTGTGCTCAGCCATAGACTCAATTGTATTTTTCTGTAGTTCTTTGGAGCTTTTTCTCTTTATAGTTTTCTCCTCTCCAGTACTCTTTTCTACACTTTCTATCTATTTTGACTTTCTTGAATGCTAATTTCAAATTTAGGAAGACTGCCAGGCTCTATTTGGATTTCCCCACTCTGTACTTCAGCCTGGAAACTTCTAGGCAGCCAGTTGGAGCACTTGTACAGTTTTCCTCGTGTGTTTCCCTTCTCTTAGGGACCACGGTTCTGTACTGTTTATTATCCAGTGTTTTAAAACCACTGCTTCATATGTAGCTGTCTCACGGTTAGCGATAGGAATCTGCAGCTGGAGACCATCATGTCATTCCTCAACTATTATATCTCATTTGATTTTTTATATTCAGGAGCCAGAATAGAGTAGAATCAGGCCATGGAAACAGACAACCCAGACCTTAATCATCTCTCTCATTAAATATGCATCAATTTAATTTTCAACTTATTCATGACCGTATTCCTTTATTTTTATGATGGCGAGTAGTATTTTGTGCCAGGCATTGTGCTACGTTCTAGCCTTAGTTTGTCATCTATAACATAGGGAGAAATAGCACCTGCCTCACTATGGTAGGGGCTTCCCTGGTGGCTCAGTCAGTAAAGAATCCACATGCAGTGCAGGAGACCTGGGTTCAATCCCTGGGTTGGGAAGATCCCCTGGAGAAGGGAACCCTACCCACTCCAGTGTTCTTGCCTGGAGAATTCCACAGACAGAGGAGCCTGGCAGGCTACAGTCCATGGGGGTTGCAAAGAGTCAGACAGGACTGAGTGGCTTTCAGTTTCATTGTGATAGATTGCAAAAATGGCCACAAGTTATTCCAACTTTTCTTTGTGACCTTGTAATGTGACCTTGGAGATTTCCCTACCAATTTCCTTTATTCATTACATCTGGGCTCACCTGTAACTTGCTTGGGTCTCTGTCCTGTGGGAGAAGTGATGTGTGTGAGTTCTTAAGCCTGGACCTTAGGAGACCTTGCAGGCTTCCCTTCTCTTTCCTAAAGCCTTGGGCCTGCTGAGTGAATAGATCTGAGCTGGCATGCCAAAGAATGAAGACGGAGAGAGACACATTGTTTATCCTACCTATGTTAGTTAGCTATTGTAAACCAGTCAGCCCCAGCCTACCCACTAATCTGTTATATACCAGGCACAGTGCTATGTTCTAGCCTCAGTTTATCAATTTAAGTTTTCCCAGTTAAGATGTATTGAGCAGTATTATGTGTTATCTGTGAATGTACTGGTTAGTTGATGATTTCTAAAAGGAAGATAAGTAGGCTACATAGTTGTGCACAGTTATTTTTGAATAAATAGATTTTAAATTTCAGCTTAGAAGTCATTTCCTCAGGGAAATTTTGTTGACATTTCTTAATAAGTTATATTTTCCAACTATATATTTGAGGGGCTTCCCTGGTGGCTCAGACAGTAAAGAATCTGCCCACAATGCAGGAGACCCAGGTTCGAGCCCTGGGTTGGGAAGAGTCCCTGGAGAAGGGAATGGCAACCCCCTCCGCTGTTCTTGTCAAGAGAGCTCCATGGACAAAGGATCCTGGCAGGCTACAGTCCACTGGGTCGCAAAGAGATATTCTTTTAGAGCCAACAATTGAATAATGATTTCTCCAATACTCTTACCTGGAGAATTCCGTGGACAGAGGAGCCTGGCAGGCTATAGTCCATGAGGTCGCAAAAGAGTCGAATACGACTGAGTGGCTAACACACTATCTATAATTCATTAGTAGCCAACTCCTCTATTCCAGAATAAACTCTGCTTCCACATTTATACCTCACATTTAATGCAGTGCCTGTCACTTAGTAGATATTTGGTAAATATTGTTTGGATGTATGAGTAAGAGGTAAAGTAGGTTAAGGACTGAGAAATGTCACGTGGATTTAATAACAAAGAAGTCATTAACACTCATGTTTACAGCAATTTCAGTAGATTGATGGGGAAAGACATAAGACCACAGGTGAGTGCATATTGCAAAAAGCATTGAGAACAGAAAAGAAATCCGTTACTACCTTTATTTCAAAACGACAGATTCCTTTTACGCTTGATTATTTTTTTTCTTTTAAATTACAAAGATTAAATGTAAAGTGTCAGGTAAAAACATCAAATTAATTTAATCATTAACATGTCTCTGAGAATCAGCACACAGAAGCTTTTCGTAAGTGGCAAGTATTGTCATAATATTAACCTCTCTCAGTTTTACTTGCACATTTGTTTTGAATGCTCCAGAATCTGACAGTCAAGAGGCCATGGCATGATAGAATAAGGCAATATGTTCAATATGGTTGCTGCTGCTGCTGCTGCTGCTACGTCGCCTCAGTGCGACCCCATAGATGGCAGCCCACCAGGCTTCCCCGTCCCTGGGATTTTCCAGGCAAGAACACTGGAGTGGGTGGCCATTTCCTTCTCCAATGCATGAAAGTGAAAAGTGAAATGAAGTTGCTGTCATGTCCAACTCTTGGCGACCCCATGGACTGCAGCCTACCAGGCTCCTCCGTCCATGGGATTTTCCACACAAGAGTATTGGAGTGGGGTGCAATTGTCTTCTCCAGTTCAATATGGTTACTATGCACTAATTGAAGAGGCTCCAGAGAAATAATCATTTGGATATTTGAATAAGAATCCCATTTAAAAATACCTTTCAGGACCCGACATGTACATTTTATTTACTTCTCCTCTGGTAGAAAGGACATGTCTTTGTGTGTTGAAGCTCCGTCTTGGAAACTGATTTCATTGTTTAAAGCGTCAGTTTCAATCATCATGCGAAGTCAAAGACCAGAATGGAATGACCTTAACTTTCATGCCATAAATATTTCAAAGGAAACAGACCTTTTGAGTTTGGAAAAGGGTGTGTCAGATGAACAGGGATCAGTGCAGGCTAATGTGTTGTCTTTCATCACTGACCCTCTGGACGGTAATTTGGCTTGGGTCATACGTGTACAGAAGATTGGTCTTCTCCATCCTCACTCTCTTGGAACCATCCCCCTATTAGAAAGTCATCAGATCAATAGTCCATTCAGAACCCTATCATCGGTCTCCTAGAGAAAGACTGGAGTTGGGCTAGCGAGAAAATTAAAGCCAGATCCTTGAGCAGGCAGTTGGCTTGGACACACTTTTCCTTTTGTATCATGCTTCCCAATAAGCAACTAATGAGTCCTTGTCACAGGTGAGTGGCATTCAACAGGAAAGAGAATGATTACTAGTGAAGGGAAGTCCCAGAGACACATTTTTGGAAAGGAAAATGGACCAAGCCAAACACATGAGTGAAATATACCTTTAGGTAACAAATCTGGGCATGTGGGAGGGTTATGAGCATGGAAGAGACTAATCAGTGTAATCTACAAGGGGCAGAGGATGGAGGTGTGAGCCTCTCCAGAAAAAAATGAGCAAAGTTTCTTTAAAACATTAGAAAGTCCTATTAAAAAAAAAGGGGGGGGGGAGAAACATGCTGAAGTAGTTGTCCATTCATTCTCTTACTTTGATTCTTTTTACATAACGTTCACTTATTATTTACGACCATGCTTAAAGGAGCCATCTGGTAAATTTAATGGTAAACTACCTACTCCTCTGTTATACGTTGAGAACTTGGTCATTGTATCACCTTTTATATGATCCTTGGCTCGTACATGCATTCCACAGAATCCCTTGTTTATGAGATCAGAATGAAGCTGGCTGCAGGCTCAAGTCCTGAAGTTACCTTGATTGGTACTTATTTCGGAGTCCTTCTTCCTCTGAAAATAAACAGGCCTGCCAGGCTCGATAGAGAGAGACAGCACATCAGAAGCTCTGGTAACATCTCCAGCAGCAAATCTTGATCACATTTATGCATCTGATATTATCGTCATTATTATATTTCCAAAGCGCCCCTTTCACATGGCCATTTTATTGCTCCCTTCGAGTTGCCAAAGTTCCCTGGCTCCGTCTCTTACTGCCAGAAAAGGCATTAAACAATTCAGCTGGTCTTATCATCTTCCAGAAAACAATAAAGGACCTTTTGTGTGTCTTTAGTGAAATGTGTTCAGTGTGCCAGCAAGACTGGAGTTAGGCCTGTCTTCCAGGGCAGGCTTGTGTCCAGCCAGAGAGGATTACGGCTTCCTCAGTTCTCTCTCTAGCCTGGACCCTGCTTGGAAACTGACATCTTGCTATAAGTAGAGCATGCTTTTGGTGGCTTTTCTTCTAGGGTCTAAATTCTTTTCAGGCCTCTTTGTGTCTGCTTTTCAAAATGATAAGTTATTGCAAATTTGTTTTTGAAATGTGGCCCAGGATTGAACAGTCATGAGAAGAAACTGTCACAGATTGAAGAAAAATGGGTGACAAGCGGGATGTCCTGGGACTTCCCTTGTGCGTCATTGTAATTTTTAGATAATTTTTCTGCAGATAAGGATAAATGACTAGTTTTCTTTTAAGACATACTGGGACCTGGACCCTTTGCTGCAGTGCTGCAAAGCTTGCACTTGGACACATCTCTTCTTGAACTACAAAATACAAAGAAACTGTATAGAACTAAAAATAACTGACTGCACATGCAGTTGGGGCAGATTATGGACCCAAAGATATATATATATATATATATATATATATATATAAAATAAATGACCCAATCAGAAAATGGGCCAAGGAACTAAATAGACATTTCTCGAAAGAAGACATACAGATTGCTAACAAACACATGAAAAGATGCTCAACATTACTCATTATCAGAGAAATGCAAATCAAAACCACAGTGAGGTACCACTTCNATCGTACATGGTTTCCTGTGTTTGTACAGCATGTTGGCACCAGGACAACAGACCTGTTCTGCCTAGGAGAGCTGGGTGGCCTGGTAGGCAGCACTTGGCTGAGTCCCAGAATGTGGAGGGCGAGCAGGTCCAGAGTGGGAGGGAGGGATGACGGTGATGAAGCTTGTAAACTTGGGTGAGGACCATAGCAGGTGTTGGAGAGTGGAAGTCAGGTTTTTCTGGGCGTGAATGGCTATGTTCAGATAAAGTCCAGATGAGAGTCATGTTTCTGATCTGTCCTTCTGTGCCTCAGTTTTCTCATCTGCTAAATGGGAACAATAATTCCTGCCTGATAACATATTAGTTATTATGCAGATCAGATGTTATTGTGAAGATCAGGAAAGAAATAGAGGCCGTTTATCAAACACCCATAATGCACCACCAGCTGGACCCGGCACTCTGTTTGTTACTTTGTTTAACCCTGTATAAACTCTTTAAGGTGAATATTGTCTTCTCCCTCCCACAGATGTGGAAACAAGTTCCACAAAGCTAAAATTACCTGTTCATGTGTGCATTTAACACATTCGTATTGAACACCCACGTGCACATGCTCAGTTGCTGAGTCATTTCTGACTCTTTGCAAGGACTGTAGCCTGCCAGGTTCCTCTGTCCATGGGCTTTTCCAGGCAAGACTACTAGAGCATGTTGCCATTTCCTGCTCCAGGGGATCTTCCTGACCCAGGGAATGAACCCGTGTCTCTTTTGTCCCCTGCATGGGCAAGCAGATTCTTTACTGCTGAGTCACCTGAGAATCCCATTGAACACCCAATATGTGCCAAACATGGTAATAGACCCTAAGAATAGAGTGGTGGGTCAGCTATATAAGGTCCCTGTGCTACTGGAGTTTATATTTCACAAGGGCAGATGGATAGTCAAAAATATCAAACATTAGTAATACAGAAAAATAATACAAGATTATATCAAACAGAGTCTACTTGTTCTCTATCCTCATATTACCTATAAGCTCAAAGTTACACCTNGGTGGGTCAGCTATATAAGGTCCCTGTGCTACTGGAGTTTATATTTCACAAGGGCAGATGGATAGTCAAAAATATCAGACATTAGTAATACAGAAAAATAATACAAGATTATATCAAACAGAGTCTACTTGTTCTCTATCCTCATATTACCTATAAGCTCAAAGTTACACCTGAACTCTTGACTAGATGCCAGTTCACCTTTCCTGTCGAAAATCCTTCATGGTTTCCTATGAACTTTGTATTACATCACATCAGGGGGCACACCATGTCATATTTTTAGAGATGATGATATGGACAATCTGACCCCTTCAGGGTAAAGTATTTCACTATTTATAACAAGGCATCAGCCCATACAATAATAGTTTGTCACATTGTAAATACTCAGCTCCCCGTCAATGTTTTACCAAATGGTTTTAGAATTTGTTACTAATCATTGCCTGAAAACATTATTTTGTTAGGGGTTGTAAAATTCCAATGGTATAATATTAATAAATAATTATCTGTTGCAAATTCTTTACCTGGAATTCTCCTGTCAAGAAGAACCTTCCCCCATCAAACAATACTATTTGTTTTGCTGGAAAAGAATTTATATAGGCCATATTGAAATACTTAAGTGTGTAATTTTTCCCATTAGTTTCCAATAAAATTTGGTTCCCAGGCTATCTCAGTGGTGACTAATAAGTTTATTTTTGGCTTTCCTTTTTTTTGAGTATTACAGTGAACTCGTGGATTTTAATATAATAATATATTTCAAACTGTTACAGTCCTGTAGTCTTTTTTCATTCAAGTTGGTTGACTGGGTGGAGTGGAAGGGAAAAATTACCTCTGACAGAAAGAGTTGCAGGAAAAAAATTCTTCCTGGGGGAGTGTTTCATATTTCCCAAGATGAAGTAGTTGATAAAGTGGCAGGCCTACTTGATACCAACACCCACTCTCCTTCTATTACGCCCAGTTTTTTCTACAAGGGAAATGTAAAAGTACATTACTCTTTAGTAATATCCTGCTTAGCATGGATACTAATCAGTTTGTGCTGTGATAACAAACAATCCCCAAATCTCCGTGGACTGAAGCAACAGTTTGTTCCTTCTCATAATATGGTCTTTGGCTATGAGTTGACTATGGCTGGTGGACATCCGCTCAGCTCCATTCCAAGTGTCTTCCCCTTCTGGGACTCAGGCTGTAGGAGTGGTCACTATTTGGTGCAGTCTTGCCGTGGAGCTGAAAACTTGACAGAGCTGCAGGAAATGAGGACGTCTCTTAAATCTTCCAGGGGTGTTTTTACCACATTTGCTCAAATTCCATTGATGAAACGGTATCATGTGTCCAAGCGCCATTTCGCAGGGTAATGATGTACATTTCTCTGGCAGAGGAGACACTGCAAATCACATGGCAAAGGCAGGAAATTAAAGTTTTATCACAAGGAAGGAGGTTGGTGCAAATACTTGAGAAAAAGATTGCCATCTGTCGTAGACTGTCATTATGTGATATCTTTCAAAAGAGGAATAAAGGTATAATAAGGCACTATGCAAACATGTTTTCCAAATGGTCAAAAGAGATGCAGGGCTGTAAGAGTTAAAAGTGGTCACAAATGTAAAAATAAATGCAATCCTTTATATACCATAAAGGATTATGAAATGTTAATTTTATGAGTTTGGAATGTGCACATGGGATTCCTTAACTCCTTTCTCACAGAGGTACTTTCAGTCCCCATTCAAAATCTAATTGCTCTTACTTTACCCACAATTCTAAGATGTACATTAGAAGTAGAAAGCTGGTTGTGTGAGCAGGGAGCAGTCTGAAGGCAAACAGTGACAAAAAGAAGGCAGGCCAATTGATAGCAAAGGAAGTCGTAAGAATGACTAAATCAAGTACAAACAAACTGTCAGGAACCAGAGCTATTTGGGATGACTTGGAGACAAGCAATTTTGTGCAACTTAATACCCCTTAGCATATAAGAAACTCTCTTAAAAAATTTCTTTTGCCATATATGTGTATATTTTTTTAATTGGGAAATACTTGTTTCACAGTGTTGTGTAAGCATCTGCTATACAACGACGTGCATCAGCTCTACGTATACATATATCCCCTCCCTTTGAGACCTCCCTCCCACCCCACCCCCATTCCACCGCTCGAGGTCATCACAGAGCAGGGAGCTGAGCTGCCTGTGCTTTGCAGCCGGTCCCCACCAGCTGTCCGTTCCACACACGGTGGTGTACATATGCCAAGCCTGCTCTCCCAGTTCATCCCACCCTCACCTCCCCTTACTGTGCCCACCTCTCCATTCTCCACATCTGCGCGATCCTGAGAAAGCCATAATACAGATGGACGCATGTGCCCCAGTGTTCATTGCAGCATTATTAAGAAGAGCCAGGACATGGAAACAACCTAAACACTCCATGGCAGATGAAGAAACTCTCATTTACTGTCAGGGCTCTACCTTCTTCATGTGTCTCAAAGTACATTTCCTTCCCCACAAGACACATACCCAGACATACACACAGACATGCCCCCATAGACCCCCATATATGAACACCACATGCATTTATCTCCTGTTTTCAGAAAAAAATCACTGTTAGGGTACATATGTACATCAGTTTGGAGAGACCATGCTGTGCTCACAAACAACTCCCAAAATGTTGGTGAATAAAACTAACAGAGCTTTATTCCTCTTTTCTGCTTCATCTCTTGTTTTGGGGGGAAGGTCTGCTCATCACAGTTCCCAGGGCTTCTGGCTGGTGAAGGTTGCATCTGAACACAGGCTCTATCATGACTGAAGAAGCAAAGTGGCAGATAGTGAGTCAGCCACAGGCGTGGAAGCTTCTGTGTGGAAAGGCCACGTGTCACTTCTTCACATTTTGTGGCCAAAATAAATCATGGGACCACTTCAAGAACAAAGGGAAAAACACGGTGAAAAGATAGGACTGTTGAAGGGCAGAAAGCTGTGACTGTGCTGTACATCCAAGGGGAAGAATGAGAAATATTTGGTGAAAGGTGTCAAGGACCAACACAGTGAAACCTATGTGTCTGGGCCTCCTGGAAACACAGAACAACTTAGCTGAAAAGCCAATCAGAAAGATGCAAGGCCCTGAGAACTTTGGATACTTGGTTGGTGAGGTTTGATGGGACATGGCAAAATAAAAGGAGGGACATGAAGTGGTGCCAAGACGAAGCCCATATATTACCGAGTCCAGGCTCGTTCTGCTTGCTGCATGACGGGACAATAAACTGGGAGACAAGGGGCCAAGAACAGCGACTTTATTGGGAAAGACAGCACAGTGAGAAGATGGTGAGCTAGTGTTCCAAAGAACCAGCTCACCTGAGTTAGAATTCAGGGATTTTTTTATACTAAAAAGGGAGGGGGTGTGGCTGGTTGTTACAAACTTCTTAGTGTCAGAATCCTTTGTCCTTGCAGCTGTCCATGTGGGTCAGTTCAGGATCTTGCTATAAACCTCTAATAAGAGGTTATTCTCTGTTCTGCAACTTCTCTCTATATGAATGGAAAAGTGTTATTCCTTTAATGGTCAGAGCCTTGAGAATGGGCTATCTTGTATGTTTTGGGCTACTGGCAACATTCTTAACTGGAAGCAAAAGCAATAGACGACAAAGGTTAAAGTAAAAGAAACAGATCCAATATGGAGTCAGATTTATTCTTTCCTATGACTCGAAGAGGCTTCCCTGGTGGCTCCTGCAATGCAGGAGACCTGGGTTCAATCCCTGGGTCGGGAAGATCTCCTGGAGAAGGGAATGACAACCCACTCTAGTATTCACCCCAGTGTTCTTGACTGGAGAATTCCATGGACAGAGGAGTGTGCTGGGCTACAGCCCAGAAAGTGAAAGTGTTGGTTGCTCAGTCGTGTCTGACTCTTTGCGACCCTATGGGACTGTAGCCCACAAGGCTCTTCTGTCCATGGAATTCTCCAAGCAAGAATACTGGAGTGGGTTGCCATTTCCTTCTCCAGGAGGTCTGTATATTTATATATATAGAATTCTCAGGTGGTGCTAGTGGTAAAGAGCCCACCTGCCAATGCAGGAGATGTGACAGACATGGGTTCTATACATATGACGTAGAGATAGCCTCACCCTCGAGAAGGGAGCAGGTCCCCAAAGCTTCAAGTTTTTGTGAATTTCAACATTTTCTAAATCTCTTCCCGCTCTACCTGGATACTCACTGAGCTCCTCACAGTAGTCCCCTGTCCCCCAGTTTCTGTTCTCCTCCTCCAGTACTGTCTGGGTCAGCTGGCTCCTCACCCTCTGCTGCACGCCACTGCCTTGTTTTTCCACAAGCACAAGTCTGAGTGACGCTCTGCTTCAGTATTTCATCTTCTCTTTCCAGGGAGCTTAATGATGAGAGGATCTGGGCTCCTGTTAGAGGATCATGAATTTATGTAGCCTCACCCCCTGAACAAATCTGCTTCCTCCACTCCACCTGCCCAATTTCCATTTAACTTTGGCAAATGTGGCTTTGAGATCAGGATTGAGCTCAGGGGATGTCCAAGAGGCCGAGACTGTGAAACACAGAAGAGGCAGGAACACGACCTCAAGCGTAGAGGAGAATTCGAGAAGCAGAACCTGCGGTAAAAAGCCCACGGCTCCCTGAGAGGATCGCACGGTGAGGAGGGTGAAAACGTGCTCTATCTCTTGAGAACAGAACCTCACCATCTGCTCTGGTTCTCCCACGAAGGGTGTTTCCGGATCACCGTTCTTTCCAGTTGCAGTTAGTCACACTTGTTTTCTTGGTGGCCTGATGGAGGTGCTGGGTGCACACCATTGCGGTACATGAACTCGCAGAGCTCGAAGACACCACTCTCTCACACACTGGCCCGCTCCACTCCTGGGGAGCTTCGCTTTCTGTTTAATAAGGCAACGAGGCTGGGAGAATCTCCAGTGTGAAACACTTGTGGGAGGATGTGCTGTGTGTTGGTAAGTCTCTTAAATAATAGAAGTCAGGACCGCTGACCTCCCGGCCTCTGCTCTTCCACAGAGTCCTGGACGGAGCTGAGCATTGTCTGAAAGGTCGCGTGTGCCTAACTCTTTTTCCAGATGTATCCTCAGGAGATGAGGGCCCAGAAGACCCCTGCGGCATGAGCATGGATCTGTCTGCAAGACCACACGCAGTGTCAGCGGTTGCCCTCTACACATCTCTAGCCCTGCCCAGCCAGGTCCTCCAGGGTTAACACAGACCTTTCCATGCTTTTCAGAGGCGTTTGCAAGCTATTCTGTCGTCTGGCTCTGGTTTGTCCTTCCTCATTTGTGCCCAATTTGTCCTTAATGACCCTCCAGTGTGGTTTGCGCTTTCCTCACACATTATCCCTTCAGTGCCACTCTGATCGTGTTCTTTAGGGTTGAGCTCAGACCTCACTTCACCCATAATCCTCCCCAATCACTTCTGCTAGAAGGCATCTGGCCTCCTATTTCCTATTTTATATATTGACCAGAAGTCTCATCCCCTACCCCCAATGCTCCATTTATTTCTCATACATGAACCATCTTGCATTTAACATTATGAGTGTATCACATATTCCCAAGAGTAACATCCTTAAAGACCAGGGTTATATGTGTGGGAAGTGAGGGGAAAATGTAGACATGCAAAGACAGCTTACTTTCCTTTATGTACTGTAGCTGTCAGCTGAGGTTTTGTTGTTGTTTAGTTGCTAAGTGTGTGTCTGATTCTTTTGCGACCCCACAGACTATAGCCCACCAGGCTACTCTGTCTGTGGGATTTCCCAGGCAAGAATACTAACGGGGGTTGCCATTTCCTTTTCCAAGGGTCTTCCTGACCCAGGAGTTGAACTCATGTCTCCTGTGTCTCCCGCATTGCAGGCAGATTCTTTACCTGCTAAGTCATCAGGAAAACCCATATATATATATATATATACTGGAGGAGGCAACCCACTCCAATATTCTTGCCTGGAGAATTCCATGGGAAGAGGAACCTGGCAGGCTACAGTCCATGGGGCCTCAAAGAATTGGATATGACTGAATGACCGACACGTTCACTTTCCTTTCTTTATGGTCTCATTCCTGTAATTCTTTACCCTCATTTCCATTTCCTATTTGTCAGAATCTCACACATCTCCTAGAGAGTTTACTTTGTCTCAACTCTGCACCAGCTACACATCTATGGGGTTCCCAGGTGGCCCTAGTGGTAAAGAACCCAGCTGCCAATGCAGGAGACTTAAGAGACGGGGATTAGATCTCTGGGTCAGGAAGATCCCCTGGAGGAGGGCTTGCAACCCACTCCAGTATTCTTGCCTGGAGAATCTGATGGACAAAAGAGTCTGGTGGGCTATGGTTCATAGAGTCACAAAGAGTCAGACACAACTGAAGCAATTTAGCACGCATGTGTGTATGTATATATATATATATATATATATATATATNGGTTGCTCAGTCGTGTCTGACTCTTTGCGACCCTATGGGACTGTAGCCCACAAGGCTCTTCTGTCCATGGAATTCTCCAAGCAAGAATACTGGAGTGGGTTGCCATTTCCTTCTCCAGGAGGTCTGTATATTTATATATATAGAATTCTCAGGTGGTGCTAGTGGTAAAGAGCCCACCTGCCAATGCAGGAGATGTGACAGACATGGGTTCTATACATATGACGTAGAGATAGCCTCACCCTCGAGAAGGGAGCAGGTCCCCAAAGCTTCAAGTTTTTGTGAATTTCAACATTTTCTAAATCTCTTCCCGCTCTACCTGGATACTCACTGAGCTCCTCACAGTAGTCCCCTGTCCCCCAGTTTCTGTTCTCCTCCTCCAGTACTGTCTGGGTCAGCTGGCTCCTCACCCTCTGCTGCACGCCACTGCCTTGTTTTTCCACAAGCACAAGTCTGAGTGACGCTCTGCTTCAGTATTTCATCTTCTCTTTCCAGGGAGCTTAATGATGAGAGGATCTGGGCTCCTGTTAGAGGATCATGAATTTATGTAGCCTCACCCCCTGAACAAATCTGCTTCCTCCACTCCACCTGCCCAATTTCCATTTAACTTTGGCAAATGTGGCTTTGAGATCAGGATTGAGCTCAGGGGATGTCCAAGAGGCCGAGACTGTGAAACACAGAAGAGGCAGGAACACGACCTCAAGCGTAGAGGAGAATTCGAGAAGCAGAACCTGCGGTAAAAAGCCCACGGCTCCCTGAGAGGATCGCACGGTGAGGAGGGTGAAAACGTGCTCTATCTCTTGAGAACAGAACCTCACCATCTGCTCTGGTTCTCCCACGAAGGGTGTTTCCGGATCACCGTTCTTTCCAGTTGCAGTTAGTCACACTTGTTTTCTTGGTGGCCTGATGGAGGTGCTGGGTGCACACCATTGCGGTACATGAACTCGCAGAGCTCGAAGACACCACTCTCTCACACACTGGCCCGCTCCACTCCTGGGGAGCTTCGCTTTCTGTTTAATAAGGCAACGAGGCTGGGAGAATCTCCAGTGTGAAACACTTGTGGGAGGATGTGCTGTGTGTTGGTAAGTCTCTTAAATAATAGAAGTCAGGACCGCTGACCTCCCGGCCTCTGCTCTTCCACAGAGTCCTGGACGGAGCTGAGCATTGTCTGAAAGGTCGCGTGTGCCTAACTCTTTTTCCAGATGTATCCTCAGGAGATGAGGGCCCAGAAGACCCCTGCGGCATGAGCATGGATCTGTCTGCAAGACCACACGCAGTGTCAGCGGTTGCCCTCTACACATCTCTAGCCCTGCCCAGCCAGGTCCTCCAGGGTTAACACAGACCTTTCCATGCTTTTCAGAGGCGTTTGCAAGCTATTCTGTCGTCTGGCTCTGGTTTGTCCTTCCTCATTTGTGCCCAATTTGTCCTTAATGACCCTCCAGTGTGGTTTGCGCTTTCCTCACACATTATCCCTTCAGTGCCACTCTGATCGTGTTCTTTAGGGTTGAGCTCAGACCTCACTTCACCCATAATCCTCCCCAATCACTTCTGCTAGAAGGCATCTGGCCTCCTATTTCCTATTTTATATATTGACCAGAAGTCTCATCCCCTACCCCCAATGCTCCATTTATTTCTCATACATGAACCATCTTGCATTTAACATTATGAGTGTATCACATATTCCCAAGAGTAACATCCTTAAAGACCAGGGTTATATGTGTGGGAAGTGAGGGGAAAATGTAGACATGCAAAGACAGCTTACTTTCCTTTATGTACTGTAGCTGTCAGCTGAGGTTTTGTTGTTGTTTAGTTGCTAAGTGTGTGTCTGATTCTTTTGCGACCCCACAGACTATAGCCCACCAGGCTACTCTGTCTGTGGGATTTCCCAGGCAAGAATACTAACGGGGGTTGCCATTTCCTTTTCCAAGGGTCTTCCTGACCCAGGAGTTGAACTCATGTCTCCTGTGTCTCCCGCATTGCAGGCAGATTCTTTACCTGCTAAGTCATCAGGAAAACCCATATATATATATATATATACTGGAGGAGGCAACCCACTCCAATATTCTTGCCTGGAGAATTCCATGGGAAGAGGAACCTGGCAGGCTACAGTCCATGGGGCCTCAAAGAATTGGATATGACTGAATGACCGACACGTTCACTTTCCTTTCTTTATGGTCTCATTCCTGTAATTCTTTACCCTCATTTCCATTTCCTATTTGTCAGAATCTCACACATCTCCTAGAGAGTTTACTTTGTCTCAACTCTGCACCAGCTACACATCTATGGGGTTCCCAGGTGGCACTAGTGGTAAAGAACCCAGCTGCCAATGCAGGAGACTTAAGAGACGGGGATTAGATCTCTGGGTCAGGAAGATCCCCTGGAGGAGGGCTTGCAACCCACTCCAGTATTCTTGCCTGGAGAATCTGATGGACAAAAGAGTCTGGTGGGCTATGGTTCATAGAGTCACAAAGAGTCAGACACAACTGAAGCAATTTAGCACGCATGTGTGTATGTATATATATATATATATATATATATATATATGGGCTTCCCTGATGGCTCAGAGGGTAAAGAATCCACCTGCAATGCAGAATGCAGAAGACACAGAAGACATGGGATCAATCCCTGGTTCAGAAACATCTCCTGGAGAAGGAAATGGCAATCCACTCCAGTATTCTTTCCTGGAAGATCCATGGATATCTAGAAAATTCTTTTTCAGATTCTTTTCCATTATAGGTTATTACAAGATATTGAATATAGTTCCCCATGCTATCCAGTAGGACCTTTCTGTTTCTCTCTTCTTTCTTTCAACATGTAGATGCTGATGAGGATTATCTCCTTTGTGAAAGCATTATGCTTGGTGATACCAAAAAAAAAAAAAGATATGAATATATCAAAATGAATAGAAAACTTGCTACTTAAAGTACTAAGTTGAGCTGCATGAGTAGCTGAAGAGCTTCTCTTTAGCACGCTACCTTGACCTGCTACTTTGCTTTGGGTGTGACAAGTGAGGTACCCAGCCTGTGGTTGGAGGTGTGTTGGTCAGAAAAGAGACAGATGAATTAGTTTGAAAAGAAGTTAAGAGGAATGTGGGGAATGGGGATTTATGTGCTCTTGGAGATGTGGACAGGAAATGGGTGCAGGTGTGTAGGGCCCATCTCATGGCACAGGGCAGGTCTTGGGGAGAAAGTTTAGTTCATGAGAAATTTCCTGTCAAAGCTGCTGAAATGACCCTGAAGAAAGGCTGTATCAAATATCCTATTTTTACTATGTGCTGCCAAAAGGAGTCTAAGGTCTACTTCAATATATTATATTACTACAAATGCTCTGTGTGAGCAACGTTATGAGGGAAAGCTAAGAAAATGAACAGCTGTGGCTTTCTCCAGTTGCACAGAACTGGCACCTCTCTTGCAGTGCCCAGGCTTCTTGTTGAGTTATGCGGGCTTTCTCTCGTTGTGGTGCATGGGGTTTGTTTCCTTGTAGCATGTGGGATCTTAGTTCCCCCACCAGGGATTGAGCCCTCATCCCCTGCATTGGAAAGTGGATTCTTAACCACTGGATCACCAGGAAAGTTCCTAATCTTTTATATTGAAATATAAAAGTCTGTCTTATAATGCTGACGCATGTCTACCACTCTCTTTTCCAGTCATTCAAGAGAAATAGGCAAGTTCTTCCAAGATCCAAAGCAAAGCAGCTAAGTGCTTAACTATGAAGATAATAGTTGGGCAGAAGCTCCTGCCAAATGTCCCTTAAATGCCACTTCTTTAGTGGCCCAAATACCATAAAACAGTATTTTTCCAAGTGGGTTCTTAGGCCTGTATCAAAATCACTTTATGTGCGCGTTGAAAATACAGTTTCTTACTGTATCAGAATCTATGAAGATTCTTATTGTTTTCTTAATAAATTCCATGGGGGATTCTTATGGTTAAAAGTATGTATTTTTTCATCTCTGTGTTGAAGAGAAGCAAATTCTTTCCTTCTTAGGACAAGTACATTTTCTGTCACGAACCACCTGTTTTCTTATGGAGGAAAGGTTGGGTTCATTATGCTGTGCTGACAGCCGTACGCTTTCCTGTGTTATTTCTGTGTTGGCCACAACCATTTTATTTTTCTTTGAGAATAATCCAATTAGACCTATTCATCACTAACAGATTACCATATGCACAACCTCCTCTGAGGTTGACAAACATGTCTAACATACTCTGCTTTCAAATATGTAGCTTGATAGCAAATATGAAGTGCATGGATGTATTTGGTGGTATCCCAAACCACAGGAGGAAATGAGCTAGGGGATGGAACCTCAGCTAGAATGTGGCTTGCCGTTGGAAGTACTGACTATGGTCCCCCTTATGTGAGCTTGGGACCTGTGGCTGGCCAGCCACCTCTGCTGGATTCCATCTTTATGCCTTGTTTGGAAGCAAGCCTCTGGACCTACAGAACCAGGAGAAATCAATGTTGGTGCCCCTGCAGAATATTCCACCCACCCAGTCACCTACAGCTACTACCTGACTCCTGAGAACTCACCTCCAAGGCAAGTCCTAACCCAGTGGATTGTGTGAGTTCTGGCTAGGCGTCCAGGCTAAGCTGGTACATACTCCCTCCTGTCTGTCCGGGTGACTCACTGAGAATTCAGAGCACATTTTCCCTCCCCTGGCTGCCAGCTGTAGCTATTGGCTGGCTCCTCTCTCTTTGGAACGGCTTGGCCCTCCCGTGCTAATGCAACGACTTGAACTGATGTGCGATTGTACAGAGGCCTGCCAAAAAGTACAAGACTCTCTTTACCACGAAGATGCAGCCTGGGACCCGTCATATCTATGGGAACTTCACACCTGGATCCTTCCTGTTGTCCACCTGTTGCTACTTGCTAATCCTCTTTGTGGCTCTCTTCTGGTTTCCCATCATTCAGAAACCTCACAAATGGCAAAGACAGAGTGCCAGTGGTCAGAAAATCAAAGGCAAATTGTCCGCTTTCATCTGTGTCTTAGAAATGAAGGGCTTGTGAGTCTCGAAATAGGGGCAATTTTCCTCCTGCTCTGCTGTCCTGGGCACTTTTGTGTAGTTTGGAGATCATTAACTGAAAGTTGTAGGTGGGCGTACGTCTCTTGTCAGTTACCGATCTTTCCGACTAGACTCCCTTTTTCATCAAGAGCAGGGATCCAGTCTCCGGGGTCTTTTGTGACTGCCCCAACGCCTAGTTTAGGGTTGGGTTTAATGCAGCCTTAGGAACTAGGCTTCCCAAAAGAATGAATGGGACAGATTCCCATGGAAAAGCCAAGTGTGTTGAAGGAGGGGCTGGCTCGCCAGTCATATTAATTTTTTCCACACACTTTCTACACCATCAAAGGAAAGCATTTCTTATTCTTGGATGAGAGAAAACGCATAAGAAGTCAGTCTACAGTAACCTAATTTCACCTCATGGGTTAAGCCAATAGCCAGAGTGAAATTTTGAAGAAAAAGTGTTTGTAGGCATCTGGGCACATGGCAGAGGCTGGGTATTTTCTGTGAATCTGTACTTCGGTATGAATGCTTAGACTTTCCAGTTATTGTTCAGTAGATGGAAGAGGCAGTTGGGTCTCTGTAAATACAGGCAATGTGCACAGTAGATAAGATAATGTTGAAGTTTGACAGAAAACAGCAAAATTCTGTAAAGCAATTATCCTTTAATAAAAAAAATAAGAAAAAAAGAAAGAACCTCAAAAAAAAAAAAAAAAAAGGATCTTGGGCTCTGGATTCAGAGACTGAACCTTAGTTAGGCCACGTTCTAGCTGAGTAAATATGTGTGACATCACTGTTATTCTTTAGTTCTCAGGAGCTTCATTTATCAAGTGTGTGCCATAGCAATCCCTTCATAGAGTTGTGGTTACAAATCAATGATATTATTAACACCAAGTGCCTAGCCATGTAGCTGATATAATCAACAAACACCCTATCAACAGTAGCTATTATTATTAGTGATGTTTGACTAAAAATGCAGGATTTGAAGAATGAGACAGTAAGACTGATACCCAGGTTTTAGTTTGTTTCTAATATTAACCTGAATTTCTGAGTAGTTACCACTGAGAGAAAAGGGAAAAATGACCAAACACTCATGGAAAACAAAACTACGCTAAACTAAACAGAAGTGTCTACTGCACTCTCCTTGGTCTGTTGTTAATGCTTTACCTATTGAAAAGCTGGCTACATAAGGACTTGGTAGAAGACAGAATTGTTCCACCACTTTTATTCTCAAATATGTAACTAGTCTTCTTACAGACTCTTTCAAAGGTTGAATTTCAAGCTTATGTAACCGCATGGAAATACTCGATGGTTTGAGAGATTTCAATTCATTGTGACAACTTGGATCTATAAGCCATTTCCCTAGCCATCCCAAATAGATAAAGATCATCTACTGTCAATACAACTGGGATTTAAATTTTAAAAATTGGAAGAAGATAAGTTTTTCATGTGGTTACTTGGTTTTTGAGGGCTGTCCATACTGAGCTATCTGGGTATTGATTTTACCCCAATGGCTTCCAAATGAAAATAGATGTGAGAAATATGCTCACTGCTTATACATACAAAGTCTTAAAAATTAGATAAATGATGGGGAGATATTTATAGCTAGAAGCTTTGAACTTTCTGAGAAAATCACATTTTATTTTTCCAGTTGAACTGCTTTTAGAAATACTGACTGTGTCTTATATAATGCTAAGTCAAAGTTCACATACTTTAATGAATACTAAAATTGCTCACAATACCCTTTAAAAGCCAGCTTGGAGAGAAGCTTTTTCATAAGAAATGGGTATTTCTGGAACAGAATAAATGCTAATGTAGGAGCACTTGCTTCTTAATTTATATTTCCCATGAACTCTATTTGAACTTTACTTCAAGGACACACAACAGAAAAGCTGTCTAGAATACCCCACCTTAAACAGAGAATGAATGTATTACATCCCAAGTATAGACTACATAAGTATTGGCTCACTACTTGATAGAGGAAGAAAAATAAAAATACTCCAAGCCCCTTCTGTTTAGGAAAAGTTCAGTTTTCAGGTTTATCCTCAATACTTTGAAGCTGATGGGACTTGGAGCTCTGGGGCTGAGTGGGGTATTTCAGCTGTGAATAATAAGCGATAAGAAAAATTGGTTGTTGTTGTAAAAAGCTGGCTAGCTCTGGTCCAGGGTGAATCAAAGCTCTGCTGAGATACTACTTTTGGTCCAAGACTTGTCTTCTTGGCTTAAAATTGCTCTGAGTCAGATGGACACTTTTCGGGCTTTATCTCACTTGAACGCTCTATAACATTTGACATTGTTGATCTGGATTGTCCCCCGTGAGTCACTCTTCTTTGGCTTCTGTGACTCTCCACTCTGCCCGGTGATGGCCCTTCTTTTTCGGCCCATCCCTTAATTGTTAGCCTTCCTGCAATGTTTTTTTATGATCTTGTTACATCTCACACTCCACACCTGGTGATGTCATTCATTCAAGGCATCATCTACTACCCATAGAAAGGAGTGATCAAAAATATGTATTTCCACCTTCTTATTAGATTTTTTTTCCCCCCTTGATGTTCTTCTGGGACACCAAGTTTAACGTGTCCCAACTGAACTCATAATTTTCTGCCCCACTTCTCCTGGTCTTCCTTTCTCAATGAGTACTATTAATTAACTGCCTAATTAAAAAAGCCTAGGTGTCGTCTCTGCCTCCTCTACTTCCATTGTTCTCTACAAAGAGTGATCTCCGAGACCTGCTGCGTCCACCTGCTACTCCTCTCTCACGATTATCCTTTCTGTTCATATTCAGTGTCTGAGTCCAGGTTCTTACCATTGGCTCTTTGATCACTACCTCAAACGCCATCCTGGTGTTTAACTGACTCCTTTCTTCATGCTCTAGGGTGTAATAAAGCATTACAAAGTAGACACCGGATCATTTCTCATGTCCTTATTAAAACCCTTCTAAAACTTACCATCATCCTTACGATAAAGTTCAAGTGGGCAAGTATTAGCATAAAATATCATGTATGCTCTGATTCCCCCTTTTAAAAAAAAAAAAAAAAAAAACTTCTTTAACTTCAACTCTTGACATTTCTCCTCTTGAACTTTACCCTCCAGCCATGTTGAAGTACTTGAAGTTACTGAATGGGCCATTTTCTGCCTTTCCTCTGGGCCTTTACTGTGTTTTCCTCTCTGCCTGCCTGGAACAAGCTCTCCTTGTTTGTGCAGCTCACACCCACCCATCCTTTCAGCTGAGACGGCATTTCATCTGGGAAACCTTCTCTGATCCTCTTTCCAATCCCAGATCTGAGTTAGATGTTCCTCCTTGTTACCTCTTACAGCACCCAATGCATTTATATTCTGAAGTTTATTGTCCTTCAGTCACTAAGTCATGTCTGACTTTTTGTGACCCCAAGGACTGCAGCACTCTGGGCTTCCCTATCCTTCACTGTCTCTCGGAGTTTGCTCAAATGCATATCCATTGAGTCAGTGATGCTATCTAACAATCTCACCCTCTGCTTCCCTCTTCTCCTTTTGCCTTCAATCTTTCCCAGCATCAGAGACTTTTACAATGAGTTGGCTCTTTGCAAAGGTGGCCAGAGTATGGGAGTTTCAGCATCAGTCCTTCCAATGACTATTCAGGGTTGATTTGATCTCCTTACCAGGTTTGATCTCCTTATCAAAAAATATTGTCAATGCTTATTTACTTATCTTTCTTCTCCAAGATGTATTTGAGGTCAGGAAACATATTGTATCCCTAATGTTCTCCTCAGTCCTAGGTACATAGAAGGCACTCAGTACATATGTTTTATTTATTTAAGAGAGGGTTTCGATATTTTTAAAGTCTTAATGACTTAAAAACTTCGTTGCAGTATTGCTTCTGCCTTATGTTTAATTNTATTTACTTATCTTTCTTCTCCAAGATGTATTTGAGGTCAGGAAACATATTGTATCCCTAATGTTCTCCTCAGTCCTAGGTACATAGAAGGCACTCAGTACATATGTTTTATTTATTTAAGAGAGGGTTTCGATATTTTTAAAGTCTTAATGACTTAAAAACTTCGTTGCAGTATTGCTTCTGCCTTATGTTTAATTTTTTGGTCTCAAGGCATATAAGATCTTAGCTCCCCGACCAGGGATTGAACAGGCACCTCTTGCATTGGAAGGTGAAGTCTCAACCACTGGACTGCTAGGGAAGTCCCCAGTACATAATGGTCTTGAATTAACTATTTAACTGCTGAATTACAACTCATGGAGAAGGATGTGATTCAAAGATCTTGCTTTGTTTTGGAAACACCAAGCATTAGATAAGACTGTCTGGGCAGCTTTCTATAACTGCTGTACCCTCCACTCACATTCTAGACATGAGAGCACTAAAGAGATAATTGATGACCCACCTGAGGCTGTGATGGCTTCTAAAGCCTGAATTCTGGGAGTCATCTCTGTGCCCTTCTAAGGAAACAGAAGAGAAATGTTTCATTGTTCTTGAAGCCATTGTGTGCCCCCATGGTTTCTGAAACCAGAGAAGTATTTAAGTCCACATTCATGGCTTTTGGGGACTCATGTGGAGTCCAGAATGTTGGATCTGATGCTCCATGAGTTTGTGGGAATCACATAAAGGTTGTCAGTGGCTACAGACTGCCAAGAGGGTTTGATATTTCCATCAAGTTTTCCTCTTCCAAATGAACCTTGGGGTTATTTGTCTATAGTCCAGCCAAGGGTAGTGATTTGTTGGGAACAAGCCGCCATGGACATCCTCTCAGGTCTCCATCAGGCTGCTGTTGTGTGAGAAATGGGCCTTATCAAACATGCAGCAGAGCCGAATTCTCTGAATTCTACCAGACTGTTCAGAAACTTGGAATAACACACACTCACAATTAAAACAGAAAAGAAGGATGAGTAAGTGAGGAATTGCAAATCACATATTTTTCTAAATTAGATTTATCTGTAAAGCTTAAATATGTGCAAACATATTTTGAACGATCTGGTATGAACTACAGTTTTGGTATTAGCTCATTTTACTTTGTCCTTATGTGTGAGGTACAAAGAGACTTACTTTGCTGGATATTTGTCTTTAGTAAGTATTGGATTTTGAGGGGATGTGAGTCTTTTTGGCCAAATTGAAAAACTGCTCAGAATTTAAAGAACACTCCATCTGAATTCAAGCTGTGTTTGAGTTTGGCAACAGATACATATATATTTTCCTTTGGCAAGGAAAAGGATGTTCAATTCTTATGAGTTGGTAGATCTCAAACAGGTTCCCATGCAAGCTTGTAGTCCTTATGATATAGTTTTGGAGGGAATCTATAGATGAGGGCAAGATTTGCCTCAAAATGAAGCAAACCAATGATGATTTTCAAGGAGAGGATTCATTTCCAGTCAAAGGCTTTGAGATGTGAAGCTCCTTTTAGCTTGATTTTCACTATTTTTTGAATTGCAAAATTTACTGGATTTTCTCATCCCTTGCAGTTTGTTGTTAGGTTCCTCTTCATAAATAGTAGAATAAAAGTGGCTTGGTTACTTTCAAGACTTAGAAGAAAAATAAGTACTACCTGTGTGTGTGTGTTCAGTTGTGTCTGACTCTTCATCACCCCATGGACTGTAGCCCACAGGCTCCTCTGTCCATGGGAATCTCCAGGCAAGAGTACTGGAGAAGGTTGCCATGCCCTCCTCCAGGAGACCTTCCTGACCCAGGGTTCCAACCTGTGTCTCCTGCATTTCAGGCAGATTCTTTACTGCTAAGCCACCAGGGAAGCCTAACAGCTACCCATAAGCACCTATTATATGCCATTGGGCTTCCCTGGTAGCTCAGCTGATAGAATCTGCCTGCAATGCAGGAGACCCCAGTTCGATTCTGAGTCAGGAAGATCTGGAGAAGGGATATTATATGCCATTGGGCTTTCCCGGTGTCTCCAATGGTAAAGAATCCACCTGCAATGTGGGAGACCTGGGTTTGATCCCTGGGCTGGAAAGACCCCCTGGAGAAGGGAATGGCTACCCACTCCAGTATTCTTGCCTAGAGAATCCCACGGACAGAGGAGCCTGATGGGCCACAGCCCATGCTGTTGCAAAGAGTTGGACACAACTGAGCAACTAATACTTTTACTTTCACAAGTTGGGTCATCGAGCTCCTTCGGTGGAAACTTGGGAATCCACATGGTGGCTCTTCTCCAAATCTAAAAGAGATGGAAGGAGTAGAGACTCCAGGGTGGAGTGACACCCTTTAAAAGACTGACTTTGGGGGCCTGCCTGGATACATATGCAGCATTAGTGATGAGAGCTGGATAAACAGCTGAGGACCTCAGAGCCAGTAAGGACAACAGACTCTGAAGAGGCACGTAGCTGTATCCAGTGCATGTCCACCTTGTCCATCCAATTCTTTTCTCTCTTTGCACTATTTTCTGTCATGAATCCCACTACTTTCCCAAACTGTGGTTTAACTGGTCCAAATGTCTTGGACCTGGAGGAAATGCTGGTAAGTCAAACACAGCACAACAAATAAAACCCAATTCATGTCATACTTTTCTATGCAAACATTTCCCTTTCCTGATTTTCTCCATTTCTCTTCATGGAAACATTAACATTTACAGTCATGCAGGTCAAAGCTTCAGAGTCATCTCTGATTCTATCCCTCCTTCCTCATCTAGGCAAGGTCCATTATGTAATGATGATGATGAAGATGAAAGTCGCTCAGTCATATCTGACTCTTTGTGACCCCTTGGACTGCAGCCCGCNTTTCCTGATTTTCTCCATTTCTCTTCATGGAAACATTAACATTTACAGTCATGCAGGTCAAAGCTTCAGAGTCATCTCTGATTCTATCCCTCCTTCCTCATCTAGGCAAGGTCCATTATGTAATGATGATGATGAAGATGAAAGTCGCTCAGTCATATCTGACTCTTTGTGACCCCTTGGACTGCAGCCCGCCAGGCTCCTCTGTCCATGGAATTCTCCAGGCAAGAATACTGGAGTGGGAGCCATTCTTGTCTCCAGGGGATCTTCTTGACCCGGGGTTCGAACCCGGGTCTCCTGCATTGCAGGCAGATCCTTTACTGTCTGAGCCACCAGGGAAGGCCCCTCATTATGTAAAGTGAAAGAAGTGAAATCTCTCAGTCGTGTCCGACTCTTTGTGACCCTATTGACTGTAGCCTACCAGGCTCCTCCATCCGTGGAATTTTCCAGGCAAGAGTACTGGAGTGGGTTGCCATTTCCTTCTTCAGAGGATCTTCCCAACCCAGGGATTGAACCCAGGTCTCCCACATTGCAGGCAGATGCTTTACTGTCTGAGCTACCAGGGAAGCTCTATTATGTAAACATATCAGCAAATCCCCAGCAGTATGACAAGAACACACTAAGGCACAAATTACACATTCAGCAAGAGTTTGAATAAAATAAATGGATGTCTTTGCTTTTCAGTTTACTGCTCTCTTTGTGCAGGAAAGATTTTTTATTGATAAAGAAAAAGGAGGAGAAATAGAGAAATCAGAAAACCAAGTATAATTTTTGCCACAAAACAGCCACAGCTCACACAGTTAGAAACTTTTGCTAGAAGATAGGTTAGGTACTTCAGGTCCCTGGTTGCTTCCTGATATCATTACACCATCACCAGGCACTGTGATTAGAACTGCAGGCGTATTTGGAAATAAACCAGGAGGACATTGAAAGGGTAGTAGAAATATTACTTGTCATAATCACCTATTTTGATGGATGGATCTCAGAGTTAAGATGAATGAATGGATGCTTTAATGGATGAATCTCAAGTTAAGAACTTCCATCTTAACTTGATGACCTCAGACCTTCATTCCAGTGCTGAGGTCTTGTAAAATTTCATAAGTTCTTACTGGGTAATGTCTGCCTTCTCCAGTAAAGCAGGAGATGCATTATACGAGAAAGTCAAGTATATTTCTAACAAAGCTCATCTGGTTCTCCTCTTTACATATATTGTTAATGAAGGAATTTTGGAAGATTGGAGGGAAAAGATACACGGGCACCTGGGATTTTAAGAGAAAGAGCTTGTCAGATTTGGGAGTTTGAAAATTTTGGACACGTTGACAAAAATGGTGAATGAAAGCTGTCTTCTTGAAAACAGAAAAAAAAAAAAAAAAAAAAGACTCTCCATTCCTACTGTCAACACCTACTTATCAGAGACCCATTCTGAGGGAGTCATCATTCCTTCACGTTGTTACTGAATCTTTCCTCTATAGAAAACTCCCTTTGAGTCAAAGAGAAAAATTAGAATCCAGAAGTGATATTTTGCCAGCAACATCTCTAATGGCCTTTTCATCTCTCTGATGAATTCACTGTAGCTATGGAAATTCTAATTTCCTATCTTGGGTCAGCTTCAGAAATGTGCTTACTTACGTACTTCAAATGGACTTATCAACTAATGAACCAAGAAATAATTTTTTTTTTTGGCCATGTTTAAATATGTCTTGCTCAAACTTTAAAGGTTGGGGCATTTTGGGGTCAGGTTTGCTCCATAATTTTTCAATGCAATGTATTCACTTTCCATTAAAATCTATTTTTCTTTTCTAACAAGAAGGTGTTAGGCTTCTGATCTCTCATGGAAATTGCACTTTGCATGAGCATTACCTCATCCAAACGTATATTCCCAATGAACCTGTCATCAAGTGGACTTAAAGCCTTCATTTTTTCCTTTTGTAGCAAGATGCCTGACTAATTACTTATGCAGGTCTTGCTAATAAAATTGGGGTGGGGGAGTAAAAGGAATAAAAAAAAAATATGGGAATTATTGACTTTAGACCTGAGTGCAATGATTCCTGCAACATTTGAAGCTGAGATTTTGGGGTAAATGAAGTTGTTCTTTTAGAATCAAAATGAGAGCAACTGGAGTCTGTTTATATAATACTTGAGTCAAGTTCATGAACTCTACAGTTACAAAGATAACTGTGCCATGGATTTTGCTCTCAAAGATGCTAAGACATGCCCATGGTTTAGCTATTCATTCAATAAACACTTTCTAAGCATGTTTTCAGAGAAGGCAATGGCAGCCCACTCCAGTACTCTTGCTTGGAAAATCCCATGGATGGAGGAGCCTGGTGGGCTGCAGTCCATGGGGTCGCTAAGAGTTGGACACAACTGAGTGACTTGACTTTCACGTTTCACTTTCACGCACTGGAGAAGGAAATGGCAACCCACTCCAGTGTTCTTGCCTGGAGAATCCCAGGGACGGTGGAGCCAGGTGGGCTGCTGCCGTCTGTGGGGTTGCACAGAGTCGGACACGACTGAAGCGACTTAGCAGCAGCAGAGCTGTTTTGCCTACTGAGGTCATCTCTGCAGATGCATGGCACATGGGGCACATCCTTACAGATGCTGAGTGTAAGCCCTGATGTAAAGTAATAGGCTGTGAGCGAGGAGCAGAAAATGAATAGTAGATATTCAAGAGATATAGTAGCTTCATGCATGTGCCTGGGACTTAGTCTTCATGAAGGAAGTAGTATTTGCCCTGGGCCTTGAAGGATGGGCATGATTGGAAATATAGGGAAGATAGGAAAGATGATCCACAATGGAGGAAACGTGAAGCATCTCAGCTGAGGAAGCCTCAGTCTCTAATATTCTCTAATCGGATGATTCCAAGTGCAAGTAGAACCAGGGCTCCTCAGAAGTGTGGAGGACTGAGGTCAGTGGTGTGGATTCTGCTCTCAGAAGAACTTCACCAGTCAGAGGAACCACCCTGAAGATCAACTCCCATGAGAGTCTAGGTCATAAGGAACCATTTCCTGTTTGGCCATGTTTTCTCAACAAAATTTCTATCCATTCACTACTTAAATGGTCTTACCAGGTGGCTCAGTGGTAAAGAATCTGCTTGCCAGTGCAGGAGAGGGAAGTTTGATCCCTGTGTAGGGAAAATCCCTGGAGTAGGAAATAGCAATCCACTCCAGTAGTTTTGCCTGGAAAATTCCATGGATAGAGGAGTCTGGTGGGCTACGGTCCCTGGCATCGCAAAGATCGAACACGACTGAACGACTGAGGATATGTGTACCAGCTAAATACTTAACGAACTTGTATTCTGAATACAGAGGCTTAAAAAAAGTCTGGAATCCTTTTACAGAGAACTAAATAAAATGAAGCTGCTTTTTACTGCACACATTATATAGGAAGCAGGTTAGTCTCCATTATCAGAAAGTTCTGAGGGAGAATCTGAAATGGGACACCTAACTCAGCAGCCAACAATGATATTTTTTGTTGACATTTTCCATTTGCCTTCAGTTCTGTTTACTTCAGTGATCCTAATTTACTTTCAAGATCCTTTAATCAACTAGGATGCCAAGTGATACCTGCAGACTCCTTAATTCAGGTTTGTAGCCACTGAAATTGTGAAAGAACAAATCTATTATTTTAATCCATCAAGTCTGTGATGCTTTGTTACAGTAGCCAGAAACTAACAGAAACCTCATCTGTAAAATGAATAATACCAACCCACTCAAAGATACAGTGAGAGCGTTGAATGGGAACATGAATATGCGGAACTTTGCCTTATCTGGTCCAGAATAGTGCTAGTTGTGCAGGTCTGTCCCACTCTTTGTGAACCATGTACAGGCTCCTCTGTGCACGGAATTCTCCAGGCAAGAATACTGGAGTGGGTAGCCAGTTCCCTTCGGGTGATCTTCCCAACCCAGAGATCATTGTAGGAAGATTTTTTATCGTCGGGGCCACCAGGGAATAATTGATCACTAAGTCTTATCTTTTTGGATCGCATTCTCCAGCCCGTGTCTCTATGGCAGTTTTGGATCTTTTTCTTTCACATACACATCACACACAGGCTGTCGCTTCAGTCATGTCCCACTCTTCGTGACCCCATGAACTGTAGCCCACCAGGCTCCTCTGTCCATGGGATTCTCCAGACAAGATTACTGAAATGGGCTGCCATGCCCTTTTCCATGGGATCTTCCCAGCCCAAGGATCAGACCCACATCTCTTATGTCTCCTGCAGTGGCAGACAGCTTCTTTACCACTCACGCCACCTGGGAAGCATATACATATCATACATATTCACATATAACTGACTCCAACCTGCTGCACTCAGGCCTCATTCCAGTCTTCCCATATGATCCCAGCTACGAACCTCTCAGAACCTGAAAGATGATGCTGTGAAAGTGCTGCACTCAATATGCCAGCAAATTCCAACCTGCTGCACTCAGACCTCATTCCAGTCTTCCCATATGATCCCAGCTATGAACCTCTCAAGAGTTTCTCATATTTTTGAAACTGCACACATCTGAGACTTTCTCAGCTTCAAACCAGATTTCATATAAAAGAACATCTAATGCTTTCCTTCAAATACAAGAAAGAATCCTCTTCTCATACTAAAGGTCCAGAAATAGTGAGCTGTGCTAAGAAGGGAAAACATTCATCAGTAGTTAGGGCCTCCTTGGTGATTTTTCACTGTTAGAAAAATCTTGCACAAACTTTTTTTTTTTTTTTTCAGATTAAAAAAAGAAAAGTACCGTGGTTTGCATTGTGGTACTGCTCACTTCGGACCAGCCTGAAAGCAACAATCTCACTTCATGTTAGGAGTTTAACCAGTAGTTTAGCTGGGCCAGTTCAGCCTAAACCTTGAAGGGAGGGGTAGAATACTATGAGAAAAGTTATATTTAATCTTCTAAGCCCCAAGATATTAATGTTTCTGTGAACTGTAATTAAAGTGTGCTTTGCAATGAATTCTAACATGAATGAAGAGAAGAAATGAATGTTTGAACCAAGAGATACTTGTTTTAGAAAGTCACTTTTTTTTTTTTTTTTTCTGTTGTCTCCTTGTGTCTTTTAATGGGTAAAGCAATGACAACAATATTGTATGCTGTTATGGGAAGCGAGGTTTTTACATGTCCCACTTCTTCAAATGCATATTGATGCCTTGAGCATAATCCTAGGTATAGTGTATGATTAAAGAGTAAAGTCCCGGGTTGGGTAATAATGTCTTAATTTGAAGGTTGATTGTTTAACTCTAGATTGACATCAAATAGGGAGAGAACTAGACCCATTTTTTAATTGATGTATTCTATATCATGATGTATTCTGCATATAAGCTGGAATCAAGATAGCTGGGAGAAATATCAATAACCTCAGATATGCAGATGACACCAC